>KQ481993.1:856567-866985 GCA_001430745.1 Auxenochlorella pyrenoidosa
CCGCCAAGCGGCGCGAGCGCAAGGCCAAGGCGGCGGGGAGGGCCGAGGCGGCGCGGCAGCAGGCCGAGGCGCGGGAGGCGGCGCAGGCTGCCCAGCGGGAGGCGGCGCGGCGAGAGGCAGAGCAGAAGGGGCGGATGCAGGCGGCAGCAATCGCGGCTGCCCAGGCAGAGTATGAGCGCGAGGCAGAGGAGGCGAGGCGCAAGGCGGAGGCGGCAGCCGCAGCCACGGCGCGCGAGGCGGCGGCCAAGGCCGCCGCTGCCGCGCAAGCGGTGCAGGCCAAGCAGGCGGCGCTGCGCAGCCGCAGCAGCGGCCAGCTGGCGTCAGCTGGCGGGCCCGCCAAGGGTGGAGGCCCTGCCAGTGCTGCGGGCAGCAGCAAGGCAGACCCTGGCAGCGGCAGTGCGAGCGTGAGCCGCTCGGCCAGCGGCATCAGCCGCAGCGCCACCGGCGTGGCCACGCCTACCGCGGTGGCTGACAGCTCTGCAGTGCCATTTGGCTCCACCGGCGATGCGTCTCCCACCTCCTCCTCCATCCCCCCTGAGTTCCGCCTGCCAGCGGGCTACCAGTCTCCGCTGCCGCCTTCTGGACCCCTTGCTGGTACACGGGCCGCGCCCAAGCCGGCTGCAGCGGGCAGCAGTGGGCTTGGCGCACGCCCCGCCATGGTGGCGCCGACCAAGCGCTCGCAGATCATGGTAGGTTCGACGGGGTGGCTCGGAACGAGCCAGCGTACGAGCATGCTGCTGCAACCAGCGCTGCATCTATGCAACTGCCTCTGCAGCGTTCCGGCATGTCAGCATAGTCATCCCTGCCATTCTGCCATCCCGTTGCACCATGTCACTTACCCGCATGCCGCCTGCATGCCTGGCACCCGCTCGGCGGCTGTCAGCGCTCGTGGCTGCTTACGTTGCCGCGCCACAACCCTCGCCTGCCCCCCATCCCACTCCCAGGGCGACCGCCAGCCGTCGTTCACGGGCGTGGCCGCTGCCAGCGGCGACGTTGGGGCGGCGGCGCTGCTGGCGCGCGAGGCTGCCGCCCACGGCATGACCCTGGAGCAGTACGCGGCGTACCAGGAGGAGCTAATCCTGCAGCAGGTCCTGCAGGTGCGCGGCAGCTGCCGGGGCACGCTGGGTGGCATGTGATGGGATGGGCGGGCGGGGGCGGCCTGAGAGGCGGGGCCCTTGGGGCTGTTGGAGTCGGCCCCTTGTGCTGCGGGCATCGGCTGGGCGGTGGGCCCCGCCTTTGTGGTTGTGCTGGGCGTTGAGCCCCTCGGCAGCTGCGGGGGCCAGCTGCGTGGGCAGATCCTCGGCTCGGCGGGCAGCAGCGTCTGCAGAGCACCGGCGGCTGCGGCCCGGGGAAGCCCTTCCTGCTGCGCAATGTAGTGACTGCTGCCTTCATTCGTTTGAACTTTGACTCTCGCAGATGAGCATGGAGGAAGAGGAAATCAGGAGGATCGCGCAGGAGAGCAAGCCGCAGGCGCAGCAGGCGCCGCCGCCACCGCAGCAGCCCGCGCAGCAGCAGCGCCGCAGCGTGGCCGCCCCGCCGCCCCTGCCTGCCATGCCTGGTACTCGCCCTGCATCCAGCCAGGGTACGGCTGGCCAGCCTGCCGCTGGCCCGGCTGCTCAGGCAGCCAGCACTGGCAAGGGCCTCGGCAAGAAGGCGTCGTCGGGCAGGGGCAAGGCGCAGGCCGTGGCTGCACCGCCGCTGCCGGCAGGATTTGCGCCCGCTGCAAACGGTCCTGCGACGGCAGCGCAGCAGGCCGAGGGTGCCCAGCAGGCGCAGCAGGCGCAGCAGGCGCGCCCGCAGCGCCGCCTGCGGGCCGGCTTTGGTGCGTACGCCCCGCCGCCATCCCGCAGCTCTCCCCTGCCCGATGAGGCTGCAGCAGAGGCCTCCGCAGCAGGTGCTCCACAGGCAGCCACACAGCAGGAGGCTCCCCAGCAGGTGCCTGCTCCAGGCAAACCTCCTGGCGGCGCCAGGGTGCTGCAGGCAGCCAAGCCTCGGGCAGTGAAAGCTGCCAAGCGCAGGGCAGCGGGGCCGGCAGGCAGCGAGGAGCATGCTCAGGCTGGGCCAGTGCCAGACGTGGCAGCTACCACCCAGGAGCAGCAGCAGCAGCAGGCGGCACCAGCTCAGCAGCAAGGCTTCGAGCAGAGCCACAGCCAGGCCGCTGTCCACGGCCAGCCAGCTGCCTATGCCCAGCAGGCACATGATGGATATGTGCAGGGCTACGGCCAGGTAGTTTATGGCCACCCAGCTGGCTACGAGCAGGCGCCCGCACCGGCGGCCGAGCCCGCTGCCCCTGCCACTGGCACGCCCGCCAGCGGAGCTCACCCCCCCGCTGGTCCGCCGCTGCCAGCGCACCTGCTGGAGCACCCGCGGGCGCCCCAGGCGCCGCAGGCGGCGCAGCACTGGCAGCAGCCGCAGTACCAGGTGTACGCTGCCCCGCGGTTGCAGTACCAGCCGGTGGTGTACGCCCCTCAGCAGGCGCAGCAGCACATCAGCGACGGCCAACCCATCCAGGTAAGGCCGCTACGGGGTGGCCATGCTTGGGGTGCAGGCAATGGGTGTCTGCTAGTTATCCTCTGCTTGCACTGTTTGCGCAGGCCCTGGCTTTGTCCCTCCTGTAGGCCGCAGCTTCTCAGTCGCGCCCTGTTTGCACCGCCCGTGCAGTTCCAGTACCAGCCTCCGGAGGCAGCTGGCCCGCAGCCCGCGCACGTGCATTTCTCCGAGCACACCCCCGCCGCTGCTGCGTCTGCTGCCGAGCCGGGCGGGCAGGGTGGTGAGCAGCGCTATGTTGCCTACTCCTATGCGCCGCAGTACGCAGCAGCAGGGCAGTACGCAGGGCAGTACGGCGCCCAGTATGCCTACCCTCAGCAGGGCCAGCCGGTTGGCTCGCACCAGGCCCAGTACCAGCAGCAGGGGGGCCAGCCGTACGCCGTCAGCTACAGCTCTGCCCAGTACGGCATGCCAGCCCAGCAGGCAGAGCAGGTGCAGCAGGGCCAGCAGAGGGAGCAGGCGGTGGCTGTGGCGGCGCACACCATCTCACCCGACAGCGCCCCCAGCCATGCCCAGCAGCCCGCCGTGGCCGCTAGCTATGACAGTGCCAGCGATCCAAGCAGCGCCAGCAGCGTGGGCCATGCGCAGACGCAACCCGTCACGCCTGCTGCAGCGCCGCCGCCCACCGCGCCGCGCCCAATGTACCAGCCCCTCGCTGCCTTCAAGGGCAGCCGGCCGGGCAGCTCCATGGGCGCGTACAACCCTCTGGCACACGCCAGCGGCCGGGGCAGCGCCGCCAGCAGCGGCACCGGGGGGCCTGCTAACCCGGCGCTGGCCCACCTCTTCCCGGGCGCCAGGTGAGGCGCTGCCTAGGGTTGCCCAGCATTTCAGGGGCGGCGTGGTGGGGAAGGGAGACTGCCAACCAGGGTGCTGTGCTGTGGATGCAAGCAGTACAGGTCGCGGATTTGCAGAAGTGCAGCCATGCGAGCCCCCACCGCGTGCATGCCCTGTGCTGCAGGTGAAAACGACCCAACGAAGCGCCCTGGTGCATCGGCCGCAGCAAGCCACTGTCCTGGAACGCGCAGATTCCTTCTCACGTTTCCTTGTGCATGAGAATCAAGCATGCGTATGCGCGTGCCCCGCAAGCCACTTGCTGCTTCAGTGCCGTCCTGGCCCTCGATCATTGTCTCATCATGTCCATGTAAACGCCATTTTAGAGCACAATGCAGGAAAGTGACCGCTTGTGTGCTGCAGCTGGAATGCTGCACTGTTGTGCAGCCTGCAAACCTGGCAGCATGCTCTACTCGGACCCTTTGGCCCACATGGGACCAGCTGCACGATGGGGCGCCTGATCGTTCCGCCAAGCCCAGCTGGCCGCTGTGAAGGGGTGTCAGGATGCAGGGGCGCGACAGCTGCAGGGGTGCTTTGGCCGCTGATCAGGGCCGCTTAACACCCTCCAGGGGTGCCTTCAGGCAGCAGTGGGCTGCATGCTCGCCTGCTCCAATCCTTCCCCGGTGGCAGCTGGCTGTCCCTTGATATCACTGTGGCTTGAGGGGGCTATGGGGGGGGGGTCCCCATGACCAGTGCGCTGACGTGGCTGCCAGTGGCGTGTTGCATTTGACGAGTGCATGCAACGCGCAGCAACAGGAGCGCCGCAAGCAGCAGCGGCGGGCTGCCAAGACGGAATTTATGACCAGGGAAGCGGCTGCGCTCAAGAGCATGTCGCAGAGCTTTGCCAACATGGAGGTGATGCTCCGGATTACAAGCTGTAGGCTTGACGGTTCGGCGAAGAAGCTTGGCGGCCTGGAGACGGACGTTGGCAGCCTGGAGACGGACGTTGGCAGCCTGGTCCACCAGTGCGTTCGTGCACCCTGGGATGGCACCGGGACCGCATGCCGGCATGCCTGAAAGCCGTGGGAGATGTTCTGTGGCCAGAATGCAGGCGCTGGAGCCCAAGTTAGGTCAATGCATGCTGTGGACGATTCTTCTCCTGTTATTTGGCCTGCTGCCGGCCTCTTCTTTACCCGAGGCGTCTCCCTCCTGCTGTGCGCCGCGGCGCGCCGTGGCGCCAGGTTGGCGGACGGCTGCCTGTTTTGGGCGGCACGGATACCTCATGCCACGCCTCCCATGATCATGGATCGCTTGATTTATTGTATTGTGGGCCCGTGAAGCACAAGGGGCGCGCGTGAAAGTCCGCTCTTTCCCCGCTCTGCTCCGCGAACTCGGGGCAGCAGATCACAGACGAGAGAACCTTCTGATTTAGCCAGATCCGGTCGCAGCAGAGGGACCGGCCTATTCCGGAAACGAGGAGGCCCGCGGGCCGTCTGCGAGCATCAGCTCCCTCTTCCTGCCGCGTTCCAGCTTCTGACACTGCTGAAAGGGGTAAGGACAGCTTGCAGGATGTTCAAAGAATGCAACCGCCGATGCCGCCGCCGCCGCCGCCTGTTTGTTGCCCCTTGCTGCCTCTGTCCGGTTGCCCTCCACCAGAGCCTGCTGCCCTCGCGCCCTGGTCTGCAGCTCCGATGGGCCTCCTGAAGCACAAGGGGCAGAAGAAGACGCCGCTCGTCTTCACGCTGCACATCCACGCGCTCGACTGGCCGCGCTCCGAGGAGAAGAGCCTGGTTGTGGTGGCCCAGCGCGGCTCGCACAGCGCGGCCACGCGGCGGGCAGTTCCCTCGCCGCGCCGCGCCTCAACAGGCGGCTGCACCTATGTGTTTGAGGAGCAGCTTTCCTTGCCAGTCACGCTCTACTCGGTGAGCCCGCGTGTCATGCCGACCTGGGGTTGCGCCAGCCTGCCCTTGTGGCGTTGCTTGCTGCCCACTGGCCATCGCCTGCCCGACCATGGTCGACATGCTCTGGCCAGGCTTCTCATGCTGCGCTTGAGCGCTCGTGGCGCCCCGTCGCTGCCCTGCAGGATGCCGCTGCGGTTCGGAAGGGCGCGTTTGGCCCGTTCCTGCCAAAGGAGCTGCGCCTGGCGGCGCTGCGGGCCGACGCCTCTGGCAAGCCGGCGGGGCCCTTCCTGGGCAGCGTGGCGCTGAACCTGGCAGACTATGCCTCCACCGACGGGCGCGCCTCGCAGCAGGCCTTCACGCTGGCGCCTGTCGGCGCGCGCCTGCTGGTCACCATTGGGTGGGTGGGTCTGGGCGTGGAGGTGGCAAGGTGGGGAGGAAGTGGCGTGCATCTGTGGCTGGCGCGCGGCCGGCCCGGCAGAGCGTGGGGCACCACTGCTGCGGCCCCCATGCGCACACGGGCTGCGCTCTCACTATCCCTCTGCTGACCCCCGGCCCGCGTCCAGCTGCGGCGACAGCAAGAGCGGCGGCGGCCTGCCCGGCGTGGAGCGCTCGCTGTCCAGCCTGGAAGCGGAGGGGGAGGAGGATGCCGCTGGGCTGCCCATTTCTATGAGCACGGATGAGGAGGGTGAGCGGGCGCTGGCCACCCAGGGGCATGCGGACAGGCAGGCAGGCAGGCAGGCGGGCGCTGCAGAGTGCCAAATGGCTTGGCTGTGCGCGCTGCTGGCCTGCTGCACAGCACTCCCAGTCTTCGCCTGCCTCATGAAGGGACCGTCTGCGCCACCCGGGCACACCTGCAGGCAGCCGGCCCAGCAGCGCTGCAGGGCGCAGCCGGCCAGGAAGCTCGGCGGCGGTGCGCGGCGTCGAGTCGCTGGCAGCAGTGCCCGAGGAGGCCGCAGCAGCGGCGGCGGCAGCATCTCTTACTGGGGCGCACGGTGCCAGTGCGCCGCTCAATGGCTGGCGCCGCAGCCCGGCTGGAGGGCCGGCAGCGGCGGGGCAGCCTGCGCTACAAAAGGGGCGCTCGGAGCAGTCTAATGATGACAGTTTCCTTGCCGAGGAGCCGGGGGCTGCAGTCGAGGAGTCGCAGCAGGTAGGCGTGCAGGGGCCGGTGCTGATGACAGGTTGGGGGCCGCGGCTGAGCATCGTTGGCCTGCATGCTACGGTGCTGGACCCTGAACATGAGGCGGCGCAGGTGGTGCGCAGCCGTCCCTTGCCCTGCAAGCATGCACTGTGCGCTGCCGTCACCATGCAGGCATCTGCCAGCGTGCGGCGCAACCTGGGGTCTGCGCTGGAGCGAGCCGAGGCCTCAGAAGCTGGCAGCCGCACCGCCGAGACCGCTGGCACGGTTCAGGCCGCAGAGGTGCAGAGCCGACCAGGCAGCGCAGCGCTGGCAGCGGGCACAGCAGCAGCGCCAGCAGCGCCAGGGGGAGGCGCCTTTGCGCGGCTGCGTAGCAGCAATGCGCTGCCTGTGCCGGCAACGCCGGCGGAGCCACCGCCAGACGATGCCCCGACGCCTGAGCCGGGCAGCACAGGGCAGCAGTCGAGCATCCTGTCGGCGGCGCCAGACCCTGCGGTGCCCTTCTCGGTGCCGCCCAGCACGACGCGGCGCTTTGCACAGCGGGACACAGCGGGCGCGGGCAGCCGGCGCTGGGTGTGGCGACGAGAGGGTGGCAGCGCGGGCGCGGCTGCCGCTGCCGCAGGCACTGCCTTTCAGCGCGCCCGCCTCGCGTCCACCTCCCGGCCAGAGTCGCCGGCCTCGCCCAGCGATGCTGCTGGCAGCGCGGCAGGGACGGGCAGCGTGGAGGCGTCGGCGCACTCTGCTGGCAGCTCTGGCCGGCCAAGCAGCAGCCTGGAGGTGCCTCCTGCTGGCGGGGCTGCAGCCGACAGCATGCCGCAGCAGGCCAGGGGGGCAGCAGGGCCTGGGGGGCCAGCTGGCAGTGCTGCCTCGGGGGCTGCACCAGGGTTGAGCCATTTCCAGGCGGCAGCTGAACAGCCCGCCGGCGGCGGCGGCGGCGGCGGCACGGCGTTTGCGGCGGCGGCCACGGCAGGGCGCCAGCGCTCCGGGTCGGGCCTGGGCTTTGCGCCGCTGCGCACCACCATCTCGCTGGCAACCGGGGAGTCCCTGGCACTGCCCAGCCCGGCAGACCACGGGGGGGCGCCGCTCACGCCGCTGGCGCCCAGCTCGCTGGTGGTGGAGGCGCTGCTGCGGGAGCTGAGGGCAGCGGCGGCGCTGGAGGTGAGGTCGCGCATGCAGGCGGCGGGGGGTGGGTTGCGTCGCAGCGGTCTGAGCGAGGCAAGCCGCTGCACAGGGGGGTACGAAGGCTGCGACGTGGCCTGAGCCTTACCCCGCAGTCCTCATGGCAGGTCCCCACGCATGCCGCCTGCACAGACTGCCCCGTGCATGTGCCACCGTTTCAGCTGGCACCTTCCAATCGCCACCCCTATGAACCATCGTGTTGTGCCGCCTCCCGCCCTGCAGTCGGCCGTGTACCTGGCAGGGGGTAGGCGAGCCTTCTCTGGGGAAGCTCGCCACCTGCACGCGCCGGCACGCCGCCTGGCGCGCACCATCATCGGCCTGGGGCCGCAGGAGGGGTTGGCGTTTGGGCTGCAGGCGATGCGGGCGATAGAGGCCACCGCAGGGGCCGGCTCGGGCGACCTGCACAGGTACGGGGAGTGGGGCACTGCCCGGGTGTCCAGCCACGCCAGCTGTGCCACGCTCGCCGTGCTTTGGTCTTGCGCAGCATGTGTACAGCCCCTGTCAGTGTGAGACAGCGGTGTGCTCCCTGAGCAGCTGGCTGTCTGCCTGCACCGCATCTGCAAAACAAAGGCTGTTCTGCCGCCACGTTCCCGCACCTGGCCACACCCCCACCCCACCCCCACCCCACCCCCGCCCCCTGCAGGCTTACCTACTGGTGGAGCAATGTGCTGCAGCTGCGCTGGATGTTCTGGGCTCTGTGCCACGGCCACGGCGACGCGCTGGCGGGCTGCGCCAGCAGCGAGGCTGCAGACGGCGCCAGGCGGCGCACCAGCCAGCAGCTGTCGCCGCGGACCTCGCTGGCGGCGGCAGTGGCGCGCGGCGGGCAGGACTGGATGCAGGCAAGCTGTCGGCGCGCTCGCCTGGTGGGCGTGGGGCCGCCACGGCTGGTGCCTCTTTGGGTGCTCGTGGGGTGCAGGTGCCTGCAAGGATGCACGGCCTTTTTGCATGGCCCCATGCCGCTCCCTTCCGCACTTTGCAATATCTGACACTTCTGCAGGCGCTGGTGCCTCACCTGCGGGAGCTTGAGGCCTGGCTGTTTGGGGAGATGCTCAAGCACCTGTGGTGGCGCGTGCTGCTGCACAGCGTGACCACGCTCAAGCTGCCCGGCAGGTGGGGGCGCTTGGGCGGATGGCAAGTGAGTTGAGGTGCAGGTCCAGCCTTGTTCTCGCGCACCTTCTGCACTCTTTATTCTGGGCTCGGTGTCTCATCACGCAGGGGCCCCTCCCCTCCCGCCGCCTTCTTTCCCGCAGCTCCGCACCCTCTGCAGCCGGCACCCCCGCGGCAGGCGCGTATCTGCGGGCAGCACGGTCGGCGCCGCACCTGCAGCCCCAGCTGCAGCGCGACGGCAGCGGGGTGGAGCAGGCCAGCCCAGCAGCGCTGCAGGGAACGCCGCGGAGCTTCGAGTCGCCAGAGGTGGGCCTCCGGCAGGGGGAGGGGGCGATGCAACCTCGAATTCTTCCGGCTTGTTCCAACGGGCAGCATCCAGGGCCAGGATATCCGCAAGCTGCTTTGCACCGCGGGCGAGCAGGCTTTTAGAGGGGACAGAACACCTGACGGCCCCGGCTTCCTGAGCAAGGCACCCCCAAGCTGGTGCGCTGACAGGGCCACCCCTTGTTCCCACCCCCACCTCACCCAACCCCCCACACCGCCACCCCACCCCCACCCCCACCCCCCACCCTCGGCCTGCAGGAGGAGGCGGTGCAGCGCTGGGTGCAGGGCCTGCGGGTGGTGGAGGCGGTGCTGCGAGAGCCCGGCCGCCCCGCGCCCGCGCCCCGCCAGCACCTCTCCCTGCTGCACCGCCAGCTGGTGGTGGCGCTGCTGCGGCGCCTCGACACGCTGCTGTTTAGGCAGGGCGGGGGGGAGGGGTTGGTGCGTCGCTGTAGACACGATCCATGCTCGGCAGCATGCAGCGACCGTGTGCATGGGGTTGGCTCACACCACCTGTGCTTGGCTGGTATGCCCAGCTCTTCTGCCCGCTTGTCTCCCACCCGAAGCTTTGCCTGATATGCCACGCTCCGTTCTCCCTACGACTGATGCAGGAAGCTGCTGGCAGAGGACGGCGACGGCTCGCCGCGCCAGCCGCTGCGCCTGCCCAGCATGAGCGGGCGCAGCGCCTTTGACCGCACCGCAGACGCCGATGAGGTGCCTGAAGGGGGGGGAGGGGGGCCTTGGCAGTCGCAGCCAGCGCGCCTCCTGCCCTGTGCATGCTGCTGACTGGCCTCGATTCTTTCCCTGAGCGCAACCACGCAGCGCACGCTGCTGCGCAGACTCAGGCTGAGAACCCGTCGCCCCCTGTGCTGCGCCCGCAGGTGCTGGGGCTAGGGGGCGCAGAGGTGGCGGCAGCAGGGCTGCTGGACCCGGGGCTGCTGCCCTTCCCCAGGTGGGAAGGCCTTCATGCGATGCTTGGGTGCAGCCCGCCCAGTTGGCTCCTGCCACGGCGGGCTGGGCGGGGACAAGTCCTGGCGTGCGTCGTGGAGGGTGCCACCCAGAGATCCGTGGCGCCCCGCCCAGCCCCTGTCCCGCGCCCGCTCCCCTCCACCCACAGGGGCCCGCTGACCTTTGGCACGGGTGTGCACCTGAAGATGGCGGTCAGCCGGTTCTCGGGCTGGGCAGCCGACTGCGGGGTGAAGGAGGCGCACCTGCCGCAGGCAAGGCAGGGCCTGGCTTCCCAGGGATGGTCAGTTGTCAGCGCTGCGCTCCTCCCCGCGGCTGCTGCTGCCCCTGTATGGGCTTCTGCTGCAGTGCCCGCTGGCCTGCCCCAGCAGGTGCGCTGCCCTCGGCCCTCTGCAGGCCGGTCGCAGCACCGAGATGAGCGACTACCGACTCTTTCCCTGCCTGCGCGCCACGGCAGACCTGCTCATGATGCCCAAGGAGGTTGGAACGGG
>KQ481993.1:883624-912814 GCA_001430745.1 Auxenochlorella pyrenoidosa
GCTGCGCGCGCTCAACGCGCTGCTGCCGCCCGACGTGCGCGCGCTGGCGGCCCGGGAGGTCCCCCTGGACTTCAACGTGCGCTACGCGCTGCGCAAGACCTACACCTATGACCTGGACCTCTCTCCCGCCGCCGCCGACCCCTTCCTGCACCGCTTCCGCCACCGCCCGCGCCGCCCCGAGGCGCTGCGCCTGGGCGCCATGGCCGACGCGGCGGCGCTGTTTGTGGGCACCCACGACTTCTCCAACTTTGCCAATGTGTCGGCAGACGGCTCGCACGCGCGGAAGAACCCCGTCAAGACCATCCTGCGCTACGAGCTGGTGCCCATCGAGGGCGGCGCCAGGTGGGCTGCTGGCGCTGGGATGGCTGCTTCTGCTGTGACCCCAGGAAAGAAATGTGTTGCGAGGTCGAGGGGCCTGGAAGAGGGAAAAGACTGGAGCGCCTGTCTAGCGGGGCTTGCACCGGCTGCTGGCCTGCTTTCCTGAGAGGGCAGTTGCAGGGGCTGGTGGGAGCCCTGAGGGCACTTGCAGGCTGCCGGTCCCCCGCTTGCCCTGTGCTGTCCCGCCAACACGAAGCTCCGATGAACACTTCACCGACTTCTTGGTTGCTGCCCCCCTGCCTGCAGACTGGAGGTGGAGGGCACCGGGTTCCTGTACAAGCAGGTAGGTGCACCCGGCATGCAGGGTGGGCAGCGCCGGCCTCACCGCTGGCGTTGCGCTGACCTGCCGCGGCTTGCAGGGCGCAAACTGCCAAAGGCGCTGCAGCCGCCCTGTCTGTGCGCACGCAGTTGCTGACCAGGCGGCACCTTAAAATCGGCCCAGGCTGCCCCGTGAGCCCCCTCCCCCGCCATGCCACCCCTGGCAGGTGCGCCACATGACAGGCGCCCTGCTGGCTGTGGGCGCGGGCCAGCTGAGCCCCGATGCGATCTCGGCAGCACTGGCGGCGGGCGGCCAGGCCCGCACCGGCGCCGAGCGCCACGCCTGGCGCGGCTGGACGGTGGCAGAAGCCAAGGGCCTCTGCCTGCAGGCGGTGGAGTACCCTGCTGCCAGCGAGCTGCTGCTGCCGCCAGACCAGCGGCTGCTGGTGTCATCGGATGACGACTGATTATATCTTGTTTGACCCCTGGCGTGATCGACAGCGACCATGCCTGGACCCACCTGCATATTTGACCTTACATGCACTGCTGTCGACCCTGCTACGCGTCAACCTGCCATGCCAGGTGCAGCGCCGCCCGAGGCGGTCCATCCCTGCTTTGTGCCGGCTCTGTCCACCGCGCTTCCCACGGCTGGCACTGCACGATTTTTTTCTTCTGCCAAGTGTTCATTTGCGACTGGAACCTGCCTCTCTCACCATTGCCGCCTCCTCCGGTGCTGCCTGGATCCCCCATGCTCCCTACCCAAGCATCGCCACTGCCCTTGCTCAGCCCAGGCTCTCTTGCCTGCTCCTCCTCGCCGGCCAGTCTTGCCCAGCAGCTGTCCAAAATGTGCTGTAATCCTTGCCTGGCTCCACTACTGGGTACAGGAGTGGGGCCCCAGGGCCAAATCAGAGCTAACAAGCCTTTGACCGCTGGTGGTGCACACAGGCACTGTGGGCCCCAGGCACCGCAGTCCCCAATGGTCGCACTTTTGACGGGGAGAGGAATTCCTAACAACGGTTGCCAACTGCTGCGAATTGGTTTGCACTGATAATCCAGGCAGCCGACGAGCGCTTCCGGTTTCTAAACCACGTCTGCTACCTCATCGGTGGTCATCACCCCCAGGCTGTCAACATCCTAGTGATCTTGCGCAAACCCTAGCATTTATTGGAGCTCTTAAAGCACGGAAATTTGCGTCAAATCGCCAAGCCCGCAAGGGTCCAACCTCTTGGGCCGCCGCATGCGCAGCATCGCGCCCTGCAAGTGCAGTCCATGCCTCATCAAGGTGCACGAGGACCCCCTGCACGGAATCTTGCGCCAGCAGCCCACTCTGCACCCCTCCCCGCCCGCCAGGCCTCCCAACCCTCCCACTCTCAACCACACAAGCCCTCAGGATGTCCGGCGGCGCGGTGGTGAGTCGCAAGCGGTAGTTCGGCCTGGTCATGTGGCAGCTGCACAGCCAGCGTGCTGTTGCAGCAAGCAGACCGGCGGCTCGGTCATGGCCTGCTCACAAGCGCAGACCTTTAGGTCCTCCTCCCGCCCCTCATGGCCGTCTGGGCCGGTTCATGTGCTCTTGAGTAGCATGGGGGCCCACCGCAGCACCTGGCGGCACTGCCGCCGCTCTCCCGCCCTGTGCAAGGCGGTGAGAGTAAAGGAACCACCCGAGCCCACCTGCCCTGCGTGCTGACCCCGCAGATTTCCGGTGTTCTGGCCGGCTTTGTCGGTGCATACGCCATGTGGACGATTAAGGCTGCCTACAGCAAGGACAACCTGCCCAGGACGGTGGGTGGTGACTTGTGCCTCCCCTGCTTGATCACGCACCAAAGACGCACCCTGACTGCCAACCCCAGTTCAGATAGACTAGTGGCTGTTGCAGTGGTGGACAGTCAGGCGCTGCCAGGTGTTGCTGAGGAGCTCCTGCACAGCCTGCCTGGTTCCTGCCTGGCATGCCCGCATCCCACCCCTTGGACACCACCCCAAACCACCAATGCCTGTGCCTGCTGCCTTCCCCGCCCCGCAGTACACCGACCCGGCCTGGGCTGCCGCCACCAAGGAGTACCTGGCCAACATGCCCCGCCAGGGCGCCGAGGGCACCATCGCCATGAGTGAGTGTGCATGGCTGCCTCTCGCGCCATGTGCCATGCTGCCTGCGCTGCTGGGCTGGGAGGTCCGTCCCTCGTGTGCTGGTCGGAATGCTGGTGATGCGCGGCGTATATTGAGGCTGCCTGTTTGCGACTCCCTGTCGTGGTGTGGAGCCAAGGCGCATTGCGGCACACTAGATGCCTTGGGCTGGCCCTCTCAATTCATCACGTGCTCATGCTCCTCACCCTAATCCCCGGCTTGACCGCAGACCCGGGCCGCATGTTCTGAGGCGCTGGCCTTGCCGCCTTCCAACGGCATGGCTACGCACGCACCCGTTGAGCGTGGCATCTGTCAACTTCGTTCACACCCATACTTTAGGCGATGCCAGCAGCCGCATAGTTGCATCGGAGCTGTAGAGTGCAGCGCTCCTGCTGGACCCCTCGCACACAACCTCCTACCTTCAGCCCCCATCAGCCCCTCGGGTTCCGCCACTCCTCTGCCTTCTGATTCCTGACTCGTCAGCCCATGTCCTGTGCCAAACCTTCGGCCTACATCCAACACTGCCCGCTCCTTCAGAATTTTCATGCCCCAGCCCTCCCCATTTGATGCACCGCCGCGCACAGCCCTGCACACCGAGCCGCTGCCATTGGGATGGACCTTTTTGAACACCATGTCTGCAACCAACATTCGTCGCTGCACAACTTGCAAGAAGAGAGCCAGCCTGGCAGGGGCAAGGGTTCGCCAGCCGCCACAGGCACAAAGGCGCTGCTCTGCACCAGCTGTGCACAAGGGGCATGCCGGTGCTGCCGAGCCCGCGGCAAGCATGCGGATCGCCCTCACAGCCCCGGCAGGGCCCCGCTCACAGAGACATCCATCATGACCATTATCTGGGCCTGGCGGTCCCCCCGCTCCGCCCTGACTACTACCTCTGCCCAGCGCCGCACAGCCTCGGGGTCTGGCTCGCCGCAGCCGGCCTCGCGAGCCACTGCCTGCCGCAAGCGCGCATCTGACTCGGTGGCCTGCTCATCATCTTGGTCACCGCCGTCCAACGCGCTGTCCCGCTGCAGCAGCCGCAAACAGGCAGGTGGGCGTATTGGGGCTGAGGCTGGGAGCACGGCCCAGCGGTGATTCACAAGTGAGACAGGCCCGGCCACTGTTGCCAGCTGCATGGGCAGCACAACTCCCGATGCCCTCGGCAGCAGCCCTGCACACAAGCGGCACAGCTGCGCGTGCCGCCCCGACACGCACCCGTCGCTCGATTTCGGCCGCGAGGTGCGGGCAGGCAAAGCGAGCCAGGGCTGTCCACATCTCGGAGCTCTGCTCATACTCTGACTGGGAGGGCTGCTTCAGCTGCCACTGCATGGAGGGGTATTCCTCATTCAGGTCCGAAGCCTCCAGGTCCTCCTGCGTGACCTCATAGGCCTGCTGCGTCTGCTGTGCCTGCTGCACCTGCTGCGCATGCTGCGCACACAGCGCCCGCATCTGCTGGTGCTCCCGCAGCTCCACCTCCTCCTCCCTGGTCAGCTGGCCGCCGGCTTCCAGGTAGGCCACTGCCTCCACAGACACAATGCGCAGGCCCGCGTCACGCCGCACCCAGACCGGGTCCCGGCTGGCCGCCGCCAGCGCTGCCGCCGCCAGCGCCTGCGGCAGCTCGTTGAATGCCGGCAGGGCTTGCAGCTCGCGCCAGCAGTCACCCGGCAGGCTGGCGAGGGCGCACCGGGCCAGCCGGGGGCGGGCGTGCCTGCAGGCCATGCGGCAAAACACCCGTCGAGTGAGTGCGGGCAGTGACAGCGTGGGGAGGGTGCAACAGCAGCTGCTCGCAGCTGCGCATGGGCGCAGGACGAGGGTTGCATGCCCCTCAACCCCGGGGAGGGGCGGTCACCCGCCCTCACCTGTCGGCAAATTGCAGGGTGTCCAGGGCCAGTCCCGCGCCCTCTGAGCGCCCCTCGTGGCGGAAGTGCCGGGCCAGGCTGCAGCGGCAGCGAGCGGGCAGCGCTCAGGGCAGCAACTTGCGTTGGAGTGGACGCAGCACGCCGCTCGCTGCGTCAAACGGGGACTGCATGCCTCGTGTGTACGAGCAGCCACGGCGTGCCTTCCCTGGCCATGAGGCGCTGTACAACGGCTTGGCACAGACAGCTAAGCCATGCAGGACAGAGGCACAAGGTGCAGCGGCCGGCCCTGTCTGTCGCGCCGCCGAGGCCTCACCGCCGTGCCAGGGCGTAGTCGCACTCAGCTGCCAGGTCCTCCAGTCCCAGCTGCTGCGCCGCAGGCAGCACCTCCTTCGGCCCTGCGGGGCAGGGCGGGTGGGATGTCGGCGCGCAGGCCCGGCCATGCAGGCAGCAGGAGCTTGTTAAACTGGGTGTGCATGCAGTGCATGCCGCCGGCTGGGGCCCTCCTGCGGCGCTCATCTAGCGGTGCAGAGCCCACTCCCCGCACCTGCATGTTCGAAATTTGCCTCCTGCAGGTAGATCCAGCGCAGCAGGGTGTCCAGTATGGGTCCTGTGGGTGCAGCAGGGAGGACCACCTGCAGGCAGCGGGGGCGTCGGCGGGGGCGGTCTGCCTTGCTGCAGGCCAAAGCCGGCTGGCTGGCTGCAGGCAGACGATGAAACATGCATGGGGCTGAGCCTGGGGCAGCGTGTCAGGGAGTCGCCCAGCCATGTGGGATGATACTGCAGACAGAGGGTGGTGCAGCAAGCGCTGACAGCGGTGGCAGTGCCAAACTGGGCGGCCAGGCTGCCAGCCGCAGCAGATGTGCACCCACCGGTGTGCGAGGCGCGCTGCTCCCTCCTAGAGTGCCCTCCAGTTCGGGGCAGGCGGCGCAGATGACCGCACGGTGTGCCTGCCGCGTGGCGCCATCGCCTGCCTGCAGCTGCACGTCGCACAGCTGCCCCTGCTGCTGCTGCTCCCACAGCCGGCGCCGCAGCGCATCCGGCGGCGTCGGGGGGCCCTTTGGCCGGCAGTAGTCGGCACTGTGCACCTTTCGGCCTGGCAACTTTGGCCTGCAGAGGCAGGGCAGAATGAAGTGAGGCACGTGGGGGTGGGCCGGGTGGGGCTTGCCCCGAGCAGTGCTGACGAGCGCTGCTCAATGACCTGGCAGCGGGCTGCATTTTGAAAGGCAGACATCCTTACTCCAACACCAGCGCCATGGGACCGCCATACTCCTCGATCTTGGCGCCTCCCGGGTCATCCGCTTCATCTAGCATCTGCAGCGGCGGACGAGGGTGGGCGAGAATCAACCATATGGACTGCGACAGGTGCAGTCGTGGCGGCGGCAGGTTGTCCACGCATGTGGCGCCCTGACAACACCTGCTTGACTCCCAGACCGCTCACCATACGGATCTCGTCTTCGGTGTCCGCGCGCGCAAGCACAACCTCGCCGTTCGGCCACCTCGCGAGCCACAGGGAAGCCATACTGCCGCGGGCGTGCGCAAAATGTTCGTTCAGAGTATCTACAAGCGGGCTGAGGAAGTGTAAGAACAGCAAGCCGCTAGTTTGTACGCCATGCTGTGGCGGCGGCAGCAGCGGCAGCGTGCATGTGTGCCCGTGTGCTGCTTGTGGAGCACCTGACACAGTGTTACAACCGGGTGTTCACTGGCTTGGAACCTCAGGTTCGTTGTTGTGCATTGATCTGAAGCAGCCGCATCCAAGGTGTGGTATAGCAACGCCACATACGCATGTCCGTCACCAAAGCACAGTAGTTGAGCTGCTTTCCATGCTTGCTTGTTTGGGCTTAAAGTCTGTCTATCCGCAACGGAACTTGCGACACAGACCCATAGGCCGCAGGAGCCCAGATGAGGACGATGCTGTCTTCATGCATCCAAACAATCAAGAACAACAAGCAAACTGTGTTCAGAACCTGGCAAGCTGGGCTTGCACAGGAAACGCTGCACTGATTGCAGGACTGATAGTCGAGGACGGTTTTCGCGCCATCAGCCTCGCTATGCTGATGGCCACCTCGGTGCAGCTTGCAAGCAAGGCACAGGCATTTCCTCAAGCTCAAAATCACGGATTTAGTGCAAGATTCACCCACGTCGCAAAATGCCCGTCTCAACAGTTCTTTTAAGACTGCCAGCTTGCTGTGCCTATCGGCAGACTGGACCAGCTCTTCTGGACTCAATGTCACCCTTAGATGGCCCATCTGTTGCACGACATGCTCCCAGCGCGAGAACACGGCTCCAGGGTCATGCGATCTAGCGCCACCGATACTGCCCGCTGTGCGCTGCGCTGCGCCCGCTGCACGCCAGGAGGAAAGCAAAGCGCGTGCCGCAGTGCATTGAACCGGCTCTTCTCTGGCTTTCATTCATACTCCATCAAGTTTTGACCTCAGGCGGCCCTCCGAAGCTAGAGAGATGGCCCGCCTCTCTTCCCATCTGCGCCTGCTGGGCCTCTCTCTGCTCTGCCTGAGCGTCGCCGCACAGTCTCAGTCTGCCCCTGTCATTTTGTCCGCCGCCGCGTCGCTGCTGGCCTCGCTGGCCACCGCCGGCGCTATGCCGTCCTGCATCCCTGCCGGCACAGGCACTGCAGAGCTGGCAGCTTATTTCGACTGCATCGACAGCACTCGTGACGGCGAGATTTCCTTCGATGAGGCGTGCACAAGCGCCCTGCCTGGCTGCGGTGAGAAGAGGGGGCGGGCAGCAGCTGCAGCCTTCACTGCGCGTCAGGCTTGCATGCTGCTCACACCAATTCACAGCCAAAACCTCGGGCCTCTGCCACCCTCTGGAACCCTCTGTAACATGCCTCGCCGCCGCCGCAATCCCCCCCCCCCTGCAGCCGATGCCCTGGACAATGCCGACCAGGCGCTGCTCTCCCAGCTGCGCGCCGCCTTTGACAGACTGGACACCAACGCCGACGGTGAGGTGCTCCCCCTGCAGGGCAGCAACAGGGCCGGCGGCACCGTGCACAGTGCTGTGGTGGCCTGCCGGCAATGCCAGCTGGGCATGCCTGCACGCGCCCTTTGTCAGCACCTATGGCCGGCCCGCCCACTGCCGTGCTCCCCCCCTGTGTGCCCCCTGCTTGCAGGCCAGCTGTCCCCCGCCGAGTTTGATGTCGTGCTGGCCGACTTTTTTGGCGGCGCTGCCGGCGGCCCGGCCCCTGCCCCCGGCCCCATGATGGTGAGGGGGCCTGCCGTGGGTGCCACTGAGTGTTTGGGATGTGGGCGGCTGCTTGATGCCGCTGTTCAATGCCGCCGAAGGGTTGAGCCCTAGCCTGTCAGCAGGAGCCCGACATCGGGGGTTCAATCCCAGGAGCTGCATGCCTGCCGCAGGCGTGCGCATGGTGGCGCTTGGGCTTACAGGTCCCTTCCACCACCCCTCATGCCTCTGCAGATGCCTGCTGCCATCCCCGCCGCTGCCCCTGCTGCCGTGGAGGCTGTGCTCGCGCCCCGGCCCCTGCAGGCCCCCTCTAGCAGCGCCGCCAGCCGGACCTACCTGTTTGGCGCCGCCGCCGGCGTGCTGACCGCCCTGCTGGCACTCATCCACAGCTGATCATATTGCAGCCGGTCGCTACTGATTCTCTGCTCTGCGATCGCTGGCATTGATTATGATGCGTCGCACTGCCACTGATTTGTAATTTCAGTGTCCTCTGAGACGGTCGAAGGCCTGTCAAAGATGCGGGCGCCCAGCATCTTACGACACAGCATCGCAGCCTGTCGTGCATTGGCCTAGCAACACCGATAAGCTGGACAGCCTAACGAACCATCTAAAGCAGGGAGCCTGGGTGGAACTTAATCGCGGCCCGCCTGCCAAGGTCACTGCTCGCGTGCCTCCTGTGCTTGAGGTCACTGTATGTTACAGGGAGGGGAGCTGGCAGCGGGAGCAAAAGAGGGCAGGAGGGAGCGCCCCGCCGCTCAGAAGGAAAACACCGAGGTGGTGCAGGCCATGGCGTTGTAGACCAGCGCGCCCCCCACCGGCACAAACTGGCCTGTCAGCAGCTTGATCGCCTCCTGCGACGCGATGGCGCCCACCACAGCGGCCACAACGTGCAGCTCGCCCGCGGCGCAGCGGCACATCTCCCCAACAAGGTCGTCGCTCACGCCGCCCGCCGCCGAGCCTGCCGCAGGGATGCGAGGCGGTGCAGCAAGGCAGGGGGGGCTGTTGGGATGTGGGGAGGGGCGCCTCAGCGCCTGGCGGTCTGTTCCCCCGCTCTGCTGGCTGCCAAACCTGTTGCTTCAATCAGAGAGGCAGGTGGCGCACATGCGCAGGAGAGAGCGGAAGCAGAGCGGTCGCGAACTACCCAGTTCTGCAGGTTCTGGTACCCCTGTCGCGCGTCTCACCTCCCGCCCCGCTGATGCCGCACTCTGCCAGCAGCGCGTTGGCCTGGCTCTTCAGCAGCGCCGCATCCTCCTCCACCTCGCTGCGGCGCCAGGGAAGGCGAAACGGAACCAGCAGAGCGGGTGAATCGTGTGCTGGCACCAGCCGAGGCACCGGCAATGAACCGCCGGCAGCGCAGCAGCCAACAGGCCCCTGTCCAGCCCGGTTACAGCGGCGCACGGCGCGCCCCTGCCACACCACCCACCTGTCAAAGCTTCCCGGGTAGCGCTGGCAGGTGGCATGGAAACGGTCGACCGCCCGCAGCAGCACGTACAGCGCCGCGTTGGCTGCGCTGTCCTCGCTGGACAGCGCCGCTCGCAGCGCGTCGGCCCGGCAGGCAGCCGACTCCGTCTCCTGTGCCAGCGAGCGGCAGCGCACCAGCCTGGCGGTGGGCGGGACGGGGAGGTGCGAGGGAGGGCTTGTGCAAGGCAGGGCTGGTGCGAGGGAGGGCTGGTGCTATGCGGCATGCGCCAGGCAGGCGGCTGGAGCAGGCAGATGCAGGCGAACGCGCGAGAGGCGGGGCCAGCCGGTGGCCCCGACCCTGCAGCGACCGCTGACCCTTGCCCATTGTCGCAAGCAAGTGGCGTCCCGCATAACAAGTAATGCCTCGCAGGCATCAATCGGCAGGCGCTCGCGCATGCCATTCACGGAAGCTATCCGCCCGGGCCCCCCCCCACCCACCCACCCACCCCACGCACACAAACGCGACGAGCACACGCACACACACACACACACACACACCACCCCCCTCCCAGGCCCCTCCCTCACCGCAGGTAGCGCGCGTGCTTGCAGAAGTGCTTCACCTCGGAGCTGGGCAGAGAGGCCGGGTCGCGCCCCGCAGCCTCCAGGAGGCCGCGCGCGTGTGCCTCCACCGCTGCCGCATCTGCGGGGCACAGCAGGCAGAGGATGAGGTGCGAGGATGGGCTTCAACGATGCAACTGCGCAGACCTGCAGACCAATCTCTGGGTGCAGAGTTCGGTCCTGCAACAAGCTCAGCAACAGCAGGGGGCCCTGCCCTGCAGTCATGTGACCGTGACCCCCAAGCAGTCCAACCAGCCGCGCCAGGCAGGCATGGCCCCCAGCCCCGCAGACCCGCGTCTGCCTTGGCGCGGTAGATGCGCTGTAGCTGCAGATACTGCTGGGTGGAGGCGTGCATGTCGGGTATGCTGCCCTGCAGGGGTGGAAGTGCACGCCCTGGGTTGCGGATGCGACGACGGCACCAGGGGCCGAGGGAGCTACCTGCCGGCTGCACCCTGCCGCCGCTTTAAGACAAGGCGTGTGCAACACGAGCGTGCCGGCATATGCTGCGAAGGAGGGCATCATTGTGTTGGGCCCGGGCTTGCAGGGCACAAGGCGCGCAATGTGCCATTGCGCCCGCCTTGCCCGCGCTCCCACCTCGAGCGGCAGCTGCCCTCCCCCCTCCTGCTCTATGAAGCGCTTGAGCGCCGCCACCAGCACCCAAAAGTTGGGGGACTGCACGGGGAGGGTGCGCTACGGCAGCGGCGCGTTGCTCTGTGGCCGCTGTGGCGGTGAACAAGCAGCGCAGCGCCCCGCCCCTGGACAAGAGCCAGGAGGGGGCTGCGCTGGCATTCAGCCTGCCAACAGAACACTACCACTGCGCACACCCGCTGCATCCTTGCAATGGTGTCGCCGCAGTATCCCTCGACTGCCCCGTGCCAGCAGCGTGACCTCGACCACCCCGCTGCCAGCATATTGATATCAGCACCCCCCCGGCCCCCACCCCCCACCACCTGCTGCGTGATCTGGGCTGCGCAGCCGTCCTCCAGGATAGCCCGCAGCTCGGAAGAAACAGAGGGCGGCGCCCAGACCTTGTGCGCGTTGGCCACCGCCTCTGCAAAGTTCTCTTCCGTGGCGGGGGGGGGGGGGGGGGGGGGCAAGACCGCGCGGCGCCTCTCAACACGCATGCACATGCCCTGAGGGCCACTGTGGAGCGCGGCCTGCAGGCAGCATGGTCGACAAGAGGGCCACCGGTGCGACAGGGCATGCGACCCGGCAGGCTGCTGCGTGCCGCGGCTTCGTTAGCGTGCTCTGCTCCAAGCCTGCCCCTGCCGGCCCGCCCACCTCCAGGGGTATCCCGTCGATGTGGCGCTGCCAGCTCTTGAGCAGGTCCTTGAAGGCGCTGCGCTCGGCGTAGCTGCCCGGCAGCTGCCCGTCGTGCTCCTGCTGCCACTGCTGCGCCGCCTTGATCAGCAGCACGGCTGCAGGCATGCCAGGGGAGCAGGAGCACTGGACAACACTATGCGTCTCCAGGCTGTTCAGGAGCGCTCACAGAGCGTGTGCGCCCCTTGCAATAACAGCGAAGAGACTGCTCACGTGCCGCGCCATACGACTGGCCTGGTACTCCTCCCAGGCCCTGCGCCACCCACCGTAGGGGATGTGGCTGTGCAGCACATCCTCTGCCCCCGCCAGGTCTATCGACGCCGCGTACTTCTCCAGCTCTGGCCAGGGGTTGCCCAGCCTGGGCAGGCACGCGAGGGCATGAAGGGGCGCACGGCAGGGGCCAACGGCAGTCACAAGCAGCAACACAGCAGTCACCAGCGGGGCAGCAGCAAGCAGGGTGCCCAGGGCTGCAGGACGTTCCGCCACAGATGAGGGCAGGTGCGAGGTGGGGCAGGTGCGTTCTCAGGCTCGCCCAGCTGCCAATACACTCCTAACTGGGGCAGCACAACCACCCATGCCCTCTGCCCTTTCTCCCCATCCAATTTCCCTCGTAACAGATTGTCCATCTTTCAGCCGTGCTTGTCGTTTCCCCCTGTACTGAAGACTGCCTCCCCCCCAAAGCCCGCCTCCCCCCCTTCGGCTCCCCCCTCACCCCCCTTCGGCTCCCCCCTCACCGCAGGTCGTCCACCTTTGAGTCAGGCTTGCTCTCCACGATGCGCTGCTCCGGCACCGAGGGCCGCACGTACCCCAGCAGCCCGTAGGAGCGCAGCAGCAGCAGGCGCACGCCGTGCTGGCGGCAGATGGCGTCGATGGTCACGGCGTCGGCCTCGCAGAGCTGGGGGGGTGGCAGCCAGGGGGGAGCGGGGGGCGGTGGGACGCCTGCCCGCATGCGCCGACATGGGAGATACAAACCCATTGCAGTTCTGGGAGCCCGTTACGCTTTGCACAGGGCTGGCGCTGGCCCTGCGCTGTGTGCCCTGCAGGGCTGCATGCCAGCGCTGCACCTGGGTGGCGATGACGAGGGAAAAGTGGCGGAAGAAGTCGGGGTTGGTGTTCATGAGGGAGCGGGGGCTCTCCTCCACATAGCTCCCCGCCACGCTCTCGTTCAGCTCCTTCAGGCACTCTGCAGGGAGGGCAGGGCCGGCAGGGCGCCGCTCCAGTATCGCAGGTTGCAGGCACGCTCGTGTAGCCCGATCTGACGCTATCTGGAAGGCTCTGGCTGTGTTGGCCCAATATCAGCAGCAAACATCGGGAACGGCTGATCAGGTGCACTGCAGCGGGATCAATGGCAGACCCCCGCACGCAACATCCAAACAGAGTTGCAGCAGAGAGGCGCAGCACAAAGGCCCAGCAGGCATGCTGGGTACAAGTG
This sequence comes from Auxenochlorella pyrenoidosa, assembly GCA_001430745.1. Taxonomy (NCBI): domain Eukaryota; kingdom Viridiplantae; phylum Chlorophyta; class Trebouxiophyceae; order Chlorellales; family Chlorellaceae; genus Auxenochlorella; species Auxenochlorella pyrenoidosa. The sequence continues at coordinate 896,201 of KQ481993.1, forward strand.
CCAAGTCCGCCCACATCCCAACTGCCTGGCGGAGCCTGAGGCTTCGCTGCGCCACAGGTGCCTCTGCGGCTCCCCGCCTACAGCCCAGTGCTTTGCGTGCACCACCATGAACACATCCATGCTGAGGCGGCGAAAAGCGAGTCATGTGCCCCGAGGCAGTAATGCCAGGGACAGAGGGGCCGAGTCGCTGGCCCTGACCCAGCCTTGCCTCACCAGTGGCCACCTGCGCCCGCGACGCCGCCAGGCCATCGGCTGTGAGCAGGAAGTTGTTGCCAAGGTCGGCGGGCGTCACCTTGGCTCCGTCCACAACGGTGAAGGAGTGGATGCCGCCCAGGACTAGGTTTTTAAGGGCCTCTGTGCCCGTGGGGCCGGCGTTGAGCAGGCAGACGCGTGCCGCCTCGAGCGCCTCCTGGCCGTGGGCGCCCCACACCCGAATGCCGCGGTCATAGCGCTTGCTCTTGTCGGAGGCGGCCGCCATCTCGCCGCTCAGGGCTGGGCCAAGGCTGTGAGGCGAGGTGTCTGTGCTGGGGCTGCGGCTGGCGGTCATAGGCCCAGGCCAGCGGCAGCAATCAGGCTGGGTGGGAAGCCCAGGGCCTGGTAGCACAGGCCGCTAGCGTAGAATTGATTGGCTATTGTTGGATCGCCGCCAGGGAGCCCGGGGCCGCCAAAGGCGTGTATGGCAGCACGGCACGGGGAGCAGGGAGTGCCTCTCGAGGCCTGCCATGCCACTGTGGGGGTGATCGCAATTTGGTGATAGTTGCCAGGGCGCTGGCGGCTCTGGCCAGCTGCTTAAAAAACCTACAGATCGCATCCTGCAAACCTTGCTCCCCGGTCATCCTCTCCTTTGCCGACCGTTCACTTATGAGCCCCGGGCCTCCCGAGGGGGAGGCGGCAGAGGAGTTTTTCGACTCTCTCGATAGCGAGCTCCACCCGCCCGGCTCTCTGGGCGCAGAAGCAGACCCCCCTGACGTTGCAGAAGACTGGTCTGAGCTGGAGGAGCCGCCCCTCGTCATGTCGGCTCCAGGCAGCAACGCCTCTGCCAGCGGCACCGACTCGCCGCCCGCTCGTCCTGGTAGCGGCGATAGCGCACCGGCAGTGCCAGCGCCTGTGGCCCCGCCAGCGGCTGCTGCCCGACCGGCAGCACTAGGTGGATCTCCAGCGGCTGCAGGGGCCAAGTCAGCCGCCCCAGCAGCTGCGCCAGCGCGACCCTTGGCTGCCGCTACCAAGCCTGCGATCCCAGCCGCACCAGCAGCCCTGCCCTCTGGCCCGCCACTGCCACGACCAACAGCACCGCCAGCAGCAGCGGCAGCGGGCCCACGCCCTGCGGCTGCAGTGCTGGCGCGGTCAGGCAGTGGTCCATCGCCGGCGGCGGCGCGTCCCGCCACCGCTGCAGTACTCCAGGCTGGCGCTTCCCCTGCTGCTTCCGCCGCCCGGCCGGGACCGGGGGCGCTGGCCAGGGCACCATCCAATGGCGCCCCTGCAGCTGCAGCACCACGCCCTGCTACGGCTGCAGGCGCAGCGCAGCGGCCAGCCGTCCCTGCATCCGCGGCGGCCACAGCTGCAGCGGCAGGCGTGCGGCCCAGGCCGCCACCCACTGCAGGCCCAGGCCCCACACTGGCAGCCAGGCCTGCTGCGCAGGTGCCGGCAGCGGGGGCCCAGCCAAGGCCTGCTGGAGTGGCAGCCGCCCTGGCGGCGGCCAGGGCTGCCAGGCAGGCAGGCATGGGCCCTGCGCCTGCTCCAGGTGGCAGCGGCGCTGTGAAGCCGGCAGCCCCTGCCGGTGCTGCGACGGCGCCTGCACGCGTGCCATCTGCAGGCCAGCTGTCGGCCGACCCGCGCGCCGCAGCCAATGCAGCCAGCATTCCCGTCTCGGGAGCTGCCGCAGCAGCACCGGCGGCCGCAGGCCAAGCTGTGTCCGCGGCGCCGCCTGCTCTTCCAGCTGCGCCTGGCAGCAAGATCGAGGAAGATGTGCCTGCTGCTGACAAGGTGAGTATATTCAGGGAACGGGTGGATCTGCCCTTTGGCATGCAGACCTGAACTCCAATCCATGGGCCAAACACAGCTGCTCAACGATATTGCCGTCCTGCGCTGTTGCCTTCAGGCCGCTCCCCAGCAGCAGCTGCAGCAGCAGCGGCAGCAACAGGCTGCCGAGGAGGCTGGTGGGGGCATGGAGCGAGCCGCCAGCGGCGGCAGCAGCGGCGGGGCAGGCGGCAGCTGGGGCAGCTGGGGCGCGCTGGGCCGCCTGGGCGCCTCGCTGCAGGCGGCTGCAGCCACCGCCATCAAGGATGTAACTGACCTTGGAGAGAGCTTCAACCAGGTGAGAACCTGCCCTGGGGGGGGGGGGGGGGGGGGGCCGGGGGGGCAGGCGCAGTGGAAACCAAGGGGCGGCGCAGCAGGGCTTGCCGATTGCTGAGCACAGCCACGGCCGCAGCGTGCAGGAAAACGGTCTCTGCAGAGCTGTTAGCTGGGCTGCCTCACGCAGCAAGCACTCCCTGCATGCGACCTTGTGCCTCGGCACCCCTGCAGGTGCTGCAAGAGGTGGCAGAGGCCTCGGACGAGGAGGGGGCGGGCCCACAGGTGCGCGTCGATGCGCAGCATGCCCACTGCCTCACGTTGCCCCAGCCAGCAGCGCTGCCAGGCCTGTCAATGAATGCGTCCAGCGCCGCCCCCCTGCTGCAGGTGCGCCGCGCCGAGCCGCCGCCTGGCGCGGCCTCGCCGCTGCCGCCCGACCAGGAGGCGCGGCGGCGGGCCGTGCTGGCCAGGTTGGCACAGGAGGATGAGGAGCAGGTGCCGCCTTCAACGCAGCCTGCGGCGCAGCAGCAGCAGCAGGGCCCGCAGGAGGAGGGAGCCCAGGGGGCATCCCACCAGCTTGCCGAGCGCGCCGGCAGCGGCGGCGCTGGGGCGACCAAGGCGCTGAGCAGCCTGTGGGGCTGGGGCGCCAGCCTGGCGTCCAAGGTGGAGGCGGCGGCTGCCAGCGTGGGGCGGGAGCTGGCCGAGACGGTGCAGGATGCTCAGCCGGCGGTGGCGGCTGCTTCCAGGCGAGGCCGCGCCGGCAGTGCAAACCTGTGCCGCTGGCTGCCCTGCGGGTGTGCGCTGCATCATGTCATGCTGGCAGGCACTGTGAGCGCTGTGCTGCCGGCTGGCAGCCCCCCCCTGCTCATGCATGCCACCTCACCGCGCCCTCGTCGCACCTGCCTCGCCCTGCCTCGCGTGCCCAGCGGAGCATCGGCGCGGCCCCTGAACTGCCCGCCTGGCCTCGGCCCTCCCACCCCTGCAGCAAGGTGTCGGCCAGCAGCAGGGCGGCCGAGTTTCGGCTGGGTTCCACGCTGGGCGCGCTGGGCCGCACAGCGCAGGGCCTGCTGGAGCAGGCCATGGCCGAGGTGGCGCCCAGGTGGGCAGGGGGTGACCCACCGGTCAGCGCCACCTGGGTGCTGCGCTGAGGCACCCGGCAGGCACCAGGCCGCCCGCAGCAGTCTTCAACTGCCCGTCTCTAGAGCTGCACCCGGCATGAGCACGCAAGTGCCATCGCAGTGCCTTGCTTCGCCAGGCAAGCCGCCTCAAGCGCTTCACGCCCCAGCGCACCGCCGCCCCGCAGGCCGGGCGGCCAGGGCCAGGAGGGCGAGGAGGAGGCGCTGTCGTTTGCCGACGCCCTGTACATTGCTGGCGGGCGGTCGGCCCAGGAGGACTTGGAGGCGCTCTCCAACGACAGCGCCAGGTGGGCGGGTCTCCGTGCCCTTCTAAGTTTTTCTTTGTTATGTTGCAAAGGCAGGGGACGCCGAGGCCCTGCGCGTGCACACAGCTGCCGGCCGCTGGCCGATAGACCCGCAGCTGCAGCAGGCAGCCGGCCACGTGGGGGCCTCGGGGTGCACGGGGGCTGGCTGCGCACCACCTGGGTCGCAGGCCTCTTCTGCTGCTGCACACGCACTTGCCCAGCCTGCGCTTTCCCTCCCCTGCAGGCTGGCCAACCGCATGCGCACCCTGTTGCCCGAAGACGAGCGCATCCTGCTGGAGCAGGCGCTCGTCAGGCTGGCCCCTCTGTTTGACCTGCGGTCAACGCACCCTGCCGACGGTGCACTGACGGCCAAGCAGGGGGTGCCAGAGGCCCTGGCCAGCGTGTCGGCAGCCACCGTGGCAGCGGTCGCGGCGGGGCACAGCGTGGTTGAGGAGCAGGCGGCGGCTGGGTGCGAGCGCGCAGATGCGCTGGCCCAGGCAGCCGCCGACGGGGCGGCGCAGCTCGTGGCTGCCACGCCGGGCGCGGGCGCAGAGGGTGCACCAGCCGCGGGCGGCGAGCAGCAGGCAGCGGTGGGGCCTGCCGGGGCGCCCACGCCCACGCCCTCGGCGCCCACCGCCGCCAAAGCCCTGGCGGGGCTGCAAGCCGACGGCGTGCGCTCGCTGGCCGAGCTCTGCTCGCTCTGCCTGGAGCGCCTGCTGGCGCTGGGCCGCTCCCTCAGCGCGTTTTACCGCTACGGCAAGCCCGCCGACGACCGCATCACCTGGCCGCCCAGCTGCGAGGCCTGCGGGCTGCTGCTGCGGGCGCAGGCGCTGCGCATGCTGGAGGAGCTGCAGGCCATGGGCGGCGCTTATGGCGCAGCGCTGAGCCAAGCAGGTGAGGGGCTGGCGGGTGGGTGGGGAGCCAGCGGCATGGCGGCCTGCTTCCGGCGTGTTTTGGCCTGCTGTGCCAACACCCTCCTGGGCACGTTGGTTGGTCGGGGCCCTGAGAGCACTGGGCGCTCAAGCCTTCGCCTGGCCCCCGCCATACCCGTGTCCATCACTCTCGTCATCAGCCTTGCGCATTCACCAGTGCCCGCCTCCTCGACGCTGCAGGCGGCCAGTTGGATGCGGCAGCAGGCAGCAAGGCACACAGCCAAGCCGCAGCGCCGCTGGTGCATGGCTTGCAGGCAGACAGCGATGCGGCTGCTGCACGAATAATTGACGCCACGCGGTCCCTGCTGCAAATTGTCTGGCTGACCAATGTGCCCAGGTGAGGGCAGACATGGCCGGTAGGAAGCACATGCGGTTTGCAATCGCCCTTCATTATTCGCGACTTCACTGCTCGCTTGCGCCAGAATTGCTTCTGCACATGCTAAGTCAATATGTGCTGCATGTGTGCTTGCAGGACTACGCTGGAGGACCTCATCTGAAGGATCACTGTCCAGCCTCAGGACCTGCCAACTGTGTGAGCATAGCAAACCAGACAGTCCAATAATCTCTCACGCTTTGGCCTCTTTTGGTCAGCGCTGCCAGCCTTCTTGCAGCTGATTGTGCCTTGAGTGCACGTGTAAATGAGCAGCATTCGTATGAGGACCAAGCAGGCAAGGGATAAAGCAGTCATGGGTGGGAGCATACGTCAGGCCTTGCGGCTGCGGGCATCAGGGCAAGATGCAGCCTGGCCAGCTGAGCTTGCTTCGCAGCCGGCAACGGCGTTCACTGGTAGTAGACAGTGGGGTGTGCCTCCACCACGCCTGCCAGCAGCAGCGTGGAGCCGCCTAGCACCAGCAGCACACCCGCCAGCACCACTGCCAGCAGTGCGAACCGCAGGGTGGACACGCAGCTGCGTCGGCGGCCCCCCGGCAGCGTCATGCCCACAGCCACGCCTGCCATGAAGGCCTGCAAGGGAAAAAGCACACGGACAGGTCTGTATCAATGCAAGGCAGGGCAAAGGGAAGCACACCTGCCAGCACCCAGCAACCGACTGCCACCCAACGCTGCTCACCTCCTCAAAACTCTGGCACGAGCGCATGCTGCTGCTGCTTGCCGCAGCACCGATACGGTCTGCCAGCCTCTGCAGCGCCGCACAGCTGTCTGCAGGGATTGCGTCTGAGGGGAAGGGTGCTGGTGCAGTGGGCGCGGCAGAATTGGTGGTGTCCTCCACCAGGCCGCGCGCTGCTGGCGGCAGCTTCTCGGGCGTCACGACAGGCGAGGCACAGGGGGTGGCAGCGGCACACTGGTCCTCTGCCGGGTCGGGGGCAGACATGGCAAAGCCCCTGCGATGCAGGGAGGGGGTGGCGGGTCAACAGTGGCGGTCAAGAAGGGGCAGCAATGGCGGCGGGACTGGCCAGCTGATCAAGCCTGAGCGCCCTGAGCGTGCCTTGCAAGCCTGCGCAGGCCCCTGGGCTGCTGGAAACGCCCAAAGGGGCCGTGCCTTGCAAGCTGCGCCCAGCTGCGCCTTCACGCCCGCTTACCAGCCACCAGCGCTGGAGCTGGCGCTGCTGGGCGCTCTGAGGTGTGAGCTGGCCGCAGCACCTGGCCTGGGCAGCCGGGAGGCACTGGCCGGCTTGCCGGACCGAGCCGCAGTTGGGTAGGGAGGCAGGCGCATGTTTGGAAGTGCTTGCTGCGGATGAGTGAGCCTGACCGAAGCAGATACAGGGATCAGGTGCAAGGATAGCGGAAAAACAAGAAAAAAGAAGAAGAAACTGGTCGTCATGCTGCGCATGACAGGACAGCTGGTGCCAGCAGCACCCATGTTTCTTTGCATCGCAGCAACCAGCCTTGTGCAGCTCTCTTGGTAACCCTCTCTATATTTAGCCTATATGAACTGCAATGAAGAGCTGCATGCTTTTGCCACCTCCCTTCTGCCTTCATCATCTGCCACAGCCGGGTGCAGCACCCACCGCCCCGATCATATGAGGTGCCCTCCCAACTTCCTAGCTGCAGAAGCAATCAGCCAGTAATGTTTACAGAGCAAAGAGGGCCCAATTTTCACCAGGGTTTCAGCGCCAAGCGGGAGGCCCCTGCCCCGTGCAGCGCAGTGGGTGGAAAAATCCAGGAAACAGCAGGCCCAAGGGACAATGAGAGGAGCAAGGTATGTCAGGTCAATAGTGCAAAAGGTGGCATGGGGTCACGGCATGGGTGCTGGGAAAACGCACACGGGGGGCATGTCTCAGCCAGAACCAGCGGGCGGTTGGACGGAAGGAAAAACAATGCGGCTTGTGCGCAGGGCGAGTATGCGAGAGGCGTGCGTTTGTAACATGTGGTTCCAGAAACAAGCGCTCATGCGCAAACCTTCGTGCCGTTGAGTCCATTACATAGCATGCATACGGGTGCGCCCCAGCTCAGCCGCTGCCAGGGGTCCCTGCGGGCGGGCCCGCCGCCGCCTCCACCTGCGGCTGCTGTCCCACCGCGCTGTACAGAAGGCGGTTGGGCGTGCCCGCCTTGAACTTGGTGGCCTGGATCTTGTTGGGGGTGGTGCCGCCGATGATGGCGGAGGACACGTCGCGCGGCGCAGCGGTCGGGTTGTTTCCAAGGTATATCGCCGCCACGCCTGCGCGGCAGGACGGGGCATGCGCGGAGCGTTGTGCGCAGGGACATGCGCAGGGCTGGCCTGGCAGAGAAGGCAAATACAGAGGAAGGGATGCTCGGGCAACACCTGCAAGCCCTGCGCTGACCAGAACCCACAACGCCTGCACTTGCCAGGCACGTGGGCGCTCTTCCCAGCACAAGCGTGCATTGTGACAGAGGAATGCACCACACCCGGCTCGACAGCTGTCGAATGTTCTCCCCCATTTCTGCGGCAGCAGCACCCACCTGCCACGTGGGGGACAGACATGGATGTGCCGCTGGCGTAGGTGTAGGCGCTGTCAGTGACTGCCTCACAGCGCGAGGGGCCGCCGCAGGCAGAGTAGATGTCCACGCCCGGTGCAAAGAGGTCCAGGCAGGGGCCTGCAGTGGGCAGTGGGCGCGGTTGGCCAGAGGCGCTCAGGGCGACTGGCAGCAAAGGCGTGGTGAGGTGCCGAGCAGGGGTGCAGCCCTGCCGAGTCAGGGAGGGACGCTGCATGAACACCACTGCCTCTGCCGCTGCCACCGCCACTGCCCCGCGCTGGTGGGGGCTGCCGGCTGGGCACTGGGGCAGATCTGTCACGGCTGGAATCCGGGGGCTTGCTCCCCTCTGCCTTGTGAATGCGCGGCTTTGCGCGCTTGTGGATCAGGCAGCCGCAGTCCTCTGCAGGATCGCCCCTGGGAGCGGCGTTTCACAGCTGCTGCAGGGAGTGGGGCGCCACCCAGCTCAGCGCCCCCCAGTGTCAGTCCCTGGCCGGTCACCTGTGTTGGACCACTTGTAGATGTCCTCGGGGTCGCCTGCGGTGCAGGGTTTGGGTCAAGGGCGAAGTTTGACCAAGGCGCGCAGACTCACACCCGCTGCGCTGGGCAAGCAGGCCTCGGCGGCGGGTGTGCAGTAAGCAGCGCCGGGCAGGGCAGCATCGCAAGCAAGGGCGCCCTTGCCAGCCAGCTGTGCCCGCACCTGCTTTGGTGCCGTTGGCCTTGGTGGGCACGTTGGAGGCAGCCACGGTGATGACCTCTGGCACGTTGGCTGCAAAGCACGAGGGGGGGCAGAGGGCACAGCGGGGGCTTTTGGACAGACCACAGCTGCCAACCATTCAGCCGCCTGCCTATGAATGCAACCAGCTGCGCTTCCCACCACGTTTTTCTCCTTTCCTGCGCCCAAGGCTCTGCCCTGGTCCACCCGCCTGCCTCCCCCCCACCCACCTGGCGCCACGTAGCAGGCGTCCACCCCGCTGTTGCCCGAGGCCACCACCACCGTGACGCCGTGGTCGTTCACCAGCGAGCGCACCGCGTCCTCCAGTACCCGCGACCAGGAGCCGACCTGGAGGATGGCGGGGTGGGGGGGTGGGGGGGGTGGGGGGGGTCCCAAGGTGGGCCAGATGCAGGACGGGTGCAGGACAGGTGCAGGGCAGATGCACGGCGTGGGCGGGCGGGCCTGCATGGGGAGGAGCGAACAGAGGATGCGGGCATGCCGTGCTGCCCAGAAAGGGAGCAGGGGGTGCTGGCAGCTCCGGGGGGCCGCACCTGGATGCCGAGCGAGAGGGTCAGAACTGCCGGGTTCTTGTGGTTTGCTGCAGGTGGGGAGGCAGGGCGGCGATTTGGGAGGATGGTGGGCCGCAGGCATGCTGCAGACCAGCAGCACAGCCAGCGCCCCTGCCGGTGGTTCTCCCTCTCCCATCAAGCGCAAGATTATCCGACAGTGCAGTCTGCCAACGTCCCCCCACCCCCACCCCGGCTCGGCTCACCCGCCACCCAGTCCAGCCCCGCCACTGTGTCTGAGATGGTGCCGCTGCCGGTGCAGTCCAGGATGCGCACCGCCACCACCTCGGCCTCCTTGGCCACCCCCACCTGCAGGCCGATGGCGGTGCCCGCCACGTGGGTGCCTGCACCGAGGGGGTTTGGGGTGGGGTGGGTGGGGTTGGGGGGGTGGGGTGGGGGGGGCCAGCACGGCAACTGGGTGGGCCATGGGTGCTGGGCGGCGCGGGGCGCCGGGCCAGGCGTGGGCAGCCAGCGGCGCAGCATTGCTCTGGCAGCAGGCGGCGCGCTTGTGGAGGGCCGCCCCTGCGGTTGCACGGCCCTGCCCACCGTGACCATCGCAGTCATCGGCGGCGTAGTCGTCCTCGACAAAGTCGTAGCCTGCAGAAGAGCAAGGCGGTGAATGGTGGCGTGCGTGGCCTGCGCGCAGCCAGCGGGCGTGGCTAGAAGGGCGCTGCAAATCACCATCACTCGGCCTTCCGCATCCCGCTCTGCCCGCGTGCCGGCTCAGGAGCAATGACGTCAACACTGGAGGGACCTGCCCCCATGCGCACCATGGAATGCGCGGGTGCGGGAGCCGTCCTGGGTGCGGAACTCCTGGTGGCTGGCGCGGACGCCCGAGTCCACCACATAAATGGTGGCGCCCCGGCCGGTGCCGACCGTCGTGGCTGCATCAAGAGGGGAAGGCAAGCGGCGATGCACAGGTGAGCTGGCCCAGGCGTGCACACTGGGGCAGCGGGGGCTCTGCCGCGTGCCCGGGCCACAATTCGCCGGCCGGTTGGGGCGGTGTGCACGCGGCTCAGCACATTTACTCATAAAACAGAAGCCGCCGCCACGGCGCTGTGCCCCCCCTCCCCCAGCGCCCGGCACCCCACCCGAACCGTAGGTGTAGGCGCCGTCCAGGGGGAGGTCTCGCTGGTCCAGGCGGTCCAGGTTCCACAGCCGGGGGTCCACGGTCTGCCGGGGGGGTGGGGGAGGGGGCGGGTTTGAGGGAGCACACGTGGTGTTGAGGTCGGTGGGACCCCAGGTAGTTTTGCAATTGAGCACCCTGGGACCAGCAGGGCAGCTGCCACTACCATGGGCTGTCTTGCCCTCCCGTGCCCACCCATACACACCTGGCGCTTGGGGCCCAGCAGGCTGATGTTGGCGCCCTGGCTGATGGCAAAGGGGTCCAGCAGGCCGCCCTCGCTGGCCGGGGTGCGCTGCCGCTCTGCAGGGGCGGCAGCACGGGCAGCTCCAGTGTTGTTGGAATCGAGGCATGCATGTAAACGGGGGCTCCCAGATACCCTTCAGGCAGCGGCGGCCACGAAGTCAAAACGAGCAGGCGACTCTGCATCACCAGGGCAGCAACCCAACTACCACCCACCTTCAAAGGACTGGACCTTGGGCACCTCCTGCACCGAGGAGGATGCCTGCAGCGAGCGCCGCACCGCCGCCTGCGGGCCGCCGGGCTGCTGCTGCACGCCACCAGGCTGCGGGCCCGCGCCGCCTGCCGCAGGCCACGTGGGGATGCCCTCAGCCTTGTACACCTAGCGGCGAGTCGCGGGGGGGAGGAGCGAAGGGGGGACTGCTGAGGTGTGGGACGCCCGGGCTGACTGCATGCAAGGCAGGCCGCCGCTGCGTGCGCGGCTGCCCTGCCTGCCCGCCGCTTGCTTCTTGCTCTGCCGGCCCACAGGCCCCAGGAGCTGCAGCCAGCAGCGCCCCACCTTGCCGTCGGGCTCTTTGTAGAAGATGGCGCCCGGCAGGCAGCGCTCCAGCCGCGTGAGGTCGCCAGAGCTGAACTCGCCAGCGAACCCTGCAGGGGAGCAGGTGCCGCGGCAGAGCTGAGCGGAGAGAGTGCAGTGCTGCCAGGGTGCCTCGCCAGGCAGGATTGTCCAGGCTAGCAGCTGGTCTGCCGAAAAGGGCAAGTTGAACGGGCTGGGGCTCTGAGCAGCTGTACACTAAGCCGCACCCGCTCACCGATGATTGTTGAGGAGTAGATGCGGCGGCACATGCCGGGCATGTGGCAGTCTGCCGGCAGGCCCAGCCCGCGGTGGAAGAGGCGGAAGAGGATGGGCGAGGGGGTGCACATGGCGCGCAGCGCCGCCAGCGAGGCGGCGTCGCGGAACACAACAATCAGGGAAAACTTTGTTGGCTCTGCTGGCGCGGCTGCAGGGCTGCTGGTGCCTGCCGCGACTGCTGCTGCCGCCGAGGGGCTGGCAGCAGTGGGCAAGGCTGCGCCCTGCGGCGCGCCTGCCACTGCTGCCACCAGCGGCGCTTCTGCCAGCGGTGCGGGCTGCCCTGCTGCGCTGTCTGAGCCGGTCAGCAGCACAACACAGAGAATAACGGCTAGCTTACATCTGCTGCCAGCAGCGTTCATGGCTGCAAGCTGGGGTGGGTGCGGCGGGCGCGGCCGGCAGGCGCGCGGCTGGACGCTGCCGCCAGCAACCTGCTCCGGCGCTGCTGCTCCACCAAGCCGCTGCTGTCTGCTTGTCTAGCGCTGCCCAACGTCCTGCTCACCGCCGAAGAGGGTGGGCCGCGAGCCCGACAGTGCCAGCGTTAATTTCTTCAGCCTGCTGGCTGCTTGTGGCTGGTAACGGGCAGAGCAGTGAGCTTCTGGGCGCCAGCAGGCGTTCCCAGCGCAGGTCCTCGGCCGAGGGTGTTTGAGTAAGACCGAGAGCGCGAGATATCAGTCTACAGTTTGAAGACTGCTGAGATGAATGAAAGGCGGAGCAAGGTCGAGCAGAGCAAAGGCTCAGCCAGCGGCGCTGCCAGCGGGGTGCCAGATGGTGGACGGCATCGCCAGCTTCCCATGCACCGGCACCCTCTTGACTGCCAAAGCTAGCTAGCTGATTGCTCGTTCCCTCATTTCGAATTGTTCTTCCCAGTCGAATGGGTCCTTTTTGCGGGCTATGTGTGAAAGAAGATTGCGACCGAGGCTTGAGCCAGCACCAGGCAAGTTCCTTTCAGTACAAGGCTAATGGTTTGGATTTGGCCGGTACTTGGGGCTCCTCTCCTTCGTGCATCGTTTTCGAAAAGACAGATGGTGCAATCTTGAACATGGAACATTGCGGCGGAGGTGTGCGAACTGGCTGGGCATGAAAGCGGTGTGCCTGCTCGTCTTCCCCGGCTCGTGCTGATGCTTGCTGCGCTGCCAAAGGTACTTGCCTGAGCTTGATACTTAGCAATTTGCGTGTTTCAATCTGTGTTGGTATTGTTGAAAAGAAAAGAATGTTTCAGACAAGGGAGGCACCGAGCTTCTCCGTCTGTTGCTCTTGTTGAAGGGCATCAGGGCGTGGCTGCTGGCAGGTGGCGGTCCTCTGCTGCCAGTGCTGCACACCTGTGCACAGCCCATCAGGTCATCTCCACAGTCACCAGCTCCTTGTGCCCCACGCCCGCGTCCGCCAGGCTGGCGTCCCAGTCGGCCAGAACCCTCCGCGGAAAGCCCGCCGCCAGCTGGCAGCGCCCGCCTGCCACGTCAGCGCGCTGCACCGCCGCAAACGCCGCCAAGTGCCCGACCGTGTCGTGCGCTGCCCGGAAGCGCCGGCTGGCGCGGCCGCCGCCCGGGAGGCGGAGTGCCACCTCTATGGCGCCCTCCTCCCCTGCCTCTGGCTCTGCGCCCAGCTCCGGCAACCGCTGGACAGGCGCTGTCGATGCGGCATGCTGCTCGGCTGGTGCCGCCGGCGGTAGCGCGGTCACCCGCTCTGCCCCCGCCGGTTCCTCCGCCGCGGGCTGCGCCTCCTGCTGGTGCTGCAGCGAGGCAGCAATGGCTGCTGCGAGCTCCGGGTCCTCGTCGTCATCCACAGGCATCGCGTCATCCGCCGGCGCTGGTGCCGCCTGCTGCTGCCGCGCCTGCGCCGGGTCGCCGCTGCCGCTGCCGTGCGCCAGGCTGGCAGCGATGGCGGCCGCCAGGTCGGCATCCTCGTCATCGCCATGCTGAGCTGGCGGCGCGCGCGGCGCGCCCCACGCGCTGCGCGCGGGCTGCGCCCCGCCGCCGCTGCCGCCTGGGTGGTCTGCCATGCTGGCGGCCAGCGCCCTGGCAAGCTCGGGGTCGTCGCCCTGGCAAGCACGGCAGATGCAGGAGCAGGAGAGAGGGCAGTTAAGGCAGCGCGCAGAAACCGAGAGGCGGCGGGCGACGGCAGGCGGTGGAGCAGCTGGGTTGGGCGGTTTGTGACAACGGCTCCCCAGAGGGGGCAGTCTGTTGCTGTTGCTGCTGTCACAGCAAAATCGCTTTGACAGGCCAGGCTAGGCGCGTTCCCCTCAAGTCAAATTCCAGACGTGCACCCCGTGCCCCCCCACCCCCCCCCACCCCACACACCCACCCACCCACACCTGCATGTCGTCGTCCTGGCCCCCATCCTCCAGCGCACGCTTGGCGCCCGGCCGGCGCAGTACCATCCACGTCCCCTTGCCCTCGCTGGCCTTGCCCAGCACCCCCTGCACGGTGGCCTTGGCGTAGCCCTGCTCCTTGAGCTGCTTGCGCTCCTGTGGGGAGGGGGCCGGGCAAGTGGCGGCAGCAGGGGCGTGGTGGGTTTGCGACGCTGAGTGTGAAGCTCGCGGCCTCGGTGCGAGCTCAATGCGACGCAAGCGTGTCTGGCCATGCCCAGCACGCAATTGAAGGGGTTCAAGGCTGTCGACGGTCCAAATTAAGTGCACCAGCTCTCATCAAGAGGTCCCCGCCGGACCTACATGCCTGCCTCTGCACTCAGCAAGAACATCACATCAAACTGGCCGGGTCTCTGCCCGCCCACCTCTGTGGCCGCCCGCGCCTCCTCCGGCGTAAACCACCGCCCCGCCAGGCCCGGCACCGCGCGCTCCCCCTCGCTGGCCGGCAGCTGCGGCGGTGGCAGGTCGCCCGTGATGACAAAAATCTGCTGGGCGCAAGGGCGGAGGGCAGACGGGGCCGCGGTGGAGGCGTGCCCCGTGCAGCCTGGCCCTCACACGCACAGAGGCTGCGCCCTGTGGGGGCCTGCCCTCCGCGGCACGCCCCTTGCGCCCAGCCTCACTATCCCAGCCAACTCCTCACTGCCCAACACCGCCGGCCCCTTCCCCTGTCCAACAAACGCAACACACGCACCCCCCCCCCCCCACCCCCCACCCCCCCCCCCCCACCCCGCGCCCGCCCACCGTGTACCCCTCCTCCTGCAGCGAGCCCAGGTAGGCGGCCAGGTGGAAGGCGGAGAGCGGCTCAGGAGAGCCATACACAGAGTTCAGGTTCCACCACTGGCCGTGGATGGCCCGCACCGTGAACCAGTGCTCCTGCCGGGGAGGGGCGCCGGCAAGGGCGGGAGGGAGAGGGTGGGGAGGGAGGGCGGGGCGGCACTTGAGCTCCCGCAGGCCAGGGAAATAGATGGCGAGCCTGCTGCGAGGCAGCCCGCTGACTGAGGGAGGCCCTGGTAGCCTGCGCATGCGTGGCCTGCAGGCACGTCACCATCCGCCAGAGGGCTGGGCAGCGCGCAGCCCGGCGGCCCCCGGCCGCACCTGCAGGTTGCAGATGAAGGCCTGCTGGGTGGTGGGGTCGGCGCGCGCGGCCGCCGCGTCGGGGCTGCGCAGCGGCACCGCCTGCAGGCCAAACACCTCAAGCGCGCGCGCCAGGACCTGCGGGAGGGGTGCGCAGGAAGAGCACGGCCTCACTGTGCAGGGCTGCATGGCAGGAGAGTTGCCCTCTCAAGTCTTCGTGCAGCCTGCCGCCATAATGCGTGCCCTCCTACCGCCCCGCCCGCCCTCGCGCCTGCGAGCTGAACATGCCCGAGTCGTCCAGGTTGCCAAACTCTCCCTCAATGCCGCCGCCGCCCATCAGTTCGCGCTCCGCCGCGTCCAGCTCGTGAGCAATGGTGGCCAGGTCCAGCTCGCTGCGGCAGGCGGGATGGGCACCAAGGGCGGCGGCCCGATAAGGGCAGAATGAAAGGGCGAAACTGCCGACAGTGTAAGGGAGGCCACGACTTGCTAAAAATTTAATGCACTGTTGATGGAAGTGCAGCAAGGCAGGGGAATGTGGAACAACAGGCATGACAAAGAAAGGCAACACGTGCGGAGGCGGCGGCAGCAAGCGGCGGCAGGGAGGCTGAAGCAGGTGGACAGCTCAAGCCGCCAGGCCTTCACATCGATTTCCTGGTAGCCTGCGATCACTTGCATGCGACTGCGCCTACCTAAAGTGGGGCGCTTGCAACAAAGTGTTCAGTGCGTGAACTCCTGCAGGCAAGGAGCGGTCACCGGCAATCGTTACATATACAAGAGTGACAGGTCGATCAACAGAGCTGAACGGATCAAGCACTAGACCTCACCACAGAGGGCGCCCTCTTGGGTCTCGTGGTATATCAAGTCTGCCCGGTCCAGCGGCTCCATGATGGCAACAGTCGCGCGATCGGGGCATGTGCCAGGAAGCTTGGGGAAGCAAGGGGGCGGGTGAAGGTCTGTGCCAGCTGGGCGTGCCTCGAGGCACAGGGCTCTTGTTATGAGCATGCATGCCTGCTCACCACTCCGATCCAACATCCAACTGCCCTGCCCCACCCTCCAGGCGCTTCCCGAGACGCAGAAGCGGGCCGCAGTGAAGCCTAGGCACTGTCACCAGCCCCTGCGTCGCCCTCGGACTGAACAGCTCTCTGAGACGGCTGTCAAGAACTCGAAGGCAGCGCCGTGAGCGCAGAGAAGGGAGGCATACCAGCAGGCACCCACCCTGCCGCTGCTCCTGCTGCACCTGGTCGGCTGGTAAAGGTTGCCACCATCCTCGGCAGCCTCCTGCGTGACCTCTTCAGATTTTGGTATATATCGACAGGCTCTGAGACCGACTGGCAGAGATGCTTGGTGCAAACAGCAGCTGGACGCCTCTGGCTGCCGCACCAGCAGCGCCGCCCGTTCGGCAGCATGGACTCTTGTTCGCTGATGATCGGACGCTGAGCCGCAAGGGTGAGCACATGGCGGCCTGGCATGTGTTTGGGCTGCCTCACATCGATCGTCTGACTGGCCGGCACGCATCCAGCACTGAAAATGCCGCTCGCCCACCTTGCCTTGATGGTCCTTGCAGCGGCCAGCCGTTGGGCGGCAGCAGAGTGGCGCCTGTCGGCAGCTTCTGCTCTTCTGGGCCTGCTTGTCTTCCTGCTGAGTACCGTTTACTACTCACACATCAGCCAGGCCACCGGTCAGGTGAGCTCGCAGTTTTTCACAGTGACGTGTGGCCTTTCAGCGAGAGCTCTTGGCGGG
Source organism: Auxenochlorella pyrenoidosa (assembly GCA_001430745.1). Classification (NCBI taxonomy): domain Eukaryota; kingdom Viridiplantae; phylum Chlorophyta; class Trebouxiophyceae; order Chlorellales; family Chlorellaceae; genus Auxenochlorella; species Auxenochlorella pyrenoidosa. The sequence continues at coordinate 912,410 of KQ481993.1, forward strand.
GAGTTGGGCGGGAACACCAGTGGGGGAGGATGCAACAGCCAGGGAGGCGACAGCCAGTGGCACACGCAATGCGGGTGTGCCCAGCCTGCTGTCACCAACACAAGCGAGAGTACCCTCCTCCTTCCCTGCAGCTGCTGGGAGGCATCCTGTTTGTGAGCGGCGCGGCGGGCGTGTGGGGCGGGCGGCGGCGCAGCGCGTCGCTGGTCAACCTGCACCTGCTGGGCTGCCTGCTGGGCACGCTGCTGGCCTTCTCCCTGGTGTCAGAGGTGAGGCCCGGCCCCGGCGCTTGCCATTCATGGATGGTCGCTCGATGCCTCACGTGCACTAAGCGCTGGCCCTTCTCCCACCATCCCCTTGTCGCTTGCGTGCCAGATCTCCAGCAGGCCTGAGCAGGGGACCACACCC
>KQ481993.1:923518-934081 GCA_001430745.1 Auxenochlorella pyrenoidosa
AGCGGCGCGCTGGTGGGCACCGGGGGGCAAGGCAGCGGCGCAGGCGGGCCGATCCCGCCCACCGCTGTCTTGGTGCCGCAGGCGGCCAGACCTGGAAGCTGCTGCGCGGGTCGCGACAGGTACCACCGCCGTGGCCACGCTGTGCGCGCCCCTGCACCAAGGCCTGGCCGCGGCCGCCAGGCATAGGCAGAGCTGGGCACAAGCACCGCACAAGCATGGCATGGTCGCTGCGCAGGCGCGGCACGAGCCAGGGGGCGCCCCACCGACCTGCGGGGCGCGGCTTGGGCACCACCTGCGGCCTGGGCGGCGCCCGCGGCTGGAACTGGTCGCCATCAAAATAGAAGTAGGGGTTCAGCCCCAGCCGCTGCAGCAGCGCCCCCAGGTTGCGCTGCACCAGCACCGCGCAGTTGCCGCCGGTGGTCTTGAGCTGGAAGCGCAGGCGGCTCAGGCGGCCGCTGTTCGACGGGTCCCTGCCGCACACAAGGAAGGAAGGGCCCGGGGTGGCAGGGAGCTGTGAAGGGGGCAAGGACTCTTGTGACAAGCGGGGGCAGGGGGCTGCAACACGGTGGGCTCCACTGACATGGGAGCCTGGTGGGGTACTGCTACCTCGGCCGGCAGCGCGTGCATCCGCCCAGCGAGGGTACACCCCTCCCTCGTGCTCGCTCGCCTGAAGGTGAAGGACAGGTTCCTGATGGACGCAGCCGGGTAGCCGGTGGGCGTGTCTGCGTTCTCCAGGCTGCGAGCAAACTCTGTGACCGCCGCCATGGCCTGCCGATTGGCCTCCAGGTCCTTGGCGGGCAGCACCTGCACAGGGCGGGTTGTGCTGGTGTGCCACCGGCCAGGCTGGCGCGGCACGGGGCATCGCCTGCGAGCCAACGATGCCGGCTGGCGCTGCAGGGTCGGCAGGCGACAAACGCAGCTGTGGCCCGCCAGCCTCCTGCGCACCTGCCCTGTGACTGCCGCCTCCAGCTGCTGCAGCGCCACACTGAAGGGCTGCGGCTGAACCTGAAGCATCACAGGCAAACGGGGGTGAGGCGGCGTTGAGAGAGCGCGATCCTCCCTCGGTGCACATCCCAGCGGTGCAGGTGTAGAGCTGAGCACGGTGGCACACTGCACCTCTCACCTCTGCCTCCTCGCCGTCTCCACTGCTGGCATGCGCCAGACGGGCCTGCTGCAGGGCGGGCGGCAGTCGCCAACCTGCCCCTGACGCTGCTGCTGCCACTGGCGGCGTGCGTGTGGCAGTTGCGGCATAGCTTATCAGCAGCTCTCCGGCTGCCCGCCGCAGTTGTGCAAGCATTGTTGCCGTCCAAAGCGCTTGTGGGATAAGGACCGGCCAGAAAAGCTCAGGGTGTGAAGACCGATGGAGGCAACAGTGAGTTTCTGGGGCCGATCGGGTCTCGACAGAGCCTCGCCAGAGTGGATCGATAAGGGTCTGATCTTGGCTTCGTCTTTCGTTGCTCGGCCAAGTGGGAAGCACTCAGCATGGCGCAGCATGTCCACTGTTCAGCACATGCGGCTTATTTCGGACGCACGACGGACGATCACATATTTTTAATTCAGTCTGGAATTATTGGGTCGCGCTGTGCAGCTAGAACAGCACCGCCTCTCTCGTCCACAGCACCAGGTGGTGCGCACAGCCCCGATCTTGGCGGGGAAGCGTGTCGGTCATCGTAAGGTAACTGCGAGCATTGCTGCCACCTCCATCTTTACTGCCAGCAGTGCCGCCGCTGCCGGCTGCCTGGCAGAGTTGGAGAATCCTGGTATTTGCACAGGGTCCACTCCGTTCCCGACAATCCATCTCTGTTCTTGACATCTCGTGCAGGCTGGAAGCAATGGTGCAGTTGTCGGGCAAGACGATCATCAAGGGCGTGGGCCTCTACTTTGCGGCAGGTGAAGGCGGCGCTGCAAAGCTTGCTGCTTCTGCGGCATGGACAAGACACTGCCCTCCCCCCTGCCCTCTCTCATACATCCCATCCTGACCTCCCTGCAGCTGTGGGAGGCTACCTGTACTTGCGGTCCAGCAAAGCGCCCGCGCCGGCCCCCGGCTGCGGCTGCGGCGGGCGGCACGAGCGCAGCGACGCTGGCGCCGCCGGCAGCCGCGACGAGGAGGGGGCAGCCGATGGGCAGGCCACCTTTGACCGCATTGCCGACTTTTACGACTCGTGCATCAACACTGACGAGACGTTTATGGGCATCAAGCTCATGCGCCGCTGGCTGATGCGGCAGGCTGAGGTGAGCCGGGGGCGCCCGCTGGGGCAGGTGGGCCAGCCGGGAAGGCAGCTGGCACAGGCAGGGTTGGACACGCAACGTGATGCAACACGTTGCGCGGTGCTGCCTGGCTGTTGATTCTTGCAAGCCACCGCAGCGTATGATAAACAGCCGCCAGCCCTCCATCTGGCTGCCTCTGCCAGCAACAGCGTGCCTGGCGGGCACCTCTCTGTGCAGGGTGGGGTGCAGTAGCGTCGGGGGCACCAGCCACCACCCCAGCCTCCTGCGCCTGCGCCGACCAGCCTGCTGGGGGACCCGCCCGCAGGGCGATGTGCTGGAGGTGTCGGCTGGCACTGGGCGCAACCTTCCGTATTACGACCCGCGCCGCCTGCGCTCCCTCACCCTCACCGACACCTCCCGCCACATGCTGGTCAACGCCGCCGACAAGTTCGAGGCGCTGGCGGCCCAGCAGGGGTGGGCGGCGCAGGCGGCGCCCGTGCGCTTTGAGCTGGCAGATGCGCAGCGCCTGGTGGCCAAGCCAGAAGCCAGCAGCAGCAGCGGCAGCAGCAACAGCGGCAGCAGCAGCAGCAGCGGCGGCAGCAGCGGCGGCGGCAGCAGCGGCAGCGCAAGCGCAGCAGCAGAGCCGCAGCCGGCGGGCGCGCCGCACCGCCCGCCGCTGCGCGAGCCCTGCACCTTCCCGCCGCACACCTTTGACGTTGTTGTGGACACGTTTGGGCTGTGCTCGCAGCAGGACCCCGTGACGGCGCTCAAGGTGCGGAGCCCGGCAGGCTGGCTCCTTGTGCACCACTTGGCCAGCACCCTTGCATGAACCTGGACAGGCGCCGCCTGCTGATGCCGGGGCCGTCTAACTGCGCGGCTGGAACGCCTCCCGTGGGGCTGCCTGCAGGGCATGGCATGCTTTTGCCCGCCAGGCATACCATGCCTGCCTCCGACCGCCCTGCTCTGCCTCATGGCTGATGTGCTCATCCCCCCGCCACCCCCACCCCGCCACGGTGCCTGCCTCCGCAGGAGATGGCACGCGTGTGCAAGCCGGGCGGCCGCATCCTGCTGCTGCAGCATGGCAAGGGCAGCTGGGGGTTTATCAACAACGTGCTGGACAGCGGGGCAGGTGAGGCTGTCATTGACTGGTGTTGACAAGCAGGATGTGGACACAAGGCGGGTGCACCTTGGAAGGAGGGCATGCCCCGTTAGCCCCCCACGCAGTTGCTGGCTACCCTCACACAATCAGCTGCTTCACCAGGCGTGCATTGCTGGGACCCCTGGGCCCGCCTCAGTGTCGACCGCTCCTCGCATGCATGCTGCAGTGGATGTCCCCACCGGCATCCCACCCAACAAGCGTCAAATTCTTGTTGCCCCCCGTCTGTGCCTCCCCTCTGCCCCTCTGTGCTCTGCAGGGGAGCACTTCCGCAAGTGGGGCTGCTGGTGGAACCGCGACATTGAGCGCATCGTGCGGCAGGCGGGGCTGGAGGTGGAGAGCCTGAGCCGCTGGCACTTTGGCACCACCACCCTGTGTGTGGCGCGCCCGCCCGCAGCAGCAGGCAGCGATGTCGCGGGCGCAGCCTGAGCGCATGCACAGAGGGTGTCACAAGGAACGCGGCCTCGTATACATGCTGCCTCCAGGCCTGGATGCCGTCTTGCGGTTTGACATGGGATTGAAGAGTTGCATCATGGAACACATATGTGGATGTCGACTGAGGTGCATAGGAGCGCAGCATGCTGGCTTGCAACAGCAGTGCCAAAATCACGACAGAAAAGAGAGCCTCGTTGCAGCAAGGGCAGGCAGGGGTCAGCAGGCTGCGTGGCTGGCTGCAACCATGCCTGCCGCAAGCGGCGACGCAGCTGCCCCTGCCGCCTCTGATGCCGCCGCTGCCGCCGCCACCACCTCTTTAGGGATGCCCCCCGCCTGCACACCCAGGTGCCCTGCTGCTGCAACCATGGCTGTGGCCAGCGCCTGCACGGCATGCGACTGCACGCGCTGCGCGGCGGCAGCTGCTGTGAGCGGCAGGTCTGCGGGAAGGGGAGCAGCAAGGGGGGAGGCCCTCAGGGCGGGTGCGGAGCAAACATCAACGCAGCTGCGCAGGCGCCCAAAAGGCTGGTGCATTAGCCAGCACGGTGCCGCCGCCTGCTGGCCGGTGCTTGCGCACACCCCTCCTGCCGGCAGACAGCTGGCCCTCCCTGCTGGGTCCAGCCTCCCCGACCCCCCACCGCAACCCCCCACACAAACATCACCCCTCCACCACCACCAAGCTCACCGGAGCGCAGGCCCACCGGCGTGACGGCCACGTAGCCCTGGGACACCGCCCAGGAGTCGCTGCCCTCGCTGGCGTCGCCGCGCAGGCTGCCCGCGGCATTGCGGAAGGCGCGCAGCGTCACGCCCCCTGCAGGGCCGCAGGAACACGACACAGAGCTGGTCTTCCTGCTTAGGCGCTGCTCTGGTTGGCTGCACATGCTGTGCCGCCGCTGGTGGTGGCAACACAGGCGGGCACGATGCACACCCAGGCGACTGCAGAGGCCCCCCCGCACCATTCTGGCTGTCTTTGATGTGCTCATCATCCGCCTCCAGCTCCTGCAACCGAGGGCAGAGGATGGCGTGTGTCGGTGCACGGGCCAACGCTCTGCTTCCCTGGACTGTGCTGGCTCGGACGACGCCAGCGCTGCTATGCTGGCCGTCGCGCCATGGCACATGTGCCCGCCGTCCTCCGTGTGCTCGGATCCCTTCACTGCACCCGCCCAGCACCCACCGTCCAGTTGGGGAAGTGGCAGTGCTGGCCCTGATAGGACAGGTAGAAGCCGCGCACGTCACCCACGCCGCCCTGCGGCACGTTCACCTGCAGGGGGCAGAGGGGAGGCGGGGGCTCGGCCTGTATGGCCTGCAGCGCATGCCTAGATGCCGGGGGCCCCGTGGGCTGGCCGCATGCAGGAGCGAGGAGCTGGCATCGGCCTGCTCCTGCGACGCGTCTGCCTGCAGGTTTGTCTTTCGCTGTCCGAGGCACTCACGTTGACCACCTGCCCAGCCAAGCTGGCTGCCAAGCTCGCGCTGCCAGCGGGCCAGGCCCACGTGCTCGGAGGCGGCAGCACGCCCAGCACGGCCTGCAGTCGAGGCGCAAGGCCGGGCAGAAGGGCAGGAGGAAATGGTGGGGCTGCGACCTTGGAGGAGATAGAGCAATTTGATTCGAGCAGAAAAAGGGACGTAATCGGGGCGCCATTGGACGTCCAACCACCGCTCGCGTGGCGCCCCGCCCCGCATCGCTGCCTTTGATGCGGCTGCCCACCTTCATGAGGGCCAGGGTGTAGGTGGCGGCGGCGGCGTACTGCTCCTCGGTGCGCGCCAGGTAGTTGTCCAGCGAGACGGCGATGGCGGGGACGTCCTGCGGGTGGGTGGACAGGGTTGGTGTGTGTGTGTGTGTGGTGGTGGCGGTGGTGGTGGTGGCGGTGAGTGTGTGTGTGCGTTTGGGGGCCGGAGGGGGGGGGGGGCGGCAGCTCGGCACGACCACTTGCACGACCGGGTGCACACCACCGCGTTTGCTGGTACCCCAGACGACGCATGCGGCCACACGCTTTGGTCAGCCTGCCAAGCGTTGGCTGTGCGAGGCGCCCTTGGGTGCCGCACCTTGCAGGCCGCCTCGCGCGCCGCGCCGACCGTGCCCGAGTAGATGACATGCAGGCCGCAGTTGTCGCCGCGGTTGATGCCGCTCACCACCAGGTTGAAGGAGGGGTTGCGCAGCAGCGGTCCGTACAGCGCAATCATGACAGAGTCGGCTGCGCAGGAGGGTGGGGTGGAGCGGGGGTGGAGGTGGGGGTGGGGGGCAGGCAGCGGGGTGAGAGCGAGGCCTGGAAGAGGGGGCCTGGCAGCGAGCTGGGCATGCAGCAGGAGCCACCAGGCAATCCGCGGCTGCGCTGCTGCACGCGCGGCGCTGGCGAGGTGGCACGCAGCGTGCGCAGCAGGCAACCAAGACGCACGGCGGGCGTGGGCGGAGCCACCCACCTGGCGTGCCCTCTACTGCATATGCCTCCTCGGCGCCCTCCACCGGCAGCTCCCAAGTGTGCAGATCTGGAACAGGCAGCGGCGAGCGGTTGCATCAACAAAGCCGCGCGCATGCAGCCATGCAGGGAACAGAGGCCCGCTTGTGGTGTGCGAAACAAAGGGCCGTCTTGCGGTGCGTGCACTCGCCGGCATGTGCACCCACAGAACCCCAGCAAACTGCCAACTCACGCTTTCCCACGGTGATGCAGTGGCTCTGCGCCGAGCGCTCGCCGCTGGGTGCCGAGACGCAGAAGGAGCAGAAGCCGTCCACGCTGAGAGCGGCAGCCAGGGCACGCAGGCCTGGCGCGGTGATGCCTGTGCGGTAGCACCAGGGAGGGAGAGGCAGCAGATACCAAGCATGGAGGGCAGTGAGCGGCTGCGCAGGAGGCTGGCAGCTGGCGGCGGAAGGTGACGCAGGCCGACGTGAGCCCACGGCAACAGAGGCATGCAGGCGGCGGCATGCTCCCAGGTCTGACGCAGCATATCAATGTCAGTCAAATTGGTCGTCGCGGCCTCCTGCAGCCTGGTGTGCAGGCCGCAAGAGGAGCAGGGAGCCCTCACCGTCGTCATTGCTCAGGAGCACCCTCGGCTTGTTCATCTTTCTCAGAGTAACGATCGATCAGAATTTAAGACGCTGCCACCTTGCAACAGAGGTGCATTTGGGGGAGGTGGGGCGTAGCGGGCTTGGCGCAGCGTCGCGGCCAGAGCAGCGACCCTGCTTTCTTGTCCGCACCGCTGATTGGATCTTGGCCCCAATCTTCCTGCTTGCAGCTAACCTATCTCCAATACAAAGATTCTGGCGCGCCCCTTGCTCGCTCGAAACCTGGCCTTTCGAAACCTGGCCTCCTGCAACTCTCGGCTGTGCATTTGCGTCTCAGCGGTGCCGCAGGTGTCAACATACCACACGAGCTATGCAAGCGGCGCCCAGCCTGCGCCTGGACAGCGCAGGGCTGGTGGCCGAGGGCGCCGCGCTTTTGCAGGACCTGGGCCAGGCCGGCACCCCTCTCCAGCTCCAGCACGTCCTCACGCTGGTGAGTATTTGAAATCACGTGCAGGCATGGCTAATGGCCAAGCGGCAGCTTGCTCGGCGCTGCCGAGAGGCGACGGGGTGCGCCCCTACCTTGCAACCGCCCTGCCCGCCGCCGAGTGATGCAGGCAGCAGCATCCATCCAGCGCCGCGCCGATCCCGCAACCGAGGGCCACCTGGCAACGCGTGCGTTGTGCATCCTTGGCAGGTAGGGTAGGCGCACTCATCTCGCTCATGCAGCCCTTCCTGCCTGCTGGGTGCTGCACCAGCTGACGTGCCGTTCCACGCGGGTGCTGTCTTCAATTATTCACTGCAGGGTGCTGGAGGCAGCAGGCGCTCGCAGTGGCAGCCTTGCAGCTGACATGGCGCTTGCAGGGCAGCAGGCAGCCGCTGCTTCTGCTGCAGAGGAGGCCAAGTGGGCGCGTCTGGCAGGCTGGGCGCAGCTGACAATGGCGGCGCGCCCCAGCGTGCTGCCGCCACGGCGAGCACCCAGCATGCCTGCAGACTCTCCACCCAATGGCAGAAACTTCGTGGAGGGAGTAGAGAGTTCCCTTGCGGGGCTGCAGCCACAGAAGTGTGGCGCAGGCGCTCCCAGATCAGCCGGGCGTTGGCAGGCGCGTGCAGCGCTGCGGCGCAGAGTGCAGGATGATCGAGAAGTTGCAGCAGACCTGGCAGCCGACCCAGCTGACCCTCAGATGGTGCGCCTGGTACTGCGGCCCTTGGCAGCCAGCCGCATGCAGGCAGCTATTGCCTCAAAACTGGAGGGCGGGGCGGCTGCCCGGCGGCAGGCCACGCTGGCGGCAGCGCTGCAGGCGGCAGAGTGCCAGGCGCAGGCCCGCCGGGCTATGCTGTCTTCGGAGCGCGCAGTGCTGCTGGCTGCCTCTTCCTGCCACGGCTTGGGGGCCTGGCCGAATCCGCTAACCGCTCTGCAGCGGGTGCTGCGTGGCGGCCTGGAGCAGCAACACGGGCCCCCACTGCTGAAAGATGGGCAGCGCCGCGAGGCTGCGGCTGTGCTGCTGCGCCGGCGGCTGGCGCAGGGAGTGATGGCCCAGCACAAGGAGCTGCGCAGGGCGTGGCGGGAGAAGAAGTGAGCTCAGGCTATGGCGGCAGGCCGTGGGAGAGCTGCCATGCTGGAAGCGCATGCCAGGGGGTGGGGGGCACAGCTAGTACCGGTGGCCCTCCCTCTGCATGCCCTCCCCGCGCCTCCGGCCAGCAATGCTTGGGCTGATCACGAGGCTTGGCAGGCGGCTTTGTGCCGGCTTTGTGCCGGCAATCATGAGCCCTGGACCCTCTCTCGCCTAAGAATGACTTGTTTCAAACCCGCCTGCCATGTGCAGGCAGCGTGAGCAGCGTGAGCGGCTGGAGGCCCTGCGCGGCAACAACGTGGAAGAGTACATGCGGCTCGTTGCGGGCCAGAGTTGCCGCCGCAACACCCGCTTGGACACACTGCTCAGCCAGGTAGGTGCTGCCGCCAGGAGGAGGGTGTGGCTGCGAGAAGCTCCACAGGTGCAGGCGCAGTGCTGCATGAGCTGTCCTGCAAGAAGCTTCCATGCCCCCCTGATGCAGACCGACAACTGCCTGCGCCAGCTGGCTGCCCGCCTGCAAGCCTCGGGCGCCGGCGACGCCCTGCTTGCCACGCATGCTGGCACCAGCTCCCCACCAGCCACAGCCACAGGAATGGGCAGCCCTGCAGGTGCAGGCACGTTGGCAGAGGGCAGCACAGCAGGAGCCAACAGCATTGCGGCACTGGAGCAGAGCCACGAGGCGTGGAGCAAGCTGGCGCAGGCGTTCGAGGCCGATGTGCAGGAGCAGCCCAGGCTGCTGACGGGTGGGGCCCGCTCTGTGCAGGACTGAGGGAGGCTTCTGCTCGAATTGACGGTGGCGCGCTGGCCTGCTGACTGGCTTTATGAATGACCTCCGCTTCCCTCTGCTGCCGACACCCAGTCCCATCTGCATGCCCTCGTGGCGCCGGCCGCTGCGCGTGGCAGATCCACACTCATGCCATTGTTGTGCACCTGTCTTCATGCACCCCTTGGCTTTCCTCCTCGCAGGTGGCCAGCTGCGCAGCTACCAGATGAAGGGGCTGTGCTGGTTGGTGGGCCTACACCAGCGCGGGCTGAATGGGATCCTGGCAGGTGCGCATGCCGCCCTAGCGCCACTGCAGCGGTGCATCAAAGCTCAGGCAACGCTGTGGCTCAGCCATGAGAAGTGTCGTTCCGGACGGGGAAGGATTGCTGCGCTGACTTGCAGCTGCATGCCCTCTTCCCCTCCCCTCAGATGAGATGGGGCTGGGCAAGACCGTCCAGGTGCGCTACAGCGCGGCCAAATGCAAACTACACTCCGCCGCTAGGTGCCCTTGCTGCCCATCCCCGTCAGGCATCTACACTCGGAGGCTGCTGCTAAACAGCGGCACCGCTGAGCAGCATCGACTGTCCCAACAACCAACCTGAACACTCCCCACCGCGGCCCCAGGTCATTGCGCTGGTGTGCCACCTGGCGGGGAAGCTGCGGGAGCGCCGCCCCTTCCTCATCGCCGTCCCCTCCTCTGTGCTGCCCAACTGGGAGGCCGAGCTGCAGCGCTGGGCGCCCAGCCTCAAGGTGGGTGCTGCGCGGGGCTGGTCGGCCGCTATGCCGCCTCCTGGCAGTGTGTTTTGAAGAGCGCATGCCCCGAGGCCGTGCTGGGTGGAGCTCTTTGGGTGGAGGTCCCGTTCAGTTCCTGGTGCTGATCCATGCGGCTACCTGTGCTCAACCGCAAGGCAATATCTAGCTTGAGCTCCCTTAGCCGTGCAGGTCATCAGCTACAAGGGCGACCCCGACGCCCGCGAGGGGATCTGGCACCGCCAGATGCGCGGCGGGCGCGGCAGGCAGGCGGGCGCCAGCACCCACGTGGTGCTCACCACCTACGACTTCCTCATGAGCAGGACAGACAGGTGGATGGGAAGAAGCAGCGCAGACCATTAGATTTTGCAGCATGTCCGCGCTGACTGGCTGGGAGCAGGCGGGTGTGTGCAGGCTGTGCATGCATCTGTCCAACGCAGCCGGCCTCCAGCTGGGTGTGGCTCGGCACCGCGTATGGCCCCAACCCCGTCTCTCGCCCGCAGGCCCCGCCTGGCCCGCGTGCGCTGGAGCTACATCTGCGTGGACGAGGGGCACCGCCTAAAGAATGCCGCCTGCAAGCTCAACGCCGAGCTGCGCGCCTACCAGGCGGACCACCGCCTGCTGCTCACGGGTGAGTGGGGCCGGCGGGGAGGGAGGAGGGGGAAGGGTGGGGTGGGGTGGGGGG
>KQ481993.1:937050-948397 GCA_001430745.1 Auxenochlorella pyrenoidosa
TGTGTGTGGTGGGGGGGGGGGGGGGGGGGTCGAGTGGGGGGAAAGGGGGCATCGCAGCAGACTAGCTGGCTTGCCGGGCCGGGCCAGGAGGACAGGGATGTGAGCAGCAGCAACGTAGGTTGATTCCCTGGATCGCTCCGCTTCCTCACGCCCCGGTCCCCTGCCAGGCGGCTTCTTCGACGGCAAGACCACGGCCGAGGAGAGGCAGCGCTACCTGCTGGACACCATCCGCTCCTCCCAGCGCGCAGCCACCGCCGCCGGGGCGGGCGGAGGCGAGGCCGGCGGGGGCGGCGCGCTGAGTGACGCACAGCTGAACGCGCTGCTGGCGCGGGGAGACCAAGAGCTGGCTTTATTTGAGGCCGAGGACAGGCGCATGCTGGTGAGGCGCAGCCGGGCAGGGAGTTATGCCCGCGCATGGGGTGGGCAGGCGGCTGTACAGCGGCCTGCCCACCACATGTGCTGTTAGAGGCTTGACATCTGCCTGCTTGTGAACAGCAAACTGCCTGGGGGGACGAGCAGAAGATAACCGCTGGTTTGTTGGGCGGATGAGAGTGCAACTGCCGGCTGTGAATCCTTAGCTTGGTGCCCACGGCACAACCCTGCGATCTGCGGCGCCCGCAGGAGACTGAGCTAGCCAGCTGGCGGGCCATGCAGCCCGACATCTGCACGGGCGGCAGCGGCGGCACGAGCACCTCGGCGGCGGCGGCACAGCTGGGCTACAGCCGGCTGGCCGGGGAGGATGAGGTGGCACCCCTTGTTGCGCAGGCGGCGGAGCTGCTGCAGCCCAGGAAGGACGAGGACGAAGGTAGGGGGTCAGGGGTGGGGTTTTTAGCGCAAGCTGCGCCAGGTGCCAGTCTGAGGTGCAGGCTCTGCAGCAGCGCAGTGGGGCATGCATGCCCCGCCTGGTCTCGGCGTGCGCATGCCTGCCCGTGGCGCCTGGAATGCCTCGTCCTGCTGCGCCCTGCATGCATCCGCGCAGGCAAGGAGCTGGGCCGCAGCAAGCGGCAGCGCGGTGCCGCCGCCTACCAAGACCTTCCTGAGCGGGAGTTCAGCCGGCTCTGCCGAGAGGGTGTGGAGGCAGGCCAGGCGCCTGTGCCGCTGCTGGCCAGCCGCAGCGATAGCCTCAGCGCTGCACACAAGGCAGGCGGCCGGAAGGCTGGGCCAGCGCAGGCTGCAAGCAAGCGGCGCAGGGTGACCCGCCAGGCCGCCACTGCCGCTGGTGGGCACGAGCCGGCTGCTGCGGAGCTGCCTGCAGCAGCACGAGAGCACAAGGAGGCGGCACAGGCTGAGCCTGCTCCTGCAGCACCAACAGCAGGCAGCCTGAGGGTGCCAAAGAATACAGCAGGGCGGCAGGGTAAGCTGTTTGCAGAAGCGGGACAGCCAAAACAGCAGCCAGCGGCTGCGATGCTGGCAGCAAAGGGTGCGGCGGCTGTTTCTAGGCAGACTGAGGCCCAGGTAGCAAGAGCGTCAGCTGTGAAGGCTGCAGATGCAGCCTTGCAAGCAGCCCAGCGCGCTGAGCAGCCTGGGACCGCAAATGTTTCAGCGGCTGGGCCGGCAGCAGCAGCGGGTCGCTCTGCGGGCCAGCCTCCTGAGGTTGCAGCGACGGCAGCTGCTTCCAAGCCCCCACCTGCCGCTGCAGGGCAGGCCGCTGCCGCCACTGCAGAGAACCGCAAGCAGGGCCAGGCGCGCAGGTCGCTGCCAGCGGGGGCCGCGGCGGTTGCAGCAGCACCAGGGTCAGCCGCTGGAGCCGGCGCAGTGCGAGTGCCTGCTTCAAGGGGAGGGCTGCAGGGCAAGCGCCGCCGGCTGGCCAGGCATGCCGCTGCTGCTACAAGAGCCACAGCAGCTGCTGCAGCCCCCAGCATGAACATGGGCGAGCCAGAACCCAAGCGCACGCGTGCCCGCGTGCACAGGGACAAGGAGAACTTGGCGGATGTCAGTGGTGTGCAGTGACGAGAACTTCGGTGGGCCGGCTGCGGGAAGTGGGACTGGCAGGTGGCAGTACGATGGTCGCAGGGCTGGGGTGGCCACACTGTGGGGGCGCAGCGGGCAATGTGTGCAATACACTGCTGATTTGCACTATCTTCTTGTTTATTCTTGTTTGGGAGGCCGGTCTTACTTTTCTAAAACTATGTATTCTGCCTGTAACAAACGTGCTGATCACCACAGAGGACAGAACAGAATCGGTTGCGCTGGCCGCGTGTTGACTGCCTGCTGTGGCATTGTACGGTTGGGTCACGTGCGCCGCCTGGGAGTGCGCCCTTCCCCATCAGCTTACTTTGCAAGCTAACATGATGTCTATGGCCCTGCTTCCAGCTCACGGGTGCGAGAAGTGTGCTACAGCGTGGCGTGGTGCGGCTTGCTCTGCCGCTCCTGCCCGGACTGAAGCTGCCGCACCAAACAGACATGACCTCTCTTACAGATCGTCCTCCCTACCGGTCCTGCTTTACAGTGAGAGAGTAAACTTCTCTTTTAGCGTTATGTTTGGCGTCGCACGGCTGTCGTTGAGCTCAAGCACTTTCGGCACGCCCTGCGTGTGGTGCGGCCCAGGCTCCGGTTGCTGCTTCTCGCGCACGATAGCCATCTAGCCTCACATCTCATGCTTGGGCGGCGAGCTCCCAAGGTGTGCACTGCAGTAGCGTGGGCGTTGCTGACAAGGTACTGCCGAGGGGCCCGCGGGGCTCTCTGACCCTTCCTGCGTTTCACTGAGGTTGCAGAGAACGGGTCAATGCAGGCAAAGCCTCGAGGTGTCGCGCTGCAGCGGCCAGACTATGAGACACCGGCAGCGGCAACCGCTGGCAGCGCTGGCAGCGGCGCTGGCAGCGGCGGCGCGGCTCGCGCTGCTGCTGCTCCTTGTTTGTGAAGCGCATGAGGACGATGACATGGCTCAATTGGCAACGTGGCAGAGACACAGGATGGAAGCCTCCAATACCAGCAGCGCAGCAAGCAGGCCTTTGGAGGACCCCGTCGACCTTGTGCGTGTGGTCTTCTCATCCCACCTGGATGTCGGCTACACCAACCGTGAGCCGCCCTCGCTGCCCTGCTTGTGTTGACATACTTTCGGTCGTGGTTCCAATACCAAGTAGCTGCATGCATTGCGCACCCGGCTCAATGAGCGACTTCAGCTGCCGGTGGGTGTGTGGCGTTACGCTTGACAGCCACGGCTCTCCAGCTCAGGTCTCTGTATGCAAGGGCGGGAGCGCAGCGCCCACTCCCCCCCTTGTGCTCCCTGCATGCAGTTGACTCGGAGGTAATCAACACCTGGTTCCACGAGCACTACCCGCGAGCCATCCAGGTCCGCCTGCATGCGTGTGCTGGGACACTGCTGGCAGGCAGGCAGCAGCTGCGGCTACCCGACCCTAGCCGCGCACAAGCTGTGCCCTTCTCACGATGCCATGTAAGAGTCCTAGCACAATGCGCCCGCGGCATGTGGTGCACAGCCTGTGACCTCAGTCCGGCATCTGGCCTCACCGCAGGTGGCTCAGGAGCTTCGGAGGCGCGGCGGCCCCGAGCGACTTGTCTTCCTCACGCATGTGAGGTGGTGGCCCGCACCCACGCACCAGCAGAACGGCCACAACTGCAGTGAGGGGTTTGCAGGCCATCGCAAGCACCACCGGTCGCGGATGCGTCCTGGGCAGCACCTGCTTCAGGCAACCCCTTCAACCATCGCTGTTCCTGCTTGCCCCTTCCAAGCTGCAGTCCTGGCTGGTTGCTCTCTACCTTGACTGCCCGCAGCACATCGGCATCAAGTGCCCCAACAGCACCGCGGTGCGCAGCCACCCACGAGCGTATGGTCTGGATTGCATGTGCAATCCTGCCATGGGCAGCAGGCCGCCTAGTCTCTAGAATTAACATTGGCAGTGACCTGCGCTCCGATCTGCTGTGCAGGATGTTGAGGCTGCAGTGCGGCGGGGCGACATCTACTGGCACGGTGCGCCGGCAGCTGCACCTGCCCTCTCTGCCTGCGCTGTGGATCGCCGCCCACCCCCTCTCCGTCCATCTCCCTCTCAGCCGGGCTCCCACCCGCCTTGTTTGGCCTTGTTTAGCACTCGCTGCTCTATCCTGCAGTGCCCGTGACGTTCCTGTCCCAGGCTGCAGTCCATGCTCCGAGCCCTGCCTGACAGCCCTAGATCCCCCCCTTCTCAACCCCCCTTTCCCCACCCCCACCCCCCCTGCAGCCCTGCCCCACGTAGCGCAGGTGGAGCTGTTCGACCCGCCCCTGCTGGAGGCGGCCGTGCAGCTGAGCCAGCGGCTGAACAAGCGGTTTGGCCTGCCACCCCCGCTGATAATGAACCAGGTCGGGGGTGGGGGCAAGGGGCGCGGCTCCGGGCCATGCCGCCACCACGTGAAAGCCGCCGTTTGCAGCTTCTCCTGCTGGCCAACCACAGGAGGGCTGTGCGAGCTGCACTGCATCCACACTGCAGCAACCCCCGGCGCAGCCTCACACCTGTGTGCTGCGCCCTCTGGGCCCCCGCGCGCCCCTGCCGCCTGCAGCGCGATGTGCCGGGCCTGACGCGGGCCGCCATCCCCATACTGGCGCGCCAGGGGGTGCGGGTGCTGACAGTGGGGGTCAACGGCGTGTCTGCGCCGCCGGCGGTGCCCTTCAACACCCCCTTCTGGTGGCGCGACGAGCCGTCGGGCAGCCAGCTGCTGTCATTCTGGCACCCAGGCGCGAGGGGTGGGCCGTCGGCTGCTGTTCGGTATATGGCTGTTGGGAGCAGGCCGAAAGCTTGTGGCAGCAGGGCACATGAGCCCACCGCCTCCATGCCCGGGTGCGGGCCCGCCGTGCTGTGGCGCCCAGCTGACAGGCACCGCCGAGGAGCGCTGCACGCCCCGCCGACACGCTGCGCCATGCCGTGCTGTGCTGCGCTGTGCCGTGTTCCGCCTGCAGGCGGGTACAGCGGGGACCCGGTGGACCGGCGGGACAAGTGTGTGCACGCCGCCGGCTCCCGCACCCGGCTGTGCCTGAGCTGGACGCACGACAACACCGGCCCGCCGCACCTCAGCACAGTGCTGGATATTTTTAAGCGGGTGCGCCCCAAGGGTGCGGCACCGTGCAACTTGCAGCGCGCAGAGCTGGGTGGAGGGGATCGGGGGAGGCCGGCAGGCTGCTATTTATTACACCAACCGCCCGGCGCCCTGCCTGGCGCCCCTTCTGGCTGAGCGGCGCAGGTGCGGCAGCAGTTCCCGGAGGCCAAGGTGGTGGCGTCCACACTGGATGAGTATGCGCGGGAGCTGCTGGCGCAGGCGCCGCAGCTGGACCTGCCGGTGGTGAGGCTGCAGTACCGTTGCCCCGCCTGCGCTAAGACTGGCCCCCGGGCGGGCGGCCGCGCTGGCAGCTTGCTGCGTGCCCTGCGCCCCGCCGCTCTGGCTCCTCTGTGAGGGCGCAGCTGCGCATGCCCTCGTAACCTCATGCTGCTCGCCTGCACTGGCACCCGACCACCTGGCCGAGAGAGTCTCCATCACTCCCCAAGAACTGGCTGCAGGTCACAGCGGAGATGGGGGACACCTGGATCCACGGCGTTGGCAGCGACCCTGCCAGGGTAGCCGAGTACCGAGAGCTTCTGCGCTGGCGGGCGGGGGCGCTGCAGCGGCACGGCGCGCCAGCGCTGGCGCGCTTTGACATGCTGCTGATGAAGGTGAGGGTTTGGGGGCCAGTAGAGGCCGCCGTACTTGTGTGCCGCCAGCTGCATCATCCAAGGCGCCGCTGGGCGTTTCAGTAAGGTGTGCGCAACTAGGCGACACGGCACCAGCCCAGCCCCCGCCCACCCCCAAACCCACTTCACCCCACCCCCAACCCAAACCCCACCCCCAACCCAAACCCCACCCCCCACCCCAACCCCCCGCCCTCCCCACACACACCGCACACACCACCCACCCACCATTCCCGCCCACTCATCCAATCCTCACCATGCACCTGAGCGCAGGTTCCGGAGCACACCTGGAGCGTGGACATCCCGCGCTATCTGCTGGACTCCTGGACGTGGCTGAATGAGGAGCTGCATCGGGAGGTGGGGCCGGCCGCCACGCCGCCAGGCGCAGCCGGGCTGTCCCAAGGGCAGCACACGGCCCGGGCTCGGCCCCCACCCGACCCCAGAGCGCGCCCACCCTCCAGGCATGCCTGCGCCGCATACGGACCAGCCATTCTTCCTGTGCACTGCAGCTGAGCAACCTTACGAACAGCGACTTCAAACTCACCATTGCCTCCTGGCGCCGGCAGCGCAGCTACATTGACTGGGCGGTGCAGGCGCTGGGTGGGTTGCCGGCGCCGCTTGTCTTGGCCTCTCCTCAAGCTGACGATGACAGTCCCTGCAGCCCTATCGCCTTGTCAGCCGTGTGTGTTCTGAAGCCTGCCAGTCAGGCCAGCTGCAACACCACAGCAGCCCTCATAATAGGCACCGGCCGCCCCCTGTGTCCGTTGCAGAGGGCATGGCGGCAGAGGAGGCGCGCCGGGCAGTGGAGGCGTTTCGCGCCGGCAACTGTGTGCCCGACCCCACGGCCGGCGGCTTCCAGCCCGTCGACCTGTCTGGGCCACTGCACTTTGCTGGGAGGCACTGGAGCCTCGCTCTGAGCCCCGAGACGGGAGCAATCATTGGCTTGGAGCCACGTGCAGCTGGCAGCCGGCATCATGGGCTGCAGGCGGGTCGCCGGGGAGGGCCGCGCGACGCAGCAGCATCGCTGGACTCCGAGGTCACCAGCTTTGCGAGCCCAGACTTCCCGCTGGCAGAAATCATGTACACAATGTACAGCGGTGAGCGCCCATGGTGCCTGCGCCGCAGCGTCAGCAGCCCGCCATGGCTTGTGACCCTGGGCCGGGTGGCCAGGTGTTCGTGAGGCGCTCCCTCCCTTTTGCGCCCACCTAAGCACCCCAGCGGCACACCATCCACCCTTTGGAGCTTCGGGTGGCGCGCCCGTGCAGTCGGACAGTGGTACGCCTGCGTGCTGCCAGCCCTGTGCACAGCGAGCCGCGGCCAGTGGGCGCCAGCGTCCATTCCAGCCTCCCCAACCCCTGCCCCCCCGGCCCCCTTGTCCCCAGATGCCGACTTCCAGGACTTCTACAGCAGCTACCACTACACAGACAGCTACGCCTGGTTTGCTGCCGACTTCATGAAGGATGGCATGCCCCCGGGTGGGACAGGGTGGGCGCTGTGAGATTCGTTCCTGGCTGTGGGCGCGGGCCTTGCTGCCCCGGGTGGGGCAAGGGGGGAGGGAGAGGGTTGTGGGATACCGTGCTGGCTGTGGACGCGGGCCTTGCTGCCGCTGGGCTCGAGGCTCGGCGAGCAAGTGCGCCTCACCTGTTGGTCCCCTGCGTCCATCTCTACCCCACCCGACCTCCCCTCCCCCCCGGACCCGTGCAGACATTGCGCACCGCAACGCCACCCCCGAGCTGCAAGGGGTGTGGCACCAGTGGGGCGAGGATGGCACACTGCGCCTGCTCACCCAGGTGCGGCAGGCCGGGTTGGCTGCTCTCACTGGCTCACACTGCGTTGGGAATGCTGTCCCCACGGTTCAGGTCTGGCAGAGGCGCATCGGCAGAGGCGCACGCAGCCCCGGACGTGCCGTGCCGCAGGGGCCTCGCAAGCCAGCACGCGCTCTGGCTGCCCGCCCCGCCCGCAGGCGGCCTTTGAGCAGGATGTTGTTGAGGAGGGGGGCGCCCCGCGGGCCATATGGACCGAGATCACCGCCCCCGACGACAGTCGGGAGCTGCGCGTGGCGGTGACCTGGCAGGACAAGACGCCCACGCGGCTGCCCGAGGCGCTGTGGCTCAGGTGCGGGCGGCAGCTGGCGGGTGGGCAGGCGGGCGGACTGGTGGGCGGGTACAGCATCGTGCAGCGATGACAGTTGCCGACAGTCAGAAGCTCCTGCGGGTCTGACAGGAGGAGCGACGCTGCGCCCTGACAAGCAAGCAGAGGCTCCCAAGTGCCTGAGCTGCGTGCCAGTCGGGCGTCGGCTCGGCCGCGTGCCAGTCGGGCGTCGGCTCACCCGCCTGCCAGTCCCGGTGCTGCAGGTGGCGGCCCGACCCTGCGGCTGTGGACACCTCCACCTGGGCGCTGCACAAGCTGGGGCAGCCTATCTCACCGCTGGAGGTCATGCTCAACGGCAGCCGCTCGCTGCATGCTGTGGGCGACGAGGGCGTGAGCGTGCAGGCACACGGCGGCGCGACGCTGCGCATCGCGTGAGCCCCCGCCCGCACGCACAGACGGGCCGCTCGGCTTTTTCGGCTTTGCAAGCCGGACCATGCATCGCCATGCTGGAATGTTGTTTGGCTGTGCGTGACAATGAGACCCCTCAGCCAAGGAAGGGTGTTGTTCCACGCCCACTGCTGCCTGTGCGCAGGTCGCTGGATGCGGCGCTGGTGAGCCCTGGCGAGCCGTGGGCCCTGCCCCGGCTGTCCACGCAACCCGACATGGAAGAGGGGATGGCCTTCAACCTGGTCAACAACGTATGGGGGTGAGCCGCGCATCTGGCCTGCCGCCCGCCCTCTGGGCGCAGCATGCGCACAGCCAGGGCGGCGCGGCGTGCCCGGGCGCCTGTGAGCTGGGAGCGCTCCGCCCGCAGCGCAAAGCACCGTGGCAGGCTCTGGCTGCCCCAGCATGCACGCCGCGGGCTCAGGCCTTGCGAGCGCTGCCCGCACCTGCAGGACCAACTACCCGCAGTGGATCCCCTGGAGGCCAGAGGACGCCACCATGCGCTTCCGCTTCGTGGTGCGCCTGGAGGGTGGGGACGGCTCGCGTGCACAGCAGGCAGCGCATACAGCAGGGAAGGATGAGCAGGCAGCAGAAGTGGAGCGCGAGCAGCCGGTGCCAGCGGCAGAGCGCGGGCAGCCAGTGTTGCCAGCAGCAGAACAAGGGAACTCGGTTTTGGAAACGGCAGAGCGCGAGCACTCAGCGACCGCACCTGATCACAAGGCGGTGCCTCGCCGCGCCCAGCAGCTTGGGCCGGAAGAACGGCAGCGGCAGCACTTGCAGCATGGGGCAGCTTCCTTATTAACGGAGGAACAGGCAGCAGGCAGCCTTCATGGCAGCCTGACCAGCGTGGACAGCGGGCAAGGCGCGGTTGCTGCAGCGGGAGCGGCGCACGTGGGCGCGTGGCACGTGGCGGCTCTCGCCGCAATCACGGCGCTGTTTCTTGCTGGGCTGTGGGCGCTCGGCATGTACCGTCAGCGGCAGCGCCGCCTGCAGCGTGCTGGCAGCGACGGCGGCCTGGCGCAGCCGCTGCACTTGGCGCGCGCGGGGCATGCCAGCTCACGTCGTGCGTTCTCGGGAGCGGGCTGCACCAGCCGCAGTGTCAGCCAGGGGGCATCGTGAGCCCGGCTGGGCCGCCATCTCGGGGCGATGAGCTGTCACTCTCCATCTACAAATTTTCAATTGTACAACACAACTTAGTGGCTCACCACAGAGCGGGACTGGAAAGGAGCAACAGTGAAGGGTGGTGGTCACCGCTGTGGCGCGCTGAGGTAGTGCCGCCAGCGAGGTTTTCCTGCACGAGGACCTTGCGGCCCCCATACCCAGTTGCCTTGATTCATCGAATTTTCTCCATTGAAGCATCAACAAGATGCCCCAGTCCTTCGAGCTGGATGACGACACCGTTCTGCGGCTGAGCGGAATCGCCTGCGCTGGCTATGCCACGCTCATGCTGGCCGCGCCTCGGAAGTGCCACGACATTCATTACGAGCTGCAGGTGAGGCCTTGCTCCCAGCGCCGCCAACACCGCCGCAGCTGCAGGAGCCCCCTACTCTCCGCAACCCTCCCCGGGCATCACCCTTCCTCGGGTTGCCATCTTTCACAACCACCCTCCGCCTCCAGGCCGGTGACATTGCCAGCGACGAGCACGTGGCCACCGCTCGCTGGGTGGGCCAGGGCATGACCGGCAACGCCCTGAGCGCGCTGGCGGTGGGCCTGTCGAAGAACAGCAAGGTGGGCGGGGCGGGCCCTGCCCTTCGAGTTGAGCACACTGCCTCCTCTCAGCCTCCGCACATAATGCCAGCGCTCATGCAAACATGACAACACAAACGCCACTGCCCCGCCCGCAGGATGCAAAGAAGAACGCGCTCAAGGCGGGCGGCGCCACCTGGGCGTTTGCCAGTGCCATGCACCTGTGAGCACATCCCCATCGCCTGCAAGCCTGCAGGGGGCAGCAATCGTGCTTTGGCCGGGACGGGAGGCTTGTGTGCCTGCCATGCCCCGTTTGAGGCGCATCGCAGCACAGAACAGGGACCTCAACAGCATGCCCTGGCGTGCACGGCCTGCCGGCACGCGTGCTCCAATGCCGGGGCGGCCTCTCACCAAATGTAGCCCCTGGCGCTGCCTGCAGGGCCAACGTGAACAGCGGGGTGCAGAAGAGGGATGTGGGGCTGGGCAGCGCAGCCTTTGCCGCCCTCATGTCTGGGCTGTGCCTGTGGCGCGGCTTTGCCAAGGATGGCGAGGACTAGGCGGGGAGGCCGGCAGAGCGGGCCGGCGCCAGCTGTGGGCGAATGCTCTGGAGGAACAGTACGCGTGGGAGCAACAGCCGCTGCCCGCCAGATTTCCAGCGCCGCTCTAGTGGGGGTGCGATCGTTTGGAGGGTGCGTGCACTCTGAGACCTTGGATCAATCTCAATTGGATGCTCCCAACTGCACAGACCAGCTGGCTGTCGGCGCGCCAGCCAGCTTGGAAAGAGTGAAGCTTTCGCCGCGTCACCATCCTCCCAGGCCCGAACACCTGCCTGCCTTTCTTTCGACTCCGATTGATTCTGTGAGATGAATGCTGCTCCAAAAGGCGATGCAAGCAGCGCAAGAGATGTGCATGCGACGCTGGCAGCGCAGCGCCAGACTGCCGGGCACTGGCGGGGAGGAGAAAGAAATGCACAGTTGGGCGACCTCTCCTTGTGCAGGCAAGGGCAGGCGAGAGAAACTAAAGCGCAAACCAAAAAAAGGAAATTGGACGCAGAACAGGCATTCGCACAAAGGCGCATGCGGCAGGAAAACAGTGGCGCTGTGGTCGAGGGAAAACAGGCAGTCGCAAGGCGAGAAGCAAGTACAGGATTATCAGGGGCATGGGGAGGCATGCAGCGCTGCGTTTGTTGGGCATGCTGTGGCACCAGTCTGTACGCTGGCCAGACCAGCCAAAGGATAAGAAACGCTGTGATACAGGTATGAGGGCCGTGTGGGGCGCTGGCCGCGGCTGGCCCGGGGGGGGCTGCGTGGCAGGCGCGCAGGGGCGGGGCCGCGGTAACAGGGCGCTGCTTTGCTCGGGCCTAGTCCTCGCGCTCGTTGAGGGCCTCAAGCGCCGAGTACACATCCAGCAGGCCATACTCGCGCTGCCTGTTGGCGGCTGCCAGCTCGGGGTCTGCGGGGCGTGGGCAGCACAGG
>KQ481993.1:961485-976795 GCA_001430745.1 Auxenochlorella pyrenoidosa
TGCAGGCAAGCTGAAGGAGCGGCGGTACGACGCCTCCCGCGGCATGTCCCTGCTGGTGGAGGACTGGGTGTCGGCGGCGTCAGGTGGGGAGGCCTGCTCGCGCCTGCTGGGTTGTCAGCAGCGCGCTCAGTTCGGCAGATTGATATGCGCAGGGTGTCGATGGCTGCGCCAGGAGGCGGCGATGCCAACCCCTTGCCGCCCTTTCCCGCCCGAAATGAGCCTGCAGCCAAGCAGCGGCGCGGGCGCGCCGGGCGTGTGCGTCCGGGCGTGTGCTACGGCCTGTACACGCGCTCGCGCTTCGAGCACCGCATGCGGCGCTACCAGGTGAGCCCAGGGCACACCCCCAGCAGCTGGCTTCCAATACACCGCAGAGCACAGCAGCGGAGTGCGCTGCTGCCAGATGCCTGCGCTACCTGCCAGCCAAACTTGCACCAGTGAGCTCTGCCGACCCGCGTGCCTGCTGGCTCAAACCCTCCCCTGCCGTCGCCCCTGCGCACCCTGCTACACGGCAGCAACCCGAGATGGTGCGGGTGCCTCTGGAGGAGCTGGTGCTGCAGATCCACCTGCTGCGCCTGGGCAAGGCCGGCAGCTTCCTGGCGCGCGTACTGCAGGTGGGGCAGGGCAAGAGGGGGCCGCGCCGCGCCTGCGCCAATCACAAAGCTTCAAGACGTTGGGGGGATCGCTGGCCGCATGCTAGCCTGAAGGCGTTGCTCGTTACGCCGACCTGGGCGCACCTGGGCTGCGTGGGCGCCGCCTTCCTGGCATGCATCAGGCACCCGGGCCTTCACCCTGTCGCATTTTGAGCCAGCTCTTTGGGGCGCTTGGTTGACATTTTAGGGTCCAGACTTAGTGCTGTGCGCATTGTGAGCTGCGTACGCCACCAAGCAGGGCAATGCCGTGGTTGCACCTCCATGGCACAGGCAGGGGCGGGTGCCAACCCTCTGCCCTGCCTGGTTCACGTCGTCCCCCGGTCCCGCAGCCGCCCCCGGAGAAGTCTGTGGCGGGAGCGGTGCGCACGCTGCAGGAGGTGGGAGCGCTCACGGCGGCAGAGGAGCTGACGCCGCTGGGTGAGGCGGGGGACGCGCCTGTGGGGCGGGCGTGTTGGGTAAGGCGGCTGAACTGGGAGGCTCCCCGACCCTTGAGAAGGCTCCCCTGACGTGCTTGCCCGCTGACTCAAGCCGTGCACCTGCGGGTGTGCACGGCCAGAGCGGAGCTGCAGGCTCTGGCACCTACCATGCACTGCCGCCCTCCCCGCACAGGCACCCAGCATCGCCGGCTGCAGGCCAAATACCTTCCCAACATGCATGCGTGCTGTTGAGCAACCTGGATCCAGCGACAGCGCCCCCCCAGAGCCCCCAACTTCCCCCTGCCCCCTCCGTTGCCGCCCGCTCCCTGCAGGCCACCACCTTGCTGCCCTGCCCGTGGACGCCCGCGTCGGCAAGCTGCTGCTGCTGAGCGCATCGCTGGGCTGCCTGGCGCCGGCGCTGACCATCGCTGCCTGCCTCAGGTAGGGGCCCGGCTGCTGGGGACTGGCTGGAGGGCCTTGCAGTGTGCCGCACCGCCATTTGGAGCCTCGTCGTCACAGTTTTGATCTCTGCTTCAACCAGTCCTTGACCGGCGTCAGTTGTTGCCCCAACAACCACACACGCAGCCAGCATTGTTTCTTGCCTGATGCATCTTGCTGCGCTCAACCCCTGCCCTAACTGCCTGCAGCTACAAGTCGCCCTTTGCGGGCGGTACCCAGCAGGATGCGGCAGACCGCGCCCGCGCCGCGCTGGCAGCACCCGGCAGCGGCACCATTGCCGCGGGCCAGCAGAGCGACCACCTGCTCATGGCGGCGGCGGTGGATGGGTGGCTGGCGGCGCGGGCCAAGGGCGGGCACAAAGGTGAGGGGGCGGCTTGCGCTGCATGCAGCTAGGCAGGTCAGCAAGGAGTGTTTTGGATGGTGCTTGCGTGCAAGTGCGAGCACTCGACCTCGTTCCACTGCTGTCATGCCTGTACTGCAATCCAGCTGGATTCCAATCCGTGCTCTGCCCCATACCCTGCCTCTGCTGCTCTCCCGTGCTTGAAGTTGGACACCATGTACCGGCCCCACTGCCCCTGCCTGGCCTGCAGGCGCGCGAGAGTACAGCCGGCGGCACTTCATGTCTGAGCAGACGCTGGACATGCTGGCAGACATGCGCTGGCAGTTTGCCTCCATGCTGGCAGACATTGGCTTCGTCGAGGGTGTGCTGCAGCATGGGTGGCAGCACATCTTGGTGCTGCTGGCAGACCCTGTGCAAGCTGGGCTTTGCCAGCACCCATTGACCGGGCTGTGCAGCCAGGCCATTCGTGTCTCGCCCACGCGACTGGGAGCTGCCCGGCAGGCCTGTGCGTCACATTTCTGCTTGCGTCCTGCTCCGCAGGCCCTGGCCGCGGCGGGGGCCGTGCCTGGATGGACGACCGGCGGGCCAGCTACAACCGCTACGCAACACACCCAGGTGGGGCAGCCCCTCCCGCTCTCCTTACCCCCTTACCTGCCAACATTAGACCGCACTCCCACTACTGTGAGCCAAGCGCTGGCAGTCCAGCATACCCTTCCCCGCTGTGCCCTGCCCCGCGCCCCGCCGCTGACTCACGGCCGCAAACCCTTGTGTCTGCAGCGGTGGTCAAGGCCGTCCTGCTGGCCGCCCTGTACCCCAACGTGGCCGTCATGGACGACGAGGCGGCGCCAGGTGCGGGCGCTGCTGGCCCGCGTGCCGGGTGGCACATCATGCCCACGTGCAAATGGTTCGAGGGGGCGCGGCCGCCAAGATCATGCCTGCTGGCAGATGAGGTGCAGGTCGGCAGACAACTGCCCACCAGACCCCCCAACAGCATAGCAGGAAGGAGCCAACACGCTGCTCCCCCACCGCCAGCGTATGCAGGCAAGCGGCCAGGCTGGCACGACGGCGCGGGCGAGGTGGCGGTGCACCCCAGCTCGGTGTGCCACCCCTTGGAGGCGCAGCAGTACCACCGGCCGTACCTGGTGTACCTGGAGAAGGTGGGGCCGGGTGGAAGCGCACCCAGACGCTACCTGCTCTCCGTCGCCGGTTCGCAAGCCATAACCCGGCGCTGCGCCGGCGCCCTATCGCCGCTCCTCGTAGCCTGTGCATCTGGAGGCCGGTTCAGTGCAGCGCTGCCTCACCGGCCCTTGCAGCAGAACCCCTGGGCCCCCCACTCATGCATGCATGCATGGGCCACTGCCCAAGCCCCGCTGCCCGTCCCCCCCTCCCAGGTCCGCACCTCTCGCACCTTCATCCGGGACTGCACCACCGCAGCGCCCGCAGCCATCCTGCTGTTTGGGGGCTCCCTCTCGGTGGCGCACGACAGTGCGTATGTGCAGGTGGACGGCTGGCTGCGTATCAGGTGAGCTGTTCAGCACAGGGGCCGTTCAGCAGATAGGGGCAGCAAGCGGGGGCCACCGGAGGAGGGGGGTGTGGGGCGTTACCACGAGTAGGGCCATGCCAGGTGTATCAAACACTGGCTTTGACATGCGCTCCCCGCTTCCCGCCTGCCTACCTTGGTGGCTAAGCTTTGCTTGCCTGCTCCTCGTCCGCCCGGCTGCCTGCAGGGCGCCGGCCCAGACTGCCGTGCTGGTCAAGCGCCTGCGGCAGGCGTTGGAGGCGCTGCTGGGGCGTAAGGTGCGCCAGCCGGGGCTGCGTCTGGAGGAGGCGGGCGGCTCGCTCATACAGTCCATCGTCGACCTGCTCAACCACGAGGAGGCGGCACAACGCTGGGACCGCTAGGGCGGTGGCGCGGGGCCGCTCGGGCAGCTGGTGGCGCGTCAGGGGCCGACCTGCAGCGCGCATGAGCCCTGTTTGACATGACGGTGTTTCTCCGCGGTTCACTTCTCCTGGTTGAAACGCCTCCACCTCGGTACAGGGCACATGCTCGCCGCTTCCGCCGACAGCACAGCACAGCGGGCAGACAGATGCGCCGTCATTTACAACTTGCTGGCGGCATCTTTGCTGTTGCCCCTCGACTGCAATCCCCAGCCGCACGCCGGTGCGCCCGTTAAGGGCGCTGTATGCCCAGCACCCCCTCTGGGGCAGCCATGGCTGCACTAGCCGGCTGGGAGGGTCAGAAGATCCGCTTTAGCAGGGTCCAGTGTGCTATCCTGCTCGTCGCGGGCTTGGCTTTGGGTGCGTATGTGCTGGGGAGCCTCCTCCTGGCCCGCCTCCCCCCTCTCACGGTGAGCCGAGCTTGTCGCTGCACACAGCGGTGCTGCCGGGTCCCACAAACTGCCTGCCCTTCCGCCTGCTGCCAGCGCCAGCCGCTCTCCCGCCCCCTTGCGCCCACCGGCTGTTGCGCCGTGCTGGCCGCCCCTGCTGCAACCTTCCACCACTGCCGCCACTGATGCCACTTGCAGGATGAGCAGGCGGCCATACTGCGCAACTTCCCGCCGCGGACGCTTCCAGACCTGGTGGCACAGCGTGACGCGCTGCTCGCTTTTGCCGCTGCCGAGCCTGGGGCAGTGCTGGCGGGGTTCTGCGCCACCTACATCCTCATGCAGGTGCGCTGCATACCTAGTTGTCTACATTATCGCCTGTCCGGGTCTGCACAAAGTCTTGTTGCTGTGCCCAGGGACTTGGGCAGCTTCCACACCAAGAAGCATGCGCACGTTTGCCGACCAGCCGCGCCCCTCCCCCCGCGCCCGCCACAGACGTTTGCCATCCCGGGCACCATCATGCTGTCTCTGCTGGCGGGGGGCCTGTATGGGCCCGTTCGTGGCGCCGTCCTGGTGGCCGCCGTCTCCACCGCCGGCTCCTGCGCCTGCTACAGCCTGTCGTGGGCGGTGGGCGCCCCGCTGGCGCGCGCGCTGTGGCCCGCCCGCCTGGAGCGGTACGCGGCCGAGGTGGCGGCGCGCCGGCGCCAGCTGCTCAACTACATCCTCTTCCTGCGGGTCACGCCCATCCTGCCAAACACGTGAGGCCGGGTAGGGCAGGCACCTGCCTTTCTGATGATATGAAGAAAGCCGGCGGCCTGGCGTTCCTTTGCCTCGCCGGCCTGCTTGCCCTGCCTCCCCTCCACACCTACCCCAACCTGCACCCAACCCCCAACCCTGCGCCCCCCCGGGGTCTCCTGCCACGCAGCTTTATAAATGTGTGCAGCCCGATTGTCGGCGTGCCCCTCGCGCCGTTTGCGCTGGGTGAGCCCGAGCCCGTTTGTGCTGGACAGGGTTGGTGTTGCTGCATGCCAGCTGCGCTTCCCATGTGCTGTCTCCTAGTGATGATCAGGAGACATGCTCGCCTGGCTGACTGCTCGCTTGCTGATCATCGCACCTGGCCACTGCCCTGGCTCACAGGCACGCTGCTGGGCTGCCTGCCCAACAACGCGGTGGCGGTGAACGCAGGCGCCCACCTCAGCGACCTGCAGTCGCTGGGGGACCTGTACAGCCCTCGCCTGCTGCTGCTGGGCGCCGCCGTGGGCGCCGTGGCCATGGCACCCATCCTCCTGCAGCGCCGCGCCGAGCGGCAGGCGGCTGCCGCTGCTGCGAGCCAGCATGATGCAAAGAAGGAGAGCTGAGGTCCCTGTGTGGGCAGCAGCCCCACCCCCACCGCCACGCTCGGGGTGGCTGCGACCGCTCCTCACTTGCCCTGTGTGCAATCACCGCGCCAGCCATGCCGCCAAGTGTACCAGTCCCCTTTGCACCACCGCATCAGGATTTGGGCCCGCCTCTCCGCTCTGCACGCAAGCCCTGGCACATCCCATGTCTACCCAGTCCTACTGTTGCAAACATCTCGTGCCCCTCCCTTGTTTGTTCCCCTTTCATGCGCGGCCACGATGTCATCACTGCCTCCCATTTTGTTGTGTGCCTGCCCAGAGCAGCATGACCATACCTTTCTCCTTCAGGCCCGCGGCCTCGCTTTCTGTACCACTCTTAATGCCCTGGCCTGCGTGCACCGCCTGCCATTCGTGGCAGCTGAACCTGGTGCACCCCTGTGTAATGTAACAAAATTGTGGGACTGCGTTCCAGTAAGGCGACGTGTCGGGTATATTCAGGGACGTGAGGGAGGGGCACAAATCGCACGGCGACACTGAAAACGGGCCGGTGGATGGACGTTGAGGCAGCATGGTTTGTTTAATAGCAGGCGTGCAATATCTTAAAGTTGCAGTGCACGCATGGCACGTGTCAAAACAAGGGCTTGCTGTCAAGCCTGTCACAGGCGACGCCTTTGCAGCAAATACACATTGTGGGGCATTGTGGAAGTGTTTGTGCTTTGGCACGCAGGTGAGGCTCTGATGGGGTGGAGAAACCTGTGGCAGGGCCAGATGACGGCACTGGGTGCGCTGGCTGCACGCACAGCAGAGCGCTAGCAGAGAGTGGGGGCAAAGCGGGGGATCCCCATTGCGCGACAGCCGAGGCAGCAGGGGCAGCGGGTGAGGCTTGCGGCATGCCCGGCCGCACCATCAGGCACGCAGCGCACGCAGCCCCCCTGAGAGCAGCATTGCCAGGACCGCGCCGGCGGCCGCCAGCGCGCCCCAGGAGGTCGCCGCACCGGCAATGGCGGCATCCCTCTCCACCTGACGCCGCGCCTCAGCGTATGGCAGCGAGCCGTCCTTGACCAGGATCAGCGCGTGGGGGCGCACCCAGCCGCGCGTCACCCTGCTCAGCAGCACCCGCGCCAGGATGGCCAGCCGGTTGGCACGCGCGCTGGGCGGCGGCCCATAGCTCAGGCCACCCGGCAGCGCTTCGCGGTCGGCCATCGCGTTTAGCGCGGTGTCCAGCCACAGGAGGGAGCGGGCGTCTTTGAGCCGGGCGGCTGTGTAGGCGGCGGGCAGGGCAGCCAGGTCGCCCCCGCAGGCCTCCAGTGCCTGGCTGAGCACCAGGGCATCCTCCAGGGCAGAGTTCATGCCATTGGAGGTGGCCGGGGAGACTGCGGCAGAGGGCGAGCAAGAAAGCAAGCAACAGCAGGCCTTGGGCAGGCCTGCCGCAACTGACACTTGCTTGCCCTGTGGTGCCCGCAGCTGCCGATGCAATCTCCTGGCAGCACGCTGCCAAGCGCGGGCGGGTGCATTGACTTGCACAACCACGTGGCCCCCCTTTCAGGCTTTCATGCATAACAGGCCGCCTCCCGTCCTACCATCTCTGGCCCCCACCCACCCGCATGCGCCGCGTCCCCCAGCAGCACGACCCCGGGGGCGTGCAGCTGGCTCAAGTGCACCTGCATGCCCGTCTCGTGCAGCGGCCGCACGGCCAGCTGGGCCGCTATCTGCCAGGCGCGGTGTGGGGTGAAGTGGGGTGGGGTGGGGTGGCAAGCAGAGCCAGCTGCGACGTGATGCGCGCCATCTGGAACAAACGCGGGCAGCATACAGAGGGCGGCCGAATGACAGCAGCTGCGATGCACAGCCTCAGCCCTGCAGGTCCAGACGCGTTCCGTGCGCGGCGCACCTCGAGCGCCCACTCCTCTGGCAGTGCCGGGTAGCTGGCGGCCAGCAGACGGCGGTACGCCTCCTCATCCCCAGCATGCTCGGCAGTGACGCCTGCTGCGGCCCAGCGCTTGTGCGGCCAGGTCACCACAGCGGTGACGGCCTCCGGGGTGGGCTGCGAGAAGAAGATGGTGCCCGGGGCGCCGCCGCCCGCCGCCACCAGCGCCGCAGGCGCCTCCTTCACCATCAGCAGCCGGCCAAAGGCCTGGGAGCTGCCAGGCGGCGCCCCGGGGGCCGGCAGCAGCGACATGTGCGGCACCGGGGGCAGGCAGCGTATGACTTTGTACTGCCGGTTGGCGGGGGTGGTGGTCACCGACAGCTCTGGCGCCTGCGCGGCAGCTGCTCGGCGCACCCTGCTCCAGCAGCCGTCGGCCGCCACCAGCAGGTCGTAGCTGTTGGGATGGGCAGGCCAGGGGAGGGGGTCCATGGGAGTGCATCATTTGTGTTTGGGGCGAGTATAGGCAGATGAAGAGGCCCAGTGGACCGCGTGCAGGGAACTGCCGGATGCAGCGGCTGTGCCTCGATGCATGCACCCAGGGCACAAGCGCTGGCAGACGGATGGGCACAGCTTGCCGGTCATGCCGGGCTGGCAGAACCATCAGCACGCAGGCAGGTCTGCCTTCGTCCGCCAAATGGAACAAACCCCACGTCGGCGATTCCTCGGGCAAACAACATGCTACACCGGGCAGGCGCATGTGGGGCCGCCTCTCGGGAGGCGGCAGGACTGCCCACCTGACGCTGCTGCGCACGCCGCTGTCCATGAGGAAGGTGGCCGACCGGGCCGCCAGGTCAGCGCCCTCAAAGGCGGCGCCAAAGGTGAAGCGCACAGACCCGGGCTCGCCCGCCGCGCGCCGCCGCTGCTGCTGCTGCTCAATGAGGTGCAGCAGGCCGCGCACAAAGGCCTGCCGGCTGCCCACCACCCTGCTGCGATCGGCCGGGATGGTGAGCAGCGAGCGTGCGGCGCTGCCGTCGGCCCGCGGCAGCGCATCCCCCTGGCCAATCAGCTGGTCCCGCACCACCGCCAGGTCGGCGCCCGGCGTGGCCAGCAGGGCGGCGACGTCCAGCCCGGCGGCCTGCACCGCCGCCGTGCCGCGGCTGTTCATGGCCAGCGCAAAGGCTCTGTCGTTGCTGTCCTCGGCGCCCGGGGGCATGGGGATGGGCCCCGGGTGCGACCTCATGTCGTACACGTGCACCGCGGCGCCGTGCCGGGCCGCCAAAAAGGCGGCGGCCAGCAGCCCTGCCGGGCCGGCGCCCACCACGATGACGGTGGCGCCGGCAGCTGCGGCCGGGAGCGGGCTGGACAGAGTTGCCCTGCACCTAGGAGATGTGCAATGGGCAATCAGCGGTGGATGAAGCTTCATGTCCACGTGGTACTAGACCGCTATCGCAGCTGAAATTTGTCTGCAATCCAGTGGTCGGTGAGGCGCGCTAGGGCCGCCGCCACGGCAGCCCCCCAACACTTCGCTTGCAAGCGGGTGCTGTCGACACCTCGCGTCATCAGCTGCTACTCACCGGCTCTGGGGGGCCGCTGGGCCTTTACCAGCGAGCGGGGGCTCGGCCACGGCTTCCGCCATGTCGCGAGAACCCCAAGCAGCGCTGTCCGCTGACAGCAGGTCCGCCATCGATGATCGGACTGATATTGGACCGAAGGCCGCACCCCGATCGGTATGAAAGCCGCAGTGCTTGGGTGAAGCGAAGTAGGGGTGAGCAAGGCTACTTCCTCATCCTCTGCTCATCCTTGTAGTTGTGTAGAGGGTGACAAGTTCTTCGACATGCATTTGGAGCCTCAGCAGCTCAGCCCGCTTCAAATTTGCCGCCAGTGGCAGCGGCCACTGCCAGCTACCTGGCGCTGTTGTGCCCCTCCGGCTGGATACCACTGGGGCGTCAGAGACTGGCAGGCAACTGCAAATTTGAGCATCGTTGCTCCAGTTTTCGAAAATTCAAGCTCCCTCACATTACTCATGATGACCCGCCTGGCCTCGGCCCTGTTGCCACCGGCAGGAGGCAGGCACCATCCCCCGTCAGCAGGCGCGGCCAGCGCGCGAACTTGCATCCGGCTCAACCTGATTCCATGCCCCAAGTTTTGCAGTTTTTTCACCTGTTACCCAGTTCTCTACGAGGGAGAGAGGTAGCAGGAACTCCAGGATGCATGATGCCGCCACATGGCGGGACCTTCCACCTGGGGCCCCTGGTGACGGGTCCCGCCATGCGGCTTTGAGCGGACGGCCCTGTCTGTTCATTCTGCGTGTCAAGTTCCAGAGCTGCGGCGCCCCTCCGGTCGCTGCACAAGTGCCCGACGTGCAAATGACTCCTGCGGGCCGGGCGGCCTTGGCGGCCTTGCTGCTCACGATGCTTCTAGGGTACGTTTTGGCGCGTTCAGGGCTCCTCTGTGATCCCAGCCGGTCCCCGATCCCCCGTGTGCACCGCCCACCGTGCCCTCCCGCCGCTGCAGGCCCGGGGCCGCTGCAGGCGCCGCCAAGCCGCGGACTCGCAAGGAGCTGCGCTCCCTCACCGACGGCGAGTACCGCGCCTTCATCATTGGGCTGTCAACCATGCTGACGCTTTCCACAGAGTCGGGGCGCCGCCTGTTTGGCCCCAAGTACATCGGGTGCGCGGTCCGGACCGGGCAGCGTGCGCATGCCGCCAGGAGGAACCTGGGTGCGACTGCACACCCCTGCAACCCTGGGTTGCGCGGATGTGTAGAAGGCGCTGACACAATCGTTTGATTCTTTCTGCCTTGCAGCTACCAGGAGTGCATTGTGAAGCACGCAGTCGCAGTGTCTGACCCACGGGGTGACCAGGCGAGGCAGGGGCATCTACCTGTATCTGCGGGGCAGTGTGCATACCGCAGGGCGGCATTGGCGGCTTGACTGCGCTGCGCTGCGCGGCACGTCAAAGCACGCGTGCGTGCTCCAGCAAAAAGCCCACACTGCAGCCCAGCCCCATACAGTCCACTTTTGCACCCACTTTGAGCCAGCACCAGCAGGGCTGCCGGTGCCCTGACGCCATCTGCGCCCAGGGCGCGCTCCTGCCGTGTGCAGGGCCACAACGGCATTCCCTTCATGACCTTCCACCGAGCATTCCTGCTGGAGATGGAGCAGTCCCTCCTCTCCGTAGCCCCCGCGCTCAAGGCCCTGCCATACTGGGACATCACAGTGAGTGCCCAGCTGGGAATGATGCCGGCTTTTGCGGTGCACATCATTCCCTCCAATGCAGGGCAGGGCGGGACCTCACCCAGCAGCGTTGTTGCGCATGCTGCGCGTGGCAGCAGAGGGAGCAGGCTCGAAAGCAGCGACCACAAATACTCAGGATGGGGCCTGCTGGATTGCCGAGTCCCGAACGGTCACTTGGCTCAGCTGTCTGCTGGGAGCGTGGGTCGCGATGCCAAGACGGTGCAAGGGGCACAGCATGCAAACGTGCTGTCGCCCCGAGTGTGTGCAGCTGGACAACCCGGGAGGCAAGTACTACGGCACCAGCAAGTCCATATGGAGCAACAAGTACGCGGGGAACAGCGACGGCGATGCGCGCGTGGGCTACGGCATGACCACAGGTGCGCCCAGGCTGTCAGAGGCGCACCAGCCTCGCTGCGCACTGCTCTCCAGGGTTCGACACACCTTGGGGTTGGCCAGAGACGAATCAGCAGCAATTAAGGTCAGGGCACGTGGAGGGCGCCCTCCCTGCACCGGTGCAGGTCAACCCACAGGCAGGGGCCGCAAGGTGTGCCGCTCGTGCTGGCGCCCGCTCCCTTCACCGGCTCCACGCATGCCCCCGCGCCCGCCCGCGCATGCAGGCGTGTTTGCGTGGCGCCAGGTCAGCAAGTTCATCCCCGTCCAGTGGTCCAAGTACCTGAAGGTTTACAACGGTACTTCCACCGGCTTCATGCGCGGCTCCACCAACACCAACACAAACCCTCTGGTCACGCGTTACCCCACAAGGACCTTGGTGGATGGCGTGAAGGCCGTGACCGCAGACCCCAGCCTGGAAGCCACCTCCAATGCTGCGCTGAAAGGCCTGCCAGACATGGTTTCTGGGGTGAGGCGGCCGGCCAAGGGAGCGGGTGTGGCTGGGGAGAGCGGCGCCAGGCCCGTAGCTGCTGGCGTTGTGCATGGAGGGGCAGGTGGGGGAGGCTTCCGAGGATGCTGGTAGGGTGGAGGGGGGCAGCCTCGTCTGAGCCAGCTTGGCGCCTCTGTGCCAGCCCTGACCCAGCCGCCCCTCTCACCCCTGTGCTCTCACGCAGCTGGGCTTTGTTGAGAACGTGGGGGGCAGCAAGTACGTGATCAACTACCCAGAGTCTCAGTTCCAGCGCTGCCTGGATGGCAAGAAGTGAGGCCGGGTCGCGGACAAGGGGCCCTGAGCAAGCGGCATGCTTGCTGCAGTGGCAACCCTTGCCGCATGCTGGCCGCCGTGTGTTGCATGCAGCCCGAGTCTCAGCCGCTGAGCGCTTCCCACCACCCTGTGGCAGATACCGCACCTGGGTGGAGTGGAGCATGTGCATCGACATCACAATCGCCATGGCGGCCCCCAAGACCGTGGACATCACGAGGTACACTGGAAAGCAGGCCGGCACCACTGCCATGTTCCACGTCGTGGCGCACATGGTCACGGGCAGCCTCTCTTCCAGGACCAGCTCACGTGAGACTGTGCTGGGGCGGGCGCACCGAAGCCGGGTGCCGGCAGAGCCTGGTGCAGCTGGGGTCTGCTGCAGCCAGCAGCCAGAGGCTTCTCAACCTGCACTGAGCCCAAGCACAGGGCTGAGAGGCGAGGGCGGCAAAGGGAGGTCGCTGGCCTTCGGCGCAACCTCAGGAGGGGCTGTGCATTGCCACATTCACGTAGTCCGGCCGCCGACCCCTGCCCTTCGCCCTCTGCTCCCTTGCGCGCAGACGTGGGCGACATGTTTGATGTCAGCACCAGGTGAGGGAGCTGGCAATCATGCCTCGGGTCTTTGTCGCCCATCTTGCTGGGGGCCAGCAGTGGAAGTTCTGCGGGGCAGGCCGGGGGCCCGCTTGTGTCATGAGGAGGGGAGGTGGCCAGGCCACTCTGCGGCGCCGTGCGTGCGTGGTCTGGTTCGCAGGCAGCCCTGGTGGGCAGGCCATGCTGGCCGCAGCCTGGCAGCATGCCGGCGACGCGAACATCAGCATGGGAAGCCAGCTGCCACGCCACAGCCAGATGGCAACCCAAGCATCGATGCATGCCACGCATAAGACAGCATGCTTGGCGCATGCATGCTAGGTAGGATACTCCTTCAGGCATCAAGCCGTGCAAAGCCCCCCCCCCCCCCCAACCTCCCCACCCCGCAATAAAGCCCCAACGAGGTGCTCATCTTCCCGCTGCACCACGCCAACCTGGACCGCTCCCTGATGATGTGGCAGGCAGCAGGTGGGCTGCAGTTGCTGCCGGAGGCCGGCTTGCAGTGCCGTCGCTACAGGCTGCTGGCAGGGCTGCGCCGCTGCATACGCTATTGTCCCTGGCTCGCCATGGCATGCCACGCACCCCCACTTTCCCCCTGATCCTGCAGCCACCAAGGCGGACCCCACCCTGCCGTTCAAGTATTTCGGGTACCCGGCCACCAAGGCGGAGTGGTCCACGGCCTTTGCAGGCACACTGCTCAATGACGTGGTCAACTCCAATGCGCCCTTCACCAACATATTCTCGTCGCCTCCAGCCAGCCCAAAGGGCTACACGCACAGGGAGGTGCTGTTCCACACGCGCCCGGGGGCGTCGCCCTACGTGTACGACAGCATGCTGTGAGCGCCGTGCTGCGCTGCGCTCACTGCCGGTTGCAGCTGTGGGCAGGAACGACCAACCTGGCAGCGTGCTCCATCAAGCTAGGCTGGTGGATGCTTCCCTCCGCGTGCCGGCATGTCTGTCATCATTCCGTTCTGGTCTGGCTCCCCTTGCGGTCCACCCATCTGGCCAGCCCATGGGTTGCCCGTTGCTGCCCGCCGACCTTGAAGGCTCATCCTGTTGCTTAGCCATGTGCCTTTTAATGATGTGCCAATATTGCTGTTTTTACAGTCTGTGAAATAGAGCCCAAGTGTCAAGTTGCATTGCTGAACGAGGAATATATAAGCCTGTGAACAATCCCAGCACACCACGAGCAAGGGGGGCATTCAGCAGCAGAGGTGCCTTCAACGTTGTTCTCAATTCACCACTACTGCAAGATGCTTTGCATCAAGGCTTTCAGCTGCCATGCACGACCACGGGTGCTCCTGCGCGCTGCCGCACGCTGGCCGCCACATGAGGTCGCCACATGAAGGCTCGCCTGCAACTCTGATGCCCGCAAATGTGCTAGCATAGCTTTAGTACAGAGTATACTAGACGCTTGCTTGAGCTTTAAAACCTGCAGTGCACTCACGCAAGCCGATGTCTCGCTCCGGTGCGCGCGGAGGCGCTTCGAGCCTGCCAGATGATCATGATGAAGATGAGGCGCACGTAACCCTGCTCGCGGTTTACACGCACAAGGGCGGCACCGGTGAGCGCCCGCAAGCGCCCCAGCTTCCGCAAGCAGTCTGCGTTGGCTAAAGAATTCGGATGTTGCAGCCCAGCTGCCGCACGGCAGCCCGCAAGCCAGAGAGGCTCCGCTGCCGCCGCCCCCGCTGACGGCCCAGCGTTGCATTTAGATTCCAAGCTTCTGTGCTGGTCCACCTGCAGGCAAGACCACCTGCGCTGCCAACGTGGGTGCCATCCTGGCCAAGGATCACACGGTGGTGCTGGTGGATGCAGACCCCCAAATGAGGTGGGTGGCGGCACGGCATGGTGGGCCAGGTGCGCACCCAGCGCGCAACGCCTGTGCCTGCTCTCGGCACGAGCAGCCGCAAAGACCCGCCGACCCCTCTGCCCAATGGCCTGCAGCCTGACCACACAGTATGCGGAGGATGCAATGATACAGCGGGACGAGGAGAGCCAAGAGGCCGACGGCAGCAGCGAGGACGAGGGCGGGGAGGAGGAGGCAGACGGCGGCGCGGCGGCACCGGGGGACGAGGGCGCCAGGTGCGTCGCCTCCCAGCCAGCTTCCCCGGCGTTGTTCAGGCGGCAGGCGGGCCGCTGCGACGCAGCAGCGGGGCTGGAGATATGCTTGCCCAGCATGCAATGCATGCGCTGTCCCGTGCCCACTTGCGATCCTCAGTCCACGCACGTCCCCCGCTGCCCACCTGCAGCGAGGAGCGGCTGGTGCTCCCGCCCCTCAAGGGCGACCAGATGCGCAAGCCGGATGCCCTGCAGGCGGACGTGTTCCAGGGCATCGTGAGCTCTGCCCACGCATGCCAGCCTGGCCCTGGCCTGCACACTGGAGATGGCTGGTGCCCCGGCATGCCAATCCCAGCTTCAAGTTGCCCACCGGGCACAAGCACCGCAAACCTCGCGCCTGCGCCTCCATCCTATGCGCGCAGAAGGAGTGGTGCGCCGACAAGGACGACCTCTTCACCGCCCTCAAAAACACAGTGCGCGCATGGGTCAAACGCACACAGTGTGGGGGAGGCAGCACGGGGGGGACTGCCGATGCCGTTGCCGCCGCCCTGGTGCTGCCTGCTGCCTGCCTCGACCAGCCAATCACCTGCGCTCTATCTCGCCCCATGCTGCAGGTGCGGCGGGAGGACTATGTACCCAAGCCCACTGTCGTCAACAACGCTGACTACAAGGGCCGCCTGCTGCTGCTGCCGGGTGGGGCGCTGATGTGGGCTGCCGGTGGTGCACACTCTTCGCGCTTGCGCTCACCACACACCATGCTGCGACCATTTGTTGCCGGGGTGGGGGGGGTGCTGCATCGCACACACGTGTATGGTGCGTGCATGGCGCGGCGCCGCCGCCTGCGGCCTCCACACAGTGCGCATCTGCCCACCTGCCCCTCCAGGCAGCGACA
>KQ481993.1:979081-1011140 GCA_001430745.1 Auxenochlorella pyrenoidosa
CCCCGGCCCTCTGCCGCCGCCGCCACCGGCGCCTAGCCCAGACCCAGACGACCCAGACGATCCAGACTCCAAGCGGGAGTATGACGAAATGTTCCTGCCGCTGGTGCTGCTCGCTGGGTTCCTGGTGTCGATGGCGGGCATGATGTCGGGCCTCACGCTGGGCCTCATGTCGCTGGACCAGGTGGACATCGAGGTGGGTGCCCGCAGCGCTGGCCGCCCACAAGGGGCCCGCAGGCTTCCGGCCTGGCTGTCAGGCTTGGCTTGCCTGCAGGAGCATGTGCTGGCCGGCTGGCTGCCCAGAAGTTCATGCTGCGCAAGTGGGCACCCTGGCAGCTCACGTCCGAGGCCAGCAGGCGTGGGTCTGTTGTCAGTGCAGCCGCTCTCCATGTCTAACGGTGCTTGAAAAGGGCCTGGCCCCCCGGCAGTCCACACCCAAAGCGACCAGCCTTGATGTTCTGCCACTCCCCCCCACACACCCCTGCAGATTCTGCGGCGCAGCGGCACCGACCGGCAGCGCCGCCTGGCGCAGCGCATCCAGCCGGTGCTGTCGCGGCCGCACGTGCTGCTGGTGACGCTGCTGGTGTGCAACGCGCTGGCGGCGGAGGCGCTGCCGCTGGTGCTGGACCGCCTGGCTGACCCGGCCACCGCCATCATCCTGTCGGTGTCTGTGGTGCTGCTGTTTGGTGAGGCTGGGGGTGTCGCATGTGCAGGCTGGGGCTGGGTGGACTGGCTGGCGGGTCCGGATGCGGCAACTTGCTGTTTGCTTTGGGCCAATGGCAGGGATGGTTGCTAGGTGCGCAGGGGAGGTGGAGTGAGGACGAGTTGCTCCTCTTGAGGCGCGTCTCGGTTTGCTGCTGTTGGGGAGGCACTCCGCAGGCTGCTGCGTGCCTGGCTGTGCCTGTCCAGATTCCTTCCACAGCCTCGCGCTGCTGCCACTGCCCCTCCCGGCTGCAGGGGAGATCATCCCGCAGGCGGCCTGCTCGCGCTACGGTCTGGAGATCGGCGCCGCCTCTGCGCCCTTTGTGCGCCTGCTCATGTGGCTCACCGCCCCGGTGTCCTACCCCATTGGCTGGGTGCTGGACCGGGTGCTCGGGGACCGCCACACCGCGCTGTTCAGGTGGGCCGCTCCGGCACCGCGCCCCCAGCGGCGGCTTTGTTGAGCAGAGGCCTGGCAACCAGCTGGTGGCAGCTGGGTGGGCGGGTTGAACTAGGCTACGCCTCGAGGCCGCGTTGGCTGACAGCGGGTGCCGGTCTGGCCACACCAGAAACTTTCCAGCAGTTCAGGCTGTGCAAGGCAGGCTAGCTATGCCTGCAGCGGCCCCAGCAACTTGCTGACGAGCATGGTTGAAAGCAACCTCCTTGCTAAGCTATCAACACTGGCATCCTGCCTGCCTGCCTGGCGCAGGCGCGCGGAATTAAAGGCTCTGGTGGACATTCACCGAGAGGGCCAGGAGTTTGGGGGCCAGCTGTCGGCAGGTGCGGCCAGCCGCCGGCCAGGGGGCAGGCCCGCCAGGGCTGCTTCCACAGACTTGAGCTCCTCGTGCCGGCAGGCTGGCACGAAGCTGCGCCTTGCGCAGCCACAACGGCTGGCCCCACCCTTGTTTCTGGGAGCCGCCTGCAGCGGGCTGGGCTCAGCGCGGCCCTAAGGACGCTCGTGCCCGCCTCGGCCGCGTCACCCCACTCTGCTTTCCCTGCGTGTGCCTGCGCGTGTGTGTGTCCCATACGCCACCCGCAGACGAGGTGGCCATCATCAAGGGCGCGCTGGACATGACGCACAAGACGGCGCGGCACTGCATGACCCCCATCGACATGGTCTTCATGCTGCCCACCGACCGTGTGCTGAATGAGGAGACGCTGACGGCCATCATGGCGTCGGGTGGGTGGAGGGGTGGGGGGTGGTTGGGGGCAGGGGTGGGTTGGGGTGGGAGCTTGGAGCAGCATGGACCTGAATTATCTGCTGTGCGTGCGCCAGGCGCGGCGTGCAAGCGTCTGCGCTGCTGCGCCAGCAGCCGAGGCCCGGTGACCGGCTGTTGAGCTGCTGGGGGGCGGCGGTCCCGTTTGGGCCCGGACCCCTGCGTCGCGCATATGGCACGGGCGCACCCTGCATGGGTGTACGCGGGCCTGTGTGCCCAGAGGCGCTGTCAGCCCTCCCCTCTGCGTCCCTGTGCCCCGCCCAGGCCACTCGCGCATCCCCGTGCACAAGCCGGGCGACCGGTCGGCCATCCTGGGCATCATGCTGGTCAAGGAGCTGCTCATGGTGGACAGGGGCCAGGGGAAGACGGTGGGGCACCAAAAGGTCCGGTCGCTGCCCGCCGTGCGCGCCGGTGAGCGGGGGGGACCGGCGGCTGGACTGGGGAAGTTGGGCGTGCGGTGCCTCCTGTGTGGTCTGTCGGCGGCACGGTGAGCGAGCGGCCTGTGCGGAGGTGCTGCGCGTGTCTATACCTCTGGGTGGCCTTGCCAAGGCCGCTGCTGTGCCAAAAACCATGTGTGACGCCCAGAGCGTGAGCCTGCATCGCTGCCGCCCCTGCCCCGCAGACACGCCGCTGTACGACATGCTGAAGCTGTTTGAGATCGGGCGCTCGCACATGGCGGTGCTGATGCAGCTGCGCAAGGAGGCCAAGGAGCGGCAGCGCAAGCTCACGTGAGGGGGACGCCGCCGCCGGGCGGGCTGCCCGGGCGGATGCAGCCACTGCGCGGGCGCAGGCGCAGCGTAACCACAGCGTGCCCCTCAGCCTAGTGTCGCTGCTTGCTGCTGCAGTGAGGAGCGCATGATGGTGCGGGTGGACTCAATGAGCGACGACCCCAGCGGCGGCGACGTGAGTGTGATGCCTG
Source organism: Auxenochlorella pyrenoidosa (assembly GCA_001430745.1). NCBI lineage: Eukaryota > Viridiplantae > Chlorophyta > Trebouxiophyceae > Chlorellales > Chlorellaceae > Auxenochlorella > Auxenochlorella pyrenoidosa. The sequence continues at coordinate 981,914 of KQ481993.1, forward strand.
TGCATGGCTGGTGCCCATCAGCGCGCTTGGCGCAGTGCCATCCACCCCCCCCAGGCCTCGGCACATGCGGATGTCTGCCACGGGCGTCCACAGGGAGAGGCCTGGGGGACAACAGGCATCTTTGCAGCCATGCCAGTGCAGGCGCCCCACCGTCGGCATGCACACCTGCTCCCGCCCTGCCCCGCAGTCTGACGAGGGTGATGATCTGTCGCCACGCCCAACCGCCCGCCCAGAAGATTTCATCTTTGACCACAGCGGTGGGTGGGGGGCAGCGGAACGCGGCGGTGCATGCAGGATTCGGCACCATGCACGAGCTCTCTCAGGGCACCCAAAGCGCTGCCCCCGCGCACAGCCCTGCTGCTGCTGGCAGTCTCCAGCGGGGCCCGCCGCCTGACGGCCGCCTGACCCACTGCGAGTGGGCAGCACTGTGGCTGCGGCCGGCCCCAGATCCTCAGGATGGTGCGCATCCTGCCTGCCCATCCTGCCTCCCTCACAGACTTTGAGCCGGTGGGCATCATCACCATCGAGGATGTGCTGGAGGAGCTGCTGCAGGCGGAGATCCTGGATGAAACGGACAAGTGGGCCGGGGGGCCGGGCCGCTGCCCTGGGGGGCTGCCGCCCTCTTTGCCAGTCGATCATTGGGCACCGGAGCAGCGCGATCAGGGGCGGTCGCAGGGATGGCAGGTGCTGCAGCTCGCTTGCTTGTTTGGGTTTAACTTTAAACCTGTCTAACCGCAACGGAATTGGCGACACAGACCAGCTGCATCAAGGGAGGCTGGCAAGCGTGGCCCCGCCATGGCCTGCCTCCCGTCGCCTCCGATGAGCGACCAACCCCCATGCGCCCCCCACCCCCCTTGCGGCGCAGGTTTGTGGACAACATGCAGCGCACGCCCGTGTCGGCCGCCGGCATCATGCGCTCGCTGCCGCCGCACCTGCGCAGCGTGTTTGGCGCGCGCGCGCTGCTGCCGCGCATCGGCGGCGCCGCCTTTATGGACCTGGATGGCCCGCTGCACAACCAGGGAGCAGAGACGATGGTGGCGGTGGCGGGCCTGGGCAAGCAACCCGCGGCAGCGGCAGCGGTGGTGCGGGCGGATGGCAGCGCGGCGGCCGCGGTGGCCGTGGCAGGAGGGGACGGGGCGGTGGCTGTTGCCTCAGGTTCGGGAGCGCCGCAGCAACTAGCTGACGCTGGCAAGTCGCCGCGGCACGCCCCGCTGCCGCCACGCAGCCTCCCAGCTGGCAGCCCCGCGCCCCTCAGCCCTGCCCCCAGCCCTCGCCCAGTCAGCCCGCAGCGGCCCAGCAGCGGTGGCGGCACGCCACGGCAGCTTCCCGCAGGGCGCGCCCGCAGCGGGGCCACCACTCCCCAGGGCGCCGGCAGCAGCATGCACGGCAGCGTGTCAGCGGGCTACCTCCTCAAGCAGGGAAGCCTGGGGGCGTCCCTGGTAGCAGAGGCATTGCGGCAGGAGATTGCTGCGCAGCTGGCAAGCGCAGCCGCCGTACAGGCTGGCGGCAGCGGCCCTGCAAATCGCCGCCGGGAGCGGTCGCGCTCGCTCTCCCCGCTGCCTTCAGCCAGGCAGGCCGGCAGCAGCCGGCACAGCCTGGCCGGGCAGGGTGGCGATGCCCTTGCGGCAGCCGCTGCCGCCCGGCCCAGCCCATTTGTGGCTGATGCACCAGCAGGCGCCTTGGGGCGGCAGAGCCGCCCGGCGCAGCCAGCGACGCAGGCGCAGGCGCAGCAGCGCACCGCGCCAGAGGAAGTGCCGGGACCCATCTTCCCGGGCCTGCGCCGCTCTCGATCGGATGCCGCGCAGAGCGTGAGCAGCGGGGCGGCCACGCCGCGGCTGGTGGTGCCGCTGCAGGCGCCACCGCCGCGACGCAGCACCAACTTGAGCCAGCGGGTGCAAGAGCAGGCAAGAGCAGGGTAGGGTGCATGCAGGACTGGCGTTGCTTCTCAGCTTCCCAGCTGTTCAGAGGAGGGCTGCACGCAGGGCAGGACTGGCCCCTGCAGACTTGCCTTCCTGCGCGCCCTACCCTCTGTGCACAGATTGATCTGCTGCAGCCGCTGCTGAACAGCGGCAGCCGGCGAACGAGTACGGACCTGTCTCCTCGCACCAGCGGCGGTGGTGCTGCAGGATGACGCAGCCGAGCTGGATCTGTTCCGTTCAGTGGTGCAGGCAGCCCAGAACAGACGTGCTCTAACCCAGTGCAGCCATCCTTTTGTATCATTGTGTTCTAATTTTCAAACCATCATTCTTTGTGTCAATCCTGGCTACGACTGCATTGCTGCTCAACCTCCTGCTAGCCTGCAATGCAGTTACGAGCTCGAAAGGTTGAAGCTTGTGCATCCGACGTGCACTTTTGCAACCCTTTTGAAAAAGAAAAAAGAGGATAGCAGCGCCGGGTTCATTTGCAGGTTGGCAAGCGCAGCAGTGCTACATTCGAGGGGAATGGCGTTCACAGGGCGGCTGCTGCATGTCCGTCTGGCACACACCCTGCGTGAGTTGCCGGTCACTTGGCGGCATGGCGGCTGCTTGAGCGAGGGCGCCTGTGAGGCAGCTCCCCTGTGGGCTGCTGCCGCTTCTTGCCCACCCTGCTTGCCTGGCTGCGGCCCAGCCCAGCCGCCTCCTTTGGGGGTGCCTGCTGGTGTCGCTGCTGCCGCCCTCGCTGCTGCACCGGTTGCTGCTCACCCTGCTTGCTGCCCATGTGTTGCTGCTGCCTGCCGGTATTCTTCTGCTGTCCTCTGCAGGCGCGCAACGGCAGCTGCCGCAACTCCATGCTGCTGCCTGCCCTCTGCTCAGCAGCAACAGCAGCCACAGTAGCGGCAGCAGCAGCAGCAGCGGCAGCAGCAGCAGCAGCCGCAGTAGCAGCCCTGGTGCTGACAGCAGAGTCACACTGCTTGCTTCCGCCGCTGCTGCGCTTGGCAGGGGTGCTAAGATCCACAGCTTGACTGGGGTGGCTGGCGCCACCTGGAGGTGCATCCCTTACTGCTGCTGAGGCAGCAGGTGTCGGTGCCTCTGTGCTCGCGCTCTGACGGCGTGTGCGCTTGGGCTGCTGGGTGCCAGCATCTGCAGGCAGAGGCTCAGTGGCTTGCCCATGTGATTGGTCTGCCTGCGCCTCTGCTGCTGCTGCCACTGAAGTGCTGCCACGCTCAGTGGGCGCCCCTGCCGGTGCCAGAGCGGCGCTTGAGCTTGCTTTGCGTTTGGCTGACAGCCTGCTCTGCTCTGCTGCATCCTGCTTCCCACGAGGCGGCGACACCACGGTTGCTGCCGCCGGCACAGTTGCTGCCAAGATACGCGGGCGCAGCACCGGGCCCTGCACAACCGCGTCACCACTGCCCTCGTCAGCCGCTTCCTGCACGCCTGATCCACTGCCTGCCAGCGCCAGGAGGCCTTGCAGGGCTTGCAAAGCTCTCTCCCCAGCGACAGGGCTGAATACAGGAAGCGCCTGGCTCTGGGTGCGTGGCTGCAGCGTACTTGGAGACTGCATGCTGCCCCTCTTCCCAGCTGAGCTTGCCCAAGCGCTACTGGACGGAGGGAAGCCGATTTTGAATTGAGATATTGCTTTCCACTACGTCAGCAGGCGCCCCCTCCTCATGCCCTGTCTTGCACGATGAGTTGATGCCTCCTGATTTCTGTGTCTGATCTCTTGCCGGTGTGGTGTGTACCGTTGGGCAGCTTACAGCCATGCAGGAGAGGGGAGGCAGTGGTGGCCTGGCACAAGCAAGCAGTGGCAGCCTAAAGCGGCCTCTGGACTCTCAACAGGACCTCAGTGAGTTCTGTAGGCTGCTGCGTGAGGATGCAAACCTGGACAGCAACTTTGCCAAGCGGCATGGTTCAACTGGAGCACCCCCTGAACCCATTGTATTGGCCTTTTCCTCTGAAGGACCTCCACAGGTGTTAGGGGAGCAGCAGAAGACCACGGACAGTGCGAGAGAAGGCGGCGGCGATGCAGCCAGCACGCGGCCCGCCTCTCCTGAAGCCGCTCATGGCTGTGGCGTGCCTGCAGGCACGACCGCTCAGGACCCAGCAGCATATTTAAATGGCAAGCCGAGCAGCAAGCCAGAAAATCAGGGCGACAGCATGGAGCGCTCGAGCGGACGCTTGCAGGGGCAGCGCGACGGCGGCAGCTGCGGCAAGGTGAGGAAGGCGAGGAGGCACAGCACAGCGCGCACTGTCGGCGCTGGCGAGCCACGGCGCCCGTGGCGTGCCGCCCCGCCGCCCTTTGCTGGGCCCGCCTTCCACGCTGCGCCGCTGCACCCACCGTGCCTGTCTGAGCGCGGCCGATACTGGGTGGCGGCCTTCAGGCAGGAGCTGGCAGAGGATGCGGCGGTGGCCCCAGGGGATGCCCCCGCCCTGCTGGCAGAGTATGCCGCTGAGCTGGCGCAGGAGGAGCAGTTTGCGCACCCGGCCACTGCCGCCGCCCATCCACGGCTGAACGCGCGCGGCCGGCAGTGAGTGGAGGGAATGGGGGTGGGTGTGAGGTTGCGGCCCCACTCTCTTGGTACCCTTTGTTCCGGTGCAGTGCTGGGCATCTTGTAGGCACACCCGCCGGCATTCAACCGCAGCCCTGCCACACGCCTGCCCTTGAAGACACCCCGCAGCCCAGGGTTCTCGCCAATCTTGCTGCCCGGCCCCGGAGCAGACAGGATGGGAACAGCTCAGGGGCGTGTCAGTCACGCATCCTAACCACTTTTGATCCGACCTTTGCAGGTTTGTAGCGGCCTTCCGCCGCGAGCTGGCTGGCCACGGCAGGCAGCGGCTGGCAGGCGTCGACCCCGCGGAGCTGGTTACCGAGTATGCTGCAGAGCTGGAGCTTGAGGCACCCTTCTCAGCAGCGCCAGCAGCATCAGGAGGCGCCGCTGTCCGGTTGGGGGCGTCAGCCCCACAGCAGAGCGCGCTGCAGGGCCTGACGTAGGAGCGCTTGGCTGTGGTGTTGCTTGCCTGCAGTGCCTGCAAGTTCTGGCCCCACCACAGCTCCTTTCACACACGCGCCAGTGCCATGTGCCAGGCCAGGCTAGGCGGAAGGGCTTGTGGCAAGCTCTCATCCGTCCACCTCTGCTGGCCTGCATACCGGGGCTCTCACACTCAGCCAGCCGCCAGGGCTCGGCCCAGGTGCAGCACAACGTACAGAAAGTAGTCGCCTGCATGCATCTGGGCATGCAGCCAGGCCAGCGGAGCGTCCAGGGGCGGCGCAGTGCCGCACACCAGCACGCCCCGCGCCGCAGCTGCCCGCTCCAGCGCCTCGGCCGCCGCTGCAGGCGCCGCTCCTGCTGCTGCTGCGACAGGCGGTCCTTGTGCTGCCGCTCCAGCTGCCGCAGAAGCAGGCGTTCCTGCTGCTGCTCGCGCCGTTCCTGCCTCCCCTTCCCCCGCGTATCCTTCTGCCGCCGCCATTTCTGTGTTTGCTGCCGTGCTGGAAGGAGCTGCTGCACCCGGGCTGCCCAGCGCGGCATGCTCATCCTGTCTTAAAGAGCTAGCTGCCGTTTCTGCTGGGCCAGGTGGCGCCTCTGAGTCAGCACTGGTACCAGCCGTTCCTCCGCGTCCCCTCATGCCCTCAGCGCCCTGCTCCTCTGCACCTGGCCCTGCTTCTGCTGGCCCCTCAGCCGCTGCCTGTGCCAGGCACTCTTCAACGAGCGGCAGCAGGGCCTGCCGAAGGGTGATGCTGCTGCCGTCGGCTGCCTGTGCCGCCATTGGACGCGAGGTGCAGGCAATGTCCTCATAGCTGCTCAGGTAGCCTGCACGGCCAGAGTTGGTCGAGAAGTGTCTGATTACTCAAGCCAGTTGCCACAGATGCGCTCAAGGCTGGGGCCCCTGCCCACTCTGGCCACCCCTCCAGTCGCCGGGCTGCCGGTGCAGCGTTCCTCCGTCCCGAATCCGCACGGCCCGCCTTGGCGCCGGCACCTCACCGCCCGCATCCCTCCTTATGTACAGCCGCACAGGCACAGCGGCCGGGCCGCGGCCGCGCACCGCCGCCGGCGCCAGCTGCAGCGGCCCCGTGATGCGCTGGTACTGCTGCAGGCTGCCGGCCAGCACCTGGCGCCACAGGTCCTCCTGCAGGTGGCGGGGGGGTGGGGGGGTCGGGGGGGGGGAGGCGGCATGCAGCGGCGGAGCTATTGGAACGTGCCCCTGGTGGCATTGGATCATGGGCCACACACAGCAACAGCAGCCAGGCGCAGGGGCCTCCACAGTACGACTGCCTGCATCCCTCCGCCCGGCTCGGGGCCCTGGATGGCCCACCTGTGCCCCGGCTGCCATCTCCATCACACGCTGCGCGCTGCCGCGGCAGATGTGGGCCGCCTCCTTGAGCGAGTTGAAAAAGGCGCCCCGCAGCGCCGCCTCGCCCCCATAGGCCGGCAGCTGCCTGCAACGGGTCGGCAGGGGGGCGCGCCTGGCTCCAACAGCACTCAAAAACAACGCATGGGGTGCTCTGGGCGGGAGCGTGTTACCGCAAAGGGGTAAGCAAGGCATGTGCAAGAGCAGGCTGTAATGAGCATGGGTATCCCATTGTTGGCTGCCAGCACTGCCGGACATCTCCGAGCTGTCCTGCCCTGCCCTGCCGGCAGGCCCTCACCGGTCAGGAAAGCCCCTGAAGTGCAGCGTCAGCTGCCATGGCAGCTCCCCGCCAGGAGCGGCCACCAGATCGTACAGCACCCCGGCGGGCACGCCCCTGGTGCCAGGGAGGACGGCAAAGGAGTGAGCAGAGGCATGCTGGCAATACAGTCCAGCTGTTGCGGCTCAACTGCGGTAAACAGGGCAGCACCTAACTGGCGCTGTCGGAGCAGCAGCGGCGGCGGCGGCGGCTGCAGGAACATCTATGCCAACTTTGAAGGACAGAGGTGCATGCAGCTCAGGACCGCAGTCCCTTTGCTTGCAGCCCGCTGTGCTGAACTCACCACTTGAGCGGGAGGTGGCCATGCTCAAACCAGGGCACCAGCTCTCCTGGCGGCAGGAGGTGCTGCAGCAGCGGCAGCGCTCGTGGCACCAGGCTGTGCAGGTAACTGTGCCGGGGAACTAGGAACTGCAGCGGTGGGCCAGTGGAGAGTAAATCAGGTCAGTGTGTCCTGGCGACGCCTGCTGTTGCCTTTCCGTGCCACCAGCACCTCCTCAGCATGCCACACAGCAGCCAGTCTCACATATAGCACTGGCGGCTGCTCAAGCGAGGAGATCTCGCTCTCGGCCAGCCGTAGCTGCACCGGGATCTGCATGCAGGAGCAGAGCAGCTGGGTCGGTCGGGTGCCAGAAGGCCAGGCGTCGCCAGGCGGGAGCGGCACAGGGGCAGCCAGGGCAACGCCAGCACCGATGTCGAGTGTCGCAGAGGCGTTGTCAGCTCTGCATTCCATAAACCGGCCGTCAAAAGGGCTCAAAGGTGCGTTCCAGGCAGTCTCAGGCACTTACAGCGGCTCTCCAGCACTCTTCTGCTATCGAGCCGGTCTTGGGGAGCATGGCGAAGCACTGGGAAGCTGATCATCGCGCTCAGAGCTTGAAAGAAGCACTCTCGTCTCGAGGGCGCAGCACGGTCGCAGCAGCGCAGCAGAATGGACGGGGCAGGATTTCGACACTCGCATCGCACCCCAATAGTGCCGAAGCTTTGGTTTCTTTATTCTTTCACCGCACAGCCCTCCTACTGCTCGGCCCACCGACTTGCTGAGCGGCGTGAGCTGCAGAGGCCTTGCGGCATTCTTTCGTTCGGTTGTTTGCGATTTTCTATATCGCTGAGCAGTGACCATGGCCGCTACAAGCGGCCTGGCGCTCTGCGCTCCCCGGCAGGGTGCCAGGCCCTCTAGGCCGGGCAGGGTGCTTGTGGCGGCCTCTTACACGTCCCGAGCGTTGAGACGGGGTCCAGCTGAGCCTGCAGCCGTGGCTGGGATGGTCCTGGAGTGTGCGGCGCAGCCCCTTGGTGGTGGCGGGGGAGCGGTGGCAGTGCAGCCGCAGGCAGCCCCGGCATCACGCAGTCCCGGCAACACGTGGGAGCTGATCTACACACGGAAGAGCGGCAGCGACGGCAGCAGCGAGACGCCAGTGTTGCAGGCAGCGCCGCGGCGGCCCACCGCAGCACCTGCCACGGTGGCGGGCCAGCCTGGTGCAGACCCCCGGCTGGTGCGGCTCACGCAGCAGCTCATCGCCAGGGCTGGCAGGCCTGCAGAAATGCAGGCCCTGCTGGCGGGGCAGGCGCTGGAGGCGGCAGACGTGCGCCGGCTGCTCACGTACCTCGACCGCCAGGGCGCCGCTGACGTGGCGCTGGATGCCTTCCACGCCATGAAGCCGCTGCCGCAGTTCCACACGGGTGGGTGCTGGTTGTGCGGCAAGCGTGTGCAAGCCCCACGCCTGCTGCCGCGACGAGGGCACCGTTCGCTGCTGCCCTGCGGGCGTGCTGCGCTGCTGCTGGTTCCGACCTGGTGTCACCGCACCAGGCGCTTTCCTTCCGCTGCAGACGACCCCGTGCTGCGCACCAAACTCATCAAGATGCACTCGCGGCGCCCCAAAGACACGGCTGCCGCCCTGGCGCTGTACGATGAAATGGTGGCAGACCGGGTGGCGCCGGATGCCGTGTGCTACAACACTGCACTCGGGGCGGCAGGTGCGGCCCCTGCAGGCGTGCATTCCCGAGCGGTGGCGCCCCTCTCTGGCATGCGTATGTCATGCTGCCCCGCAGCTGCAGCACCGCCCAGCCATGCTGCGCGGCCGGCGCTGCCAGGCTGCCGACCACCTCCCCTGCGGCACCCCGCCTGTTTCACAGGCCTGGGCCAGCACTGGGAGCGGGTGCTGTCGATCCTGGAGGACATGCGGGCCGCGGGGGTGCCCTGGGATGCCTTCACCTGCAGCGCGCTGCTGAGCGCCTGCCAGGCGTGCGGGCGGTGGGAGCAGGCGCTGGACTGGTTCCGCCAGGCGCAGTCCCTGCCGGGTGAGGCACGAGGCGACGCGACAGGGCAACATACCGGGAGTGCAGCAGCAGCCACTGCACACGCTCTGCATGCGGCGGAGGCTCGTGGCCTTTGCCAGCCAGTCGGGCTGGCATGGAGAGCTGCACTCTCACAGAGGAATCCCTTCCACGCTTTCCTCCCTGCCAGCAGGCCTGCAGCTGAATGTGGTGCACTACACGACGCTCATGAGCTGCCTGCAGAAGGCGGGGCAGGTGGGCTCCCGGCTTGGCACCCTGCCCCTGCTGCATGCACGACGGCGCCCTGACTGGCGGCAGTCCCCTGCCCTGGGTTGGTCTCGAGGTGCTCAGCAGTGGGCAGCAGTGCGTCCCACCCGGCCGCCTGCACCCATCCTGCGTGCCCCTGCCTGCAGTGGGAGCAGTCGATGCGCGTGTTCAAGGAGATGGAGGGGCAGGGCATTGTGCCAGACGTGGTGGCCCACAACGCAGCCATCGCCGCCTGCGCCAAGGTGCGCACCCGCGGCAGCTGCTGCGGGCAGCAATTGGGACCGCCATCTGGCCCTGCACCTGGCTTGTGGGCTGCGGTCCGAGGCGGTCCCATGCAGCTGGGGCTCCGCCTCCTGCACATCCTGGAGATGCTGCACCCAGCCTGCGGCCTGCCCGTTCCCTCGTATGCCGGCATTTCCAAGTGAACCTTGGCTGGATTGCACAGCCCGCTCGACACGCCGCGTTACCTCCCCCCCTGCCTCCCACGCAGGGCGGCGAGTGGGAGAAGGCGTGGGCGGTGTTCCTGGCGATGAAGCAGGCCGGGCTGCGCCCCTCCACCGTCTCGTACAACGCACTCATCTCCGCCTGCGAGCGCTGCGGCCAGGCCGATAGGTGCGGCGGCCCGCAGGCAGCCCCGGGGCCAGCTGTGGCGCCGCGCTTGCGCTGGCCGCCAGCGGCAGGTGTACCGGCAGGGCGCCCCGCTGTGATGGTGCGCCCAGCTGCAGCCGCTCGACGCGCCCTGCCCTGCGGCCCCGCCCACACCCCCGCAGGGCCCTGGAGGTCTTTGCCAGCATGCAGCGCCAGCAGGTGGCCCCCAACACTGTCACCTACAACACCCTCATCTCCGCCTGCGCCAAGGCGGGCCTGTACGCGCGCGCGCAGGCGCTGCACGCCGAGATGCAGGCGGCGGGCGTCCCGGACGACGTGTTCACCCTCACCGCGCTCATCACAGGTGGGTGCGGTCGCCGAGACCGACCGGGCCGGGCCGGCTGTCCAGCCTTGCACTCCCCTTTCATGTGGCTGCGCTCGCCAAGTGAGTTCAGCGCGAGGCCTTGCTTGCACATGAAGGTAGGGGCAGGGAGCCGGCGCAGCATTGGGCTCACGCGCACCCCCCGCCCCCGCCCCCGCGCCGCAGCCTGCGAGCGCATCGGGCACTGGCAGGGCGCGGAGCAGCACTTCCAGGAGTTCCAGCGGCGGGGCATCCAGCCCAACACGGTGGCTTTCAACCGCCTCATCTCGGCGCTGGGCCGCGGCGGGCAGTGGGAGCAGGCGCTGGCCGCCTTCCAGGCGATGCAGCAGCCAGCAGCCGAGCAGCTGCAGCACCGGCAGCAGCGCGGCGGCAGCAGGGTGGATGTTGGGAGCAGCCGAGCCAGCCAGCAACGCAGCGGCAGCAGCAGCAGCAGCAGCAGCTTGGATCCTCCGGCCCCGAGCCCGCGAGCACCAGCAGCGGCGACGATGGCCCCGATGTCACAAGGGGCGAGCTTGGCGGCTCCCCCTGCAGGGCAGGGTCAGCGGGGCCGGCGACGGAGCAGCCGCGGCAGCGGCCGCGGCAGCGACAGTGACACCCCCGAGCCCGTGGCCTACCCGCCCAGTCCGACAGCCCGGCCAGACCGCATCACCTATGGCTCGCTGATTGCGGCGCTGGAGCGCGGCGGGCAGTGGGAGCGCGCGCTCGCGGTGTTTGAGGACATGCAGGCGCAGGGCATCCAGGCGAGGCGGGCGGCTTGGGTGGTGGGAAGCATAAGGGCAGGCCCGCGCAGACGGGCTCGAGGCAACTTCCCCCGTCCTTGCTGCGCGCCGTGTTAACCATGCAATGCCCGTCTCCGTGCCCTCCCTGCCTGCAGCCCAACGGGTACATTTTCACCTCGATCGTCAACGCCTGCGAGAAGGGCGGGCAGTGGGAGACGGCGGTGCGGCTGTTCAAGGCCATGCAGGCAAGAAATACAGCATGCTCCGGGCGGTGAAAGCCTGCGTGTGGTCGACACGTGCTTTACAGATTCCGATAGCTCTTCGCCGGGCGCGCAACCACCCGCCGGCGTGGCGGCGCGAGCATGCCTGCCGACTTGGCCGTCTTGCCCTGCCTGTAACTGCAGCAGCAGCAGGACATCCCGCTGGACAGCATGGCGATGGTTGCGCGCAAGGCTCTGTGAGTTGCCTCAGCAGCCTGCACAGCCAACGCTGCGTGCAGTCCTCTTCCTGGGCTGCTGACACTTGGTCCCAGCCTGGCTGTGGCACAGCTCCGCCCACGCAGCTGCCCCTCACCATGAGCCGTTCTGCCCCACCGCCCCTTGCAGCTACGCCTTCCCCTCCCTCATCAAAGTCATGCCCGCTCCTCTGCTCGACGCCGCACGCGCAACCGTGGACTCGGGCCGCGCAGCACGGCAGTGGATTGAGAAGAAGCGGGACGACAGCTGACGGGTGGCTTCCCCCATGAGCCTGCTCACGGCGCTTCCCTTCCTGAGCATGCGCACGGCACAGCAGCCCATGCGCACCCTCTCTTCTTGCCCCGCCGGCTGCACACAAGCCTGCCTGCTCTGTACTGCCTGGCACTCCCTACTGTTCCAGAACTGCCCAGTTTTTTCACCCCTTCAGTCCCCGTGTACTTTCATGCGACCCAGGTATCCTGAGTTATTCCGTGCGGTTGCAACAGTGCCGCGAGAATCAAGTGCTGCACGCAGTGCCGAAAATTGCAATCCCAGAAGCAAGCGCACGCGCACGCACAGGGGAAAACTGGGTCGCAGCTGCTCCGCGCACGGGCGGCATGCGCGCAGCGATAGCTGTGCAGCCGAGGCGCATGCAGGGGGCATAGCCTGTCCATGCCGGCAGCAGTCCCTGGGCCGGGTCCACCTGCAGCCGCCTGCATGAACCCAGCATGCACAGCTTGGTCACTCCTACGCCGCAGCTTGTCGGTCCGCTCAGTCCACGTGGCACTTGTCCTCCTGGATGGCTGTTGCCAGGTAGAGCAGCGACCAGTAGAGGACCAGCAGCCCCAGCCCCTGCGGCGCCTGCGTCCACACCTGCAGGGCGGCCCAATGGGGAAGCGGAGCGCTGACGCCTATGGCACCTGAGAGCCTCCGCTGGCCCTGCGATGGCGCCGCTGCCTGTGGCCACAGCGCAGCATGCAGGTGCGCATTTTTTGGCGCTGTGCACACTGCTGGCGGGTGACCACCATGCAGCTCTCACAGTCCAAGCCGTGAACACGGCCGCCAGCAATCCACCCGGCAGAGGCGAGGCCAGAACAAGCGAGGAGGCTGGGCACAGCGCCGCGCCGCCCGGAACAGGTGCCGCACAGGCAGAACACGGCAGGCCGGGTTCACATGCACGCAGGCGCAGCGCAGCAGGTCCTGGCAGCCCTGTGCTCACCAGCGCCGCGCCGCCCAGCACGGTGGCCACGCTGCCGACGTACTGGGGGTGTGCCACCACGTTGAAGGGGAAGCCCGACACCCAGGGCACGGTGTGCCCCAACTTGAAGCCGTAGTACACACCCGCGTGGCCGATGGCCCTGTAGATGCCCACGTTCAGCCACTGCGGCAAGGATAAGGCAGATGAGACGGTTGAGAGGGAGGGTGCAGGAGGCAAGGTGGTGAGCAGGTGGTTGGGTGCATGGCGGTTGCGCCCATGCACCGACGTGCAGCCGCATGCCGCCCGAGACAAAGACAGCACAGTGAGCCAATGCCGACGGGGTCCCTTGAACGAGATGGACACTGCTGCAGCACACCTGGCCAAAGCCGACAAGGACGGCAAAGGCGATCCATCCGAGAGGCGGCACGGCGGCCAAGTCAATGCCGCTTGGCCGGCGCAGGAGGTACCAGTAGGCCACGCCAAGCGCCTGGACCACTGCAGACGACAGCGGAGGCAGCAGGACAGCTGGTGGCGCCAAACCTTCGCCCTTGTCTTCAATCATAGTCGATTGATCGCGTGGCCCAGGACTCGCCTTTGAGCAGCCATGCCACGGTTTCAAACGTCTTGCAGCTGTTCTTGCCGAACAGGGCCATCCAGCGGCGAGGGAAGAACCAGATATAGGCGTAGAGGAGGTGGGGCGCCGCCAGGGCGGCGCACACAGTGTAGTTGCTGAATTCCAGGCGATCCATGTCGACCGGAAACCGAATTGAATAGCGGGAGGGACCTGGTCTTGCCTTGCTCATGCCCCCCGCTGCCACTGCCCCAGCAGCCAGAGCAGTCTCGTCGGCCCCACACCTGCTGCTGCCCTCGTCTATTGCTGTCAGGAATGTTCATGCTGTCTCGACCATCCCCAGCAGCAGCATTTACATAATTGTCAACAGCTGTCCCATTGCAGCTATCCACTCTCCCGCAGCCGCACCACAGTGCCCACCCAGCGTGCTGGCAGCGGCGCCGGCAAGCACGCTGCCGGCGCGCTGGGCCCGCCAGCGGCGGCTATTCGAACCTCCGCACCCAGGCGCGCCACCGCTGCTGCCTCCCTGATCTTTGTGGCAACGCCGCCTGTGGTGTCATGCGCTGCTGCGGCCGTCTGCAGCGCGGGCACCCTGCCGCCGTCGGCTGCAAAAGCGGCGAAGCGCGGCAGCGCGGCCGGGCTGCTCTGGCCGCGACTGCTTGCATCAGTGCCGCCCGCTTTGCTGCCGCCGCTGTTTGGAGCATCAGTATCGTCTTCCACTTCTAGCCGGGCAATCAGCTGGGCGCCCTCCAGCTCGGGCGGCCGGTCAAAAATGCCGTCGACGTTTGTCTGCAGACAGCCAGGACCATGCTAGATAGCTGGCATGAATGAAACATGAAGCAAATAGAGAGAGAGGGATGAGCAATAACTCTTAAAACAATCGTGGAGCAGGAAGGCTGCCTCAATGTCCCCCATTGGCAGGCGCACCCACCAGGAACGCCACCACGGGCGGGCGGAAGCGTTCGCACAGCCTGCTGATGATGAGGTCGCCAGACAGGATGGTGCAGCCCAGCTGCGAGTCCAGCACCGCGTCGCCATGCAGCACAGGCACCAGCCCTGCCGCCAGCAGGTCGGCCACCGCGGCGCAGCTGTCGGCAGCCACCTCCCGGCCCCGGGTGGCCCACGCGCCGCACGGCGACAGCCCCACCGCAGGCACGCCCACCGCCAGCAGCGCGGAGACGACCAGCTGGTTGAGCCGCGTCACAGAGGCGCGCGTGTCGGCAAAGCCTCGGCGCACGGCGTGCGAGGTGGCGATGCCGCCGTGCGCCACACCCGCCTTGGAGGCGGTGTGGTGCCCAAAGGAACCTGTGGTGGGCAGGGGTGAGGGAGGCACGATGCAATTCTTGGTGGGCAGGTGCACTGGCAGCAAGGCAGGAGGGCGGGCAGCAAGGGGCAGGTGCGCAGGGAGCAGTTTCACATACCTGAGCGGCAGCTGGCCTGCCCTTGCCCGCCCACCTGCTCCATGCACGACCACCAGCCGGGCCGGGGCACTGCTGTCGCCGTCTGCTGTGCAGCAGCCCAGCTGGCGGTGCACCGTAGCCAGCAGACGGGCGCATGCCTGCAGCACCTCTCCGTTGAGCGTCTCAAAGTCCTGCTTGTGCGTGATGGCGGCCTGCAGGGGTGTGTGTAGCAACGAGGCTGCCGTCTGCAGGCATGGCAGAGCTGCAATGTGGGCAGTCGGCATGGGGGAAACTGCGCCAGCCAGCTCCAACTCATGCGTCCAATTTGTTCACTCCCATGCCAGCCACACTCTCCGGCAAGCACTCACTCCTCCAAGCTTCACGACTGTGAGCAGCTGTGCCTCAAGGCAGGCTGGGTCCATCTGGTGCCCAAAGAGTCAACAACACTGCAAACGCAATAATAGCGACAGTGGTAGAGCAGCAGCCACACTCAGTCCACAAAGGATGGCGCAGTGATGGGCAGCACGTCCCCAAGCTGGGCGGCGGCCGTGGCGGCAGCAACAGGAGCATCGCCCGCAGGCAGGCGACAGATGCAGCCAGGTGCTGCAGGTTGACCGTCAATTGCCCGCTTGCAGCTGTGCCTAAGCTCGCCTGTGCTGTAGAGGGAGGCTGCAGGCCGTAAAGCTGCAGGGCTGCAAGGAAAACGTGCTTGACGCTCGGCACTCGCCAGCGATCGAATCGGCGAATGTTATAGAGTGGTGTGATCGCCCATGACCTGCATCCTCGTGCGCCGGGCAAGCCCTATTGGACGACATGCCCCAGCAAGGTCCTTAATTATCAAACCGACGAGCCAAATTTAAATAACAGGCTGTACTGTGGCATTGTATCCTGCGGCGAAACGGGAGAGCGCCAGAATCGGCTCGACCGGAGTGCAGCCACAAGCAGGCTGCCTGGCTGCCTCTTATCGCCCTACCTCAGATCTCTCGACACTTATTAGATCTGCCAGGCCGCAGCAGCTGCGACCCTCCTCTCTGCACCACCGCTGCCGCTGCCGCCAGCGCCTCTGTTCATTGCTGCCGCTGCCGCTGCCGCGAGGGCCTCTCCCTTCACCTCTGGTGACAGCTTGCATTATGCCAGCCAGGAAATTGAGCTAGTCCGGCAGCTGGGAGCTAAAGCAGAGGAAGAAGAAGTAACAGAAGCGGTGGCAGTGGCGGCGACGGCGGCAGGATGGTGGTCTACCTGCCTGGCGGGCCTGCAGCGCAGCTGGCCAACTTGTCGTTCTTCCTGGCGGCCCTGGTGTCTGATGTCCTCCTCATCCGGTTCTTCTTGGTGTCGGCATACCTCTGGCTGCTAATCTGTGAGGGGCCGGCAGCATGTGGGGTTTGTTCGGGGCAGCAGAGCCGCAGGCAAGACAGGGCCTGGAGCCTGAACACTGCTGTGCTCATGCTGGCACCGACGTTGATTGTACTGCCTGGATGCTGCCTCACCCCTGTGGCCTGCAGCCGCCTCCCTTGGAGTGCCCAGGTGGCCTTCAATGAACTCTACTGGCGGCGTGGCCGTGGACAGCATCGTCTGGTGAGTGGATTGACGGGTCTGGTTGGTGCTGCCGGGGCATGATGCTCGACATGGGGAGTCAATGCGACTCGAATTTTTAAGCCCTGGACCGCCCAGCCGCCCACCCCCACCCCAAGCTGGGCCCCACCCCTGTGCTGTGCCGCAGGGCCTGCCTGTGCCTCTTCTTCCACGGCCTGTCGCTGTTCCGCCTCGTGTTTGACGAGCGGCGCATCGGCTTCAAGAGCGAGGACGAGGAGCAGCTGTGGCGCTACATGTACCGCCGGGGGGGCATGCCGCGACTGGAGTTTAAGCAGGTGGGTGGGTGGGCACCCCCCGGGTCGGGTCGTGGCAGCTGAGGAGCCTCGACTCGCCGGCTGTAGCCTCTGCAGGGGCGGGCGCGCGTGGGGCTGCCAACACTCTGCGCCAGGGGTCCAGCTCACAGGCGCGCATGCATGCAGGCCGCACCCGCCGTACCGCCACGCACGCTCCTTCACACCGCCGTCGCCCCCGGCGCCCGCGCCCGCGTGCAGGTGCTCAAGCACGGCCGCTGGCAGCGCGTGACGGCGGGCCAGCCCATCATCCGGGGCAGCGAGGCACACCTGCGCTTCTTCATCCTGGTCGAGGGCCTGGCCAGCCTGCGGCTGCTGCACAAGGGGCAGTCTGAGGAGCCGCGCCTGCAGCGCAGCGGCAGCTGCTTCGACCTCAGTGAGTGCGGCCTGCGCGGCGCGCGTGTGTACGCTTGCGCCCGCGTGCGGCCGTTTGCCCCCGCTCGGTCCCCAGAGTCGCCAACTGCGCGCGGCGCCTGCGCCCGGCGTTGCGGACAGGCGGGCCTGTGCCTGCCTGCCTGTTGGATGTGCCTCAGCGGGCCGCCAGCAGCTGTTTGAGCGCCCGGCCCCGCCGCCCCCCCCCGCAGACCTGCTCAACGTGTTTGGCATCTACATCCACTTTGAGAAGAGCGAGGCGCACCTGCTGAGCGTGGAAGCGCTCACCGACTGCCTGCTGTACAGGCGAGCGCCGCGGCCCAGCCGTGCGCCGCCTGCCCCCGCCGCTGCGCAAGGCGGGCGCCGCGTTCCTGTGGTGCATGCGGCGAGGGGCGGGCGGCCACAAGCCATGGGCCTGGCAAGCCTGTGCCCGGCGGCTCCTGCGTGTGGTTCAGCGGCACGCCAGGCACCGCTCCATAGCGCCGCGCAAGGCGGCGCGCGACACTGGAGGGCTGAGTTGCGCACCGTCCTTTGTTGTTCCTGTTGGCTGCAGCTGGAGCGCAGAGGAGATGTCGATCATGGCCACCGGCATGGCGCCCGCAGGTGGGTGCGGCGCCGAGTCGTTGAGGGGCCGCCCTGCTCTGCTGCGCACCGGCGGGGCAGCGGCAGATGCCGACAGCCAGCGGGAGCTGCAGAGCCAATGCAGGCTCTCAGAAGCAAACCCCAACCTCTGCTGGTGCAGCCGCCGCCAGACCTCCGCGCTGCAGCCGCTTCCGGTTCCCAGCTGCTGCCTCTGCGCCCTCCCCTGCAGTTGGCGCCTACTGGCGCAACTTTGCGCTCTGCACCCTGGGCCTGAACTTTGGGCAGACGTCGCGGTCGCTGCTGTGCGCAACCGGGGAGCCCGAGGGGGACGATGTGCTGCAGGGTGGGTTGCGAGGGAGGGGGGTGCGGGGAGTGGGTGGGTGGGGTGGGGGGGGGTGGCGGGGGGGGGGGGGCCTGGGGGTGCACCAGCGTGCGCCCTGCCCTGGGCGCCAGGTGCTCCTGCCCGCAGCCGACATGTCTTTGCCCCTCGAATGGGGGTTGTCTTTGCAACACCTGTAGGCCTGGCATCCGCGTTTGGCTGTCTTCACAGCATGGCGTGGAGGCTGGGCAGCAAGCGTATTAAATGGGTACGCCCCGCTGGCTTGCAGTAGCCCCCCACCTGCGGCGCTCACTGCCCCCGACCTCCCCTGCCCCTGCCGCCCCTGCAGGTGGTCGCAGCAGGGACTTCACCAACCCGCTGCGCGGCTTTGAGTCGCAGGGGCCCACGCTGCGGGGCATCCTGCGCTGGCTGCGCCGCTCCTTCCACCCCTTCCCGCCCCCCGGCCTGCGCCACAACCAGCTGCCGATCACCGGAATCATGGTACAGTGCCGGCGGCGCGGCGGGGGGAAGGTCCAAGGGCGGCCCGCTGCGACATGCCTGACTTGGATGGCGCCCAGCGTGGCCGCTGCTCCCCTCGCCCTCGCGCTGCGCCCATGCCCACCCAGTGCCCTTTCCCCTGCCTGCGCGCCTCCCGACCTCGGCCCCATCACACCTGACCCTCCGCGCCGCAGGCCCGCAACCGCCTGATTGCGTTGAAGACCGCCACTGCGACGGCGGCCATCGAGCAGGAGGGCAGCGCCAGCGGGTGGGACCCCATGCAGGCCAGCGAGGCCAGCGCGCACGGCGGGCAGGCGGCCCGGCGCTACCTGCTGGCCCTGCACAGCCTGCGGCGCATCGACGAGACCACGGTGGAGGAGCTGCTGGATGCTGCGGCGCAGGCGCTGCCCTGCATGCACCTGCAGCGCAGCCGCAGCTTCACGGCAGGCGGCCGCCGGCGCAGCCGCAGCGGCAGCGGACGCGGGTGGCGCGCCAAGCAGGGCCTGTACTCCGCCCCAACCTCGCCGGTGGCGGCAGCCGCCCTGGCCGCACCAGCGATGCCGCGAGGGTCTGGCGCTTTTGCCGGGGCTGCAGAGGGCAGCGCCCACGGCGGGGCTGGAAGCTTTGCTAGCGCCGGCACGCCGCCCAGCCACCGCAGCAGGAGCCGGGGCAGCGGCAGCGACGGCAGACGCAGCGGCAGCTGGTCGCAGCGCCTACTGTCGGCGCTGCGCTCTCAGAGCCTGCCAGAGGCGGAAGGCGCAGCTGGCGGCGCCGCTGGCACGCCCGCGGCTGGGGCAGACAGCCCGGCGTGGGAGGCAAGCTCCCGTCATGCCATCGCTCGCGCCGCCAACGCGGGCAGCCCGCAAGCCCTGCGCCCGCTGCGCCCTGCCAGCGTTGCCAGCGGCAGCGGCTTGCTGCTCAGCGAGTATGACGTCGAGAGCCGCGGCGACAGCAGGGGCATGCAGCCCGCAGCAGGCAGCGCTGGCGAGCTGGCGCCCCCCGCCATTGAGACCCAGCAGCAGCAGGAGGGGGGCAGGGGATTGGGGAATTATGTACGCCACATTTCCAGCACGTCGCAGCAGCAGCCATCTCAGGGGTGAGCGACCGCGCTGGCGACGCTCGGGTGCAGCTGCAGTGAGCCACTGATGCGCTGCAGCAGCTGCTCCCGCTCTGCAGCCCCTACATCCTGTCCCTGCAGCACCGCCACCTTGATTACTGAACCTTTTCCCCCCTTTCTGTACCTAATTATTGCACTGTTTAGCAGCCCTTCCCTAATTCCTGGCTTCCCATGCCGTGCGCGACTTGACTGCAGCTTGGCCTTACCGCTTGACAAAATGAACCTCCTTTCTCCCCCAGCATTCTCGCCTTGCACCTGTATCTTTGCACAGCCCTGCAACAATTTTTACTCCTTCGTTCTCTTGCCTCAAAGCAAATTGACTGAACAAGAAGTCTGTGGCGTGAGCGCACAAGAGCACGCTGTGGTGTCGACCGCGGTCGCATGGGGTTGGCCCACCTTCATGAGCGGGCTACTGGTGAACTTGGGATGCCCTCTCCCGATTTCAAGTTCCTGTTCACCCCCAAATGCATGAAAATCATGGGCGCGGCAGCACAGGTGCGCCCTTGCCCAAGGTCCCAAGTCCAGCTGGGGTGTAGTGTGCGCAGGGACTGATGTCGATCGCTGGTATCAAATTTCAAGTGCTCAACAAATTGCAGAACAGCGCCGATCGCGGCGCTGCAGTGCCAACTGGCCCCGCCCGCTCGCCAGCGGCACTCACCAGCTGCCACACATTCACCCGCCGTTCCCTTCCTCTCCTCCCCCTCGCCCCCTGCAGGACAGCTACAAAACAGCTGGCTTTGCCGAGTTCTACGACCTCATGGTCGAGTCGCTGCCTCCTGAGTTTGAGGCCGGCAGGGATGTGCACGACGTCTACTGGCCCCTGCTCACCGAGCTCGTCGCCGCCGCTGGCGGCAGCCCCGGCCCCAGCGCAACAACAGTGCTTGACCTGTGCTGCGGCAGCGGGCGCGTGGCGCTGGGGCTCGCGGGAAAGTGGGCCGCATGGGACGGCCGCCCAGCTGGCGCAGCGCTGGCCCTGACGGGGGTGGATAGCAGCGAGGAGATGCTGGCAGCAGCGCGGGCCAAGCAGGCAGCGCAGGCAGGCAGCCCCGGCCCTGGCAGCTGTAGCAGCAGCGGCGGCAGCAGCGGGAACAGCGAAGCGGGGGCAGCCAGCATCTCTTGGCGCTGCGCCGACATGGCCGCGCTCGACTCTGCCTCGGCTCTGGCACCGCTCCGCGGCCGGTGCAGCCTGGCCGTTGTGTCGGCCGGCTCTTTCCACCACCTCCTCACCGCCGCAGACCAGGGGGCATGCCTTCGCGGCCTGGCAGCCTGCCTGCAGCAGCCGCCGGCCCCGGCATACGTGGTGCTCAATATCTTCTGCCCCTCCCACCTCCAAGCAGCCCCTGGCGGGGCCTTGGTGGCAGGCGCCTTCCGCCGCACCTGCCTGTCGCAGTCGCGAGAGCAGGCCGCCGACGGCGGCTCGGTCTGGCGGCAACGCTTTGCACTGGAGCGCTACGCCAGCGCAGCAGCGGCTGCGGCAGCAGCTGGCGGCAGCAGTGAGGGCGTCCGCAGCGAGGCGCCGCTCTGGCGACGGGATGAGGAGTGGGCCCTGCGGGAGGTGAGCCCCGCTGAGCTGGAGCAGCGGGCAGGAGCGGCAGGGCTCCGGGTGGTGCGCCGCCAGGCTCACTGGTCTGATGGCTGGCCGGGAGCGGATGGCGGTAGCCAGGGCAGCGACAGCGGGTGCAGCCTGGAGGATGCACGCATTTTTGTGCTGCGGCTGGCGGCCTGAGCAGGCTGAGTCGCGCTGCGGAGCAGGTCACAGCGTGCGGCAACCTGCGTGCTTGCGCTTGTTGGTGCCCACCATCAGCCCCTGCCCCCGCCATTTCCAGACCTTGCCATGCTGTGCCCTCCTGGCTGCCGCCTGGTCATGTTACAAACCTCTCATGCACGCTCCTCAAAACAGCTGTCGCTCTCTACAAGACTGCGCAGAATCAGGCAGCGCGTGGCTGGCGTCAGTCGGAGCCCGCCCCCGCCTCTGCAGCCGCCTCAACCTTCTTGCCCAGCCAGTCTGCGTAGCGCGGCAGCCAGATGTAGAGCGCGGGGGAGCTGGCGCTGGCCACTGCCCGGTCGGTGCTGCAGGAGAAGCCGGAAGTGAGGAGGCCCAGCTGGAGGGGGCCGCCGCCGGGCGCGGCGCGCGGCAGCAGCAGCGCCCCGCCCGCGTTGCCGCTGGCGCAGGCGCGGAAAGCGTGGCTCAGGCCTGCGGTGGCGGGCAGGGGCGGGGGCGTCCCGGTCGCTGTCAAGCCAGAGGGATGCCAGTCTGCTGCCTGCGCTGTGGTTGTGCCGTCCATCCTCTACCACGTCCCACACCCTCGCAAGCCCCAGGCCCGTTCAAACCCCGAGCGCGACGGCATGCCCGGATTCCCTGCCATCTCGCTCGCCTGTGCAGGCCTGCGGGGCGGGCCCGCTGTGTGCGGGGGTGGCCGCCCACCAGCGGCCGTAGGCCGTCTGCAGGCCCCCGCACTCCTCCTCGGGCAGCAGCACCAGGTCATCCACGTGCAGCTGCGGGAAAAAGCCGTCGGCGCTCAGGCTGCCGTAGCCCAGCGCGCGCACCGCGGTGGAGTTGGGGGGGTAGTCAAAGGAGGCTGCAGGGCGAGGGGGGGCCCACTTGGGGCTCATGCACGGGTGGACGGCGGCACAGTGTGCTGCCGTTCATGCGGTGCACAAGCGCACGCAGCGATGACATGCTGGCACGGAGCCCTGCCTGCAAGGGCCCTGCGGGCAGGGCCGGTCAGGGCAACGAGCACTGCACGCCGCACCGTCGGCTATGGCAACCGGCTTGTGCTTGCTGGGCTTGTTCAGGCGCAGCAGGGCCAGGTTGTTCTGGTTTGTGTCGCTGGACTTGAAGTCTGGGTGCACCTCCACGTGCTCCACCTTGCGGATCTCGTACCGCCCCTCCCGCCTGCGCGGCGGACCGAGGAGGACACTGTTGCGCACACGGAGGAATGGCAGGCAGGCAGGCACAGAGAGCAAGGGCGGCGTTCTCTGCAATCTGCGGGGTGGCTCGCCTGACCTCGCCTACAGGACATGGCACACATCCACACACCTGAATTCGTCTAGAAAGAAGTTGTAGTAGCCCAAGTAGACAAATGCGGGTTTAGAGCGTGCGCAGGATGCGGAGGTCAGAACCAGCTCTGGCGCAACCAGTGCCCCGCTGCAGAGAGGCACCTCTTTGCTGGTGATGAGTGCCGCAAACGGGTAGAGGTCTGCAAGAGTGTGTGAGGCCGCAGCGGCAAGCCTGCACAGAGAGAGGAGAACGAGGACCAGCAGCAACGGCGACATGCGGGTGGGCATGTTTGTTGCAAACCGGACGGCTGAATGTTTCGTACACATATGTGCAGTGCAATGCATCGTCGATAGACTCACAATGTCGCTGTAAACAACAGAACAGCCGCCAGAAGGCCGCCACAAGGCGCGCCCATGGCGGGCCGGCGGTTGCAGCCAGCGATCTGGCTCTTTACAGCTTTATCGAGACTCGATCAGTAACCGGTGCGCGGAGCTGCGCCCCCTGATGCCAAAACGGGCGCAGGGAGGGGAAGAAAGTGGAAGCAGTTGCAGGCAGTTCCTGACAGAAATGCCGCCCAGTCAATTCGAGGAGGCGAAGAATATCGATCGGCTGCGATAGACCTGCGTCGCTGCAGCCCCGCTGAAATCGGCACGCTGCGATGCTGGCACTGGCGCCGTGGCCACGCGTGGTGGCGCCACTGCCGCACGTGTGCGCACCACGGGCCCAGTGTCATTCACTCGACTCACTTGCGGGCTGAACGAGAAGACAGTATTTACAAAAGGATTTGATCATGTTGCAAAGCATTCAACCCCTGATGGATCTGTGCCCAATGCCGACATAGCAGCGTATACCCCTCACTCCGCCGCACAAGCAAGCATCACTCAAAACACGACAATATGCTCCTCATCAAATCCGAGCTCGCGCAGGGCCGGCAGGCAGGCGCGCTCCACCATGGGAGGCGGACCACAGACCAGGGATATTGTGCCGCCGCCGGCGCGGCCATCGTCGTGCTGCCCCTTGCCGCCCTCGCCCGTGTGTTCCTCTGCGCCGTCCTCTGCGCCACCCTCCGCCCTGCGCCCCTCCAGGGCAGCTGCGCTGCTGCCGCTCTCATCCTGGGCCCTACCG
Organism: Auxenochlorella pyrenoidosa; assembly: GCA_001430745.1. Taxonomy (NCBI): domain Eukaryota; kingdom Viridiplantae; phylum Chlorophyta; class Trebouxiophyceae; order Chlorellales; family Chlorellaceae; genus Auxenochlorella; species Auxenochlorella pyrenoidosa. Next base: position 1,005,259 of record KQ481993.1, read on the forward strand.
TCGCTGCTATTGATGCCGGCTTCTGTTGAGTTGCCGCTATCCTGCGCCGCAGCGCCTGCATTGCCGCCGCCACGAGGCTTCATGTTGCTGCCCGCCTTGCCGGCCTGCTCTTCTGCCTCATCGCCTCGGCCCTCCGATTTGCCTGCAGCAGGCTCATCAGCTCCCCCCTCCTGGCCTGTGGCCCCGTCATGTTCCACGCCACTGTTGCTGCTGGCGCTGGTGGTGTTGTCTGGAGGGAACATGTGCTCCTGCGGGGCGCAAATGGGGGTGGGGGGCAAGGCACGATTCGGCAAGCCTCAAGTGACCAGCGCCAGAACGCAACGTTCTGCTGATATGGCCTCTGAACACTATGCTGAGCCCGGGTGCCCATGCCGCCTGGTCCGTAGCCTTCGATCCAGCAGTGCTGCGCAGCTCGCGCCCGCCCACCTGCACCAGCTCCTTGGTGACATGGCCGACGCTGTAGTGCCAGTTGTCGCCCGGGCTCTGGTCCAGGGTGTACCACACCCGCAGCTTGTGCCGGTACCGCTGCAGGCACGGGGACGAAGGGCAGGCAGGGCGTTGCTTGCTGCGCTGGCCCTTGGCTGCCGCACACTGATTGTCAACTTTGGGTGCTCCGGGTCAGAATGGAGCCGCAAAAATGTCCGCTGCCACTGAAGGCCTGCCTGGCTGGCAGTACTCCTGCCTTCTTCCAGGCTGGCGCACAGCGCGTTTGTCGCTGCTGCGGCTGCCGGCCTGCTGGGCCCGCGCAGATGCATGCACGGTCCGCCCCCACCTCGGAGGCCTCCTGCAGGCGCTCCCTCAGCAGGATGTCGGCCTCGGTCTTGTTGGCAAACAGCAGGCACAGCTGGGTGGAGTCGCACTGGTCCTCCATGACGCGCCGCATGACCTGCGGGGGCAACAGAGCGCAGCCAGCAGGCAAGGTGAGGCTGCCGCCCTCGTTGCGCAGCCGGAACACATGCATTCGGTGCTGCCCAACGACACCGAGCCCACCTGGTACAGCGGCGTGATGCCGGTGCCGCCGCCCAGCAGGTTGATGCGGCGGCAGCGCCCCTCGCGGCCCTGGTGCCTGCGGGGGAGCCGTGCAGAAGGCGTAGCAGCCACATCAGGGCCACAGGAGGTCGAGCAGGCAGCACATGGCCTGCGGGGAGCCGCCCATGCGCCCGCCGACTTCCCTCGCTGCCCACACCAGCTGGGCAGCCTGCAGGCATCTGGGCCGCCCGCCCACGGCGAGGTAGCGCTCATGACAAGGCAGAGCGCTCACGTGAAGCGCCCGCTCCCCAGGTATGTGAACTCGCCAAAGGGGCCCCGCACACGGATGGTGTCCCCAACTGCACAGGGCAGGATGAGCCCACTGTCAACCCCAGCGCAAGGGCAAGACAGCACAGGATGGCGCTCAAGAGGGCACAAGGCAGCGCAAGGCGTCGCCAGCGCAGCATAGACCCTGGTCAAGCGCCTGCACACCACGCCGCCCCGCACCCCTTTGTGTACGCACTCTGCAGCCGGTCCATGTGCTGGCTCATCTTGCCGCCCTGCAGGGAGCGCGGGGGCCAGCATGAGAGGGACAGTTGGCAGCCCATCAGGCAGCGCCTGCTTCACGGAGCAGACGGTCATTCGGCCGCCATGGCTGCCACGGCTGCTGAGGGTCATGGAGTGGCGCGCCTGCCAGCCTGGATACCTTGGCCCCTGCCGTGCACGCTGCACATGAACCTCGCAACCCTTGCAACCCAGCGATGCCCCATTCAATCATCGGCCTGCCCCCGCCGAGAGCACATCTACGCCTCTGCCCACCTCTGGGTGCTTGGGATCCTCGCCGGCATGGTAGACCTTGATGCACAGGTCGAAGTGGCCGCGCTCGTGGTCCAGGGTGACTGCAGGGGGAGTGGCGTGTGAGAAGGGGGTTGCGGTCGGGGGAGGAGGTGGGGGGGGGGGGGGGGCGAGCCGGCGCCGAGCATGCAGGTATGCCTGTGTGAGGGCGTAGGCAGAGGAGCACCAGCAGCGGCTGGTGCAGGCTCCAAGCGGTTGCACCGCAAACCTGCGCACACGCCACCTGGCCGCCGCTGGTCATGCCTGCAGCGGCATGGCGGGCGCGCACCTGGGGTGTAGGGCCGGATGACCTTCTCTCCGTTGATCTGCGGGCAGAGCAGAGGTGGCGGTAAGCAGTGGCCTCCGGTGGAGTTGCTGATTGCCACCGCTTGGACACCTCCTGCATGCGATCCCCTCCTTTGCCCGCCCCCGTTGCTGTCCCCCTGCCGCCTGCGCACACCTCTGCCGTGACCGTGATGTGGTGCCCCACAGGCAGGCCCAGCCGCTGGTCCTGCAGGCACGGCAGGCAAGGGCATGCACCTTTGTAGGCACATGAACCCTGCCTGGCTGGATTGCCACACTCGGCAATGCAGCAGCTTCCATGTGGCCAGGCCCCTGGCATTCCACGCTGTCCAGTGCAGCAGGTGCGGTCACAGCACGTGATGGGCTCGCCTTGCGGGGCAGCTCAAAGGTGAAGAGGCGCGTGTCGTGGGTGACCACCTCTTTATGCGCCAGCCTGGCCTGCACAGGCAACAGGGTGTGGGCCAGCCGTTGAGCACCGCCAGCCACATATGCTGCGGTGCCGCTGTGGTTTTGCTGCAGCCAAGGGGCATCGCCAGAGGTGCTTCATTAAAATGCAACGCCCCCCTCAGCCTTGCCTCGAGCACCTGGCCCTTTTTCAGGGCCGGCTCATCCTCCTCCTCGGCCTGGCCAGATTCTTTCCCGGCAGCTGCGCCCGCCTCCCCCGCCTCCTGCGCGCCCTGGTCCCTGCCCGGCGCTGCTTGGAAGGGCGGCTGCGCCCCCTTCAGCTTGCCAATCAGGTACTCTGCACACCAGAAACAAGCCAGGCGTTTGCTTGCATCAGCACAAGAAAAGAGGGAGCACGGCAGCTGGCAGAGTGCAGCACACAGACGTACCGCCGAGTGGTCCCGGCAGGCAAGCGGCCACACCCACCCAGCGTCATCTCCCGGGCATCCGAGGAGTGGATCGGGTCGAACTCGGAGCTCGCATCCTGCCCTGCACAGGAGGGCAGTGCGGCAGCACCTTGGGCCCAGGCCAGACGAGAGGCACTAGCTTGGGACCAGGATTGCAGCTGCCAACATTCGCTTTGCCGTGCCGCCGCCAAAACAGGCGCGCTGGCAGTCTCCGCGGCCCAGCTCCCAAATCCTGCCCCCCAGCTTGCCTGCCTGCCCCAGGATTGCAGCGGCGCCGCCCGGGTGCTTGCTGAGGAAGGAGGTCGCATCGTACACTCGGCCATCACGCACAAACCAGCAGGACTCCTGGCTGGTGTGCTGCCGGATCTGCACCAGCAGCGCCGCGGGCAGCAGGGCAGGAAGTCGGCCCTTCCCTGGGCAGAGCAATAAGAGCACATGCATCGCTAGACATGGAGTGTGCGCGCCCGACAAGGAGCCGAGCACCCGCCCGTCCTGTTGCCGGCCTCGCGCCACCCAGGATTGTGAGCTCAGCCTTAACGCAGCCCCCTCACCTCCTCCCAGTCGTACTCTTTCAGTTGGTCCCAGCCTTTGCCCTTCTTGGCCGCCGCCTCCTCCTCCCTCTTCTGCTCGGGGTTGGGCCCGCCTGCACCGGCCATCAGAGAGGGAGATTGGGACAGCTCTTCAACCCGCAAAGGTCGGCACGGCGCAGCAGCAGAGGAGCACAGCCGAGGCAGGCTTCAAGGCCGCACGCAGGCGCTGCATGCTGTGCTGCCTGCGCGGGCTGTGTGCGAGCTGTATGCAGCTGAACAGGGACGCGTCCTACCCCCTTCCTGCTCTCACCAGCCTCAGCATCCGCCCCTTCTTTTTGCCGCTTCTCCTCCACCATCCAGCCCCTGCAGGCGTCCCTTTAAAGCAGAGACATGACGCACTGCTGCACGGCCCAGCCCTGCTGGCTGATATGCCCCGGCGTGACGGCATGTAGAGCGCGCGGTCAGCCCTCCCTGCCTCAGGCTTCGCCCATGATGCAGCGCATGCCGGGCACAGGGAAAGCACGACCTGTCTGGCCGGCAACTGCCTCAGCTGGGGTCTGGCCCTTACCCAGGATCCCGACCGTTGGCAACGGGGTGCAGGAAGCGCAGCTGGCGGCGGCCTAGGACACAGGGGTAAGAGTGGTTGGGAATGGTGTTGTGCGTGTGGCTGGGTGGGTGTGGGTTGAGCTGGGGGGCCGGGGGCGAACGCATGGGCACGTGCGCGAACAAAGCCCAGGTGTCGCTGGGCAAGGATGAGGGCCACTGGGGCGCGTGGCTGGCATGCACATAGTCCTGAGTGCGCATGTCAGGCCACACGCACAGAGCAGAGTGGGGCAGTGCAGCCCGCAAAGCCATCCCTCACCCTCTGCGCCTTCCACAGTCTCCTTGCGAATCTTCACAATGAAGTGGCTGCACAGCAACAGGGTTGACACACCCTCCGAAAATGAGACGCGAGCAGCGCAACAGGCTGCGCTCCTGAACAATGCACGTGCCCCACCCCCTGCTGCGGCGCAGCATGCCTCCTGCCTGCCGCCCTGGCCACCCCAACCTGTTGTTCATCAATCCAATCAGGTTCCAGCTGGGCCTGCGGGGGAGGTGCAGGGGCCGGGCAGTGCGCCCGGCCTGTCTGGGCACAGGCACGAACGTGATGAGCACCTCTGCATGCCATGCACAGCAGGGTGCACCCCCAGGCAGCGCAGATGCCAGCAACTGCCGATGATGTCCAGCCCCCAAAGTGCTGCCGAGGCAAGCCACCTGGCGCCTCACTTTTCCGGCTGCGTGTTCATGGTCTCGTCAACTGCTCGCACGTGGACTTCCTCAGCAGCGGCCAGGTCAGCAATGGAGATCTGCATGCATTGACCAAGTGCTTGAGCTTAGGCCTGCAAAGTTGGCGGGGCCTTTGTGGCACTCTTGCAGGGCTACAGCTGGCAGCGGCATTCTATCACGGCAGGGGGGGAGCCAGGCGGGACTCGCGAGCAGTGCGCTCACCTGCGCCTCCCACAGCACCCAGCACCAGTTCTTATCGGTGGCGGTGCGCTGCAGGGACGGCGGTCAGAGGACGGGGAGTGAGACGAACCATTGGATTGGCCGGGGAAGCTTCAGGGACTGGCCAGCCAGTTGCCCGCCCACGTGCCAGCCCAGAGAGTTGGGGAGAGGGGGAGGCTGAGCAAGCGGTGCGCACCCCTGGCTCCCGCTCCGCGATGTCCGCCTGGCGCCAGCTGTACCCCCCATCCAGCGACAGCTCCACCCGTATGATCAGGTGCCCCGCCCCTGCAGCCCGGGGCAAGGCAAGCCCAGTGAAGGGCTGCTGCCAGAGGACGCGGCTGAGGGGGTGCCAGCATGCGGGCCGCCCACAAGGCAGCTCCTCCGGGCGCAACAGCTGCAGAGCGTGCAGGGCCAGGCCATGAACAGACCCTCTGGGAGCTGCATGGCGCACCTGTGTGGGCAAAGCCGCGCAGGGTGTACGAGCTGCCGCCGCCGCCGCCGCCGCCTGCGCTGCCGGCGTCGCTGCAGCGCGGCGCGGCTTGCGGCAGCGGCAGCACCTCGTCGTGCGCGGGGGCGGCGATGACGGAGCCGATGTTCAGGTTGTAGCACACGTACTGCGGCCGGCTCCACCAGTCTGGCAAGGGCAGGTCGCCCAGCGCCTGGCTTGCTCAGCAGGACAGAGCAGGGCAGGCGCACGGCAGGGCCCCGCGGCAAGGCGGTCCCTGGGCTGCCTGCTGCTTGGTCTCCCCGTGCAGTCAGCCCAACCCTTCCCCCTGCCCTGCCCCCTCACCCTCCCGGTTGGCCCGCTCCTGGTCCACATCCGGCGGCAGCACCTTGTTGTCCTGCAGGTGGTAGTGGTTGCGGCTCTCCTCTGCAGCGGGGGTGGGGTGGGGTGGGGCGGGTCGGGGTC
>KQ481993.1:1012204-1026184 GCA_001430745.1 Auxenochlorella pyrenoidosa
CGGGGCGGCTCTGCTTTGCAGCAGAACCTGGGGGTGCGGATGGTGATTGGGCCTCTTCTTTGCACAGGCACCGAGCGAGGCGGTGGCAACCCCGAGGTGAGAGTCAGGCATGCGCAGGCAAACACAGCTTATGCATGGTCGGTGTCCTTCCCGGCCTGCCGTGCTGCAAGGCCCGCCGCAGAGGCCTGCAGTCTGCCCCGCCCCACCTGCCGACAGCTCGATGCGGGTCAGCCACTTGACGCAGCGCCCGCCAATGTAGCCTGCGGCAGTGAAGCACGGGCGCTGCAGCATGAGCCCCAAACGCGCAGGGACGGCCGACGCCCAGCTGTTTGACCACCCCTGCCACCCTTGCCCATCTTCTGTTAGCGAAGCTCGAGCCCTGGTGTGCTTCCAGGCGGCCATGGTCCCTACGCACCAGGGACAATGGCCCTCAGCGGGTAGCCATGGTCGGGCTGCAGAAGCCTGCCGTTGTGCCGCCAGACCAGCAGCGCCTCGGAGAACCGGTCCTGGCCCTGAGCAGAGGGAGGGGGGCAGTAGGCGCGGCAGGTGGTGGTGCTGATCGTGTCGTCGTGTTGGGCAGAACCGGTCACGCAGGATGGGCAGAGGGCCGCACCCAGCAAACCCTGTCCCTGGCCGCAGTGCTACAAGGCTCTCAGCGCATGCATGCCTCTCGCCTTCCACAGAGGTATGGAGGTGGCATAGGTGCCGTCGCCGCCAGCCACCTCGCCGGGCGGGCCGCTGCGGCATGGGCATGGGGAGGAAGGCAGGTTGCACCCTCTCCTAGATTGAAGAGGCATGCGCACACACCCAACACCCAATATCCGGCCTGGCAGCCTCACAATAGTGGCCGTCCATGCCCCACTCCCTGCTTGCCTGAAGTGGATGAACCTGGCGCCGCGCTTCACCCCCACCCACTCCAGCACATCGCACAGCCGCGCGCCTGCCCACTCGGTGGTCGCGATGGCTGCCAGAGTGAGGAGCGGAAGCAGTGCACGACTCGCCCCTCGTGCAGTCGGGAGCAGGCAAGCTGACAGGCTGATACGCAGCGCCTCCTGCGGGGGCCCAGGTACCCGCAAGGCAAGCCCAGGTGCGATCCCAGACAACTGACAGCACTGCAGCATGCTGCTGGGCAGTCGCCCTCACCGGAGTGGCCCCAGGCAAAGCCCTGCGTGCGCGCTACCAGCTGCACCTCGCGGCGCCTGCGGGCGGGCACGCCAGCTGGTGGAGCATGAGTCGAAGTGCAGGCAGCAGGCAAGCGGTGTGCCGTGGCCAGGACCGCACAGCCGGCTCTCCCCTGCTCCTGTGCTCGCCTGTTGCCGGCGCAGCTCAGCGTGGCGAGCACGGCATGCTCCTGGAAGCGCTCCGTCAGCTCCTGCATGCTGAGCTGGCAAGGCCGCTCCACCAGGCCTGCAGGCGGGCGCGGCATTGTGCGAGGCGACCTGAGCGGCGAGCCGTCCTGTGCTCCTGTGTGTGCTGGGCGCCGCAAGCTGCACATGTGCTGCACAGCAGCCATCCAGTGGCAGCCTGCAGGGAGCCACCTGTGATCTCCAGACGGTGCTCCGCCCAAGTCAGCCGCGGCACGGCGCCATGGTTCCTGCACGCGGCCGGCAGGACAGCTGGCGGCAGCTGGCACCGCTGCCAGCTGTCGGGTCTGGCTTTGCTGCGCAGCCGGTGGCAACTGGCGCCGCCTGGCTGGGCTGTAAAGCAGGTGTCAGGTGCAGCGGGCGCAGCCAGCACACCACAACTGCTGACCCTCAGCACCCCTGCACCTGACATAGTGCAGCGAGGCCGGGGTGTGGATGCCTGCCGCCAGCAGCGCGCTCAGGGGCGGCTCCGCATTCAGAGGGTGCCTGCACGCGTGGGCAGGGGAGGCAGCCGACTCGGACATTTAAAGCTGGAGGGACTTACTGGGTGGTGGCGGCCACACCCACTAAACAGGGAAGCAGCCCCAGCAGGGCCCTTAAGATTTGATGACCTCAGCGCATGCATAGCTTCCCCTGCCCAGCTCACTTGGATGTGAGGCGGATCATGTCAGGATGGCGGCGCACCCACTCATCGGGAGTCCCCTTGTCCAGCCCATTCACCTGCAGGGCCGAGGGTGGGCACGCGCTGCTGCGGCTCAAGGTGTGAGCATGCTCTGTTGGTAACCAGGCAGGCGAGCGCCCAGCCAAGTCAGTCAGGGGCAAGGCTGGCAGCAGGCTAGCATTCAGGGAAATCGAATGCAGGGTGCAGCTCCCATGCAGATGGCACAGGCCGGGCATCAGACCTGAGCTGGACGCCGAGCGAGCCGCCACGCCGTGCTGCCCTCCTCCAGCGGCGGCTCCCTTGGCGCCCCGCTGTCCCAGTAGGGCGGCTCGCCCTGTGGCTGTGCCTGCCGCTCATCCGGTGGCCTGATTCGCTGGCCTTCAACCAGGGAGGGGCTGGCCGGGCCAGCAGGCGGTGCTGCCACAGCCCCCGACTGAGCGCCGGCGCCCTCAGTGCGGCCGCTGGCGGCCTCGTCGGGCGGCTGCAGCTGCCCTCCTGCCTGCACAACCACCTGATCGATGAAGACGTTGAGGTTCATTCTGGCCAGATGTAAGCGTTCTCAGATCCGAAAAGCGAAAGAGGCAAGGCAGGCCCAGTCGAGCCTTGACAAGCCTACAGGTATTCGAGTTGCAGCACCCGATTCTGATTGTCCTCAACGAGAGGAATAATGAAGAACGATGCTCAAACAGGGGGGAACCTTGACAAGGGGGACTTTTCAGGGACCACTCCATCTTGCGGCTTCCCATCAGTGAGAAGCCGCAGGGGAGGCGGTCGGATCCCTTGTGACTCAAACCCAGGCATGCCACTGTTCCAAAAATGCAGCTGGATTATCAGGGTAAGGCTCAAACGAGCCTCGGCTTCCACCAAGCACCTGTGAACGCGGAGTGCCACTCAGCGACAGACTTGGCGGGGAACTGCCCCGCGTGTGACACCTCGGTTGCACAGTTACTTACTTCCTGAACTGCTGCTCCATGTAAAGTCAAATATGTTTTTGTATGATGATGGTCTGCTCAGGCGGGATGTAAGCTGCTGTGGCAGCAGGAGGGGGCGGGCATGGGCGCCGCCTGCAGCGGTGGCGGCAAGAGCGCCACTGCAGCTGTTGAGTCTGCCGCGATCGGGGCCAGCAAACTTGATTCGGATCGTCACTTTTACTGCGCGCATTGGAAAAACCCTGCACAGAACACCGCCAGCTGGTGTCGCTTGGGCGGAAGCGTCTCGGTTCCTGGCCTCAGGCGCCCTGTTCCACCTGTACGTCTCCCTCGATCGCCAAAAAAACACTTTCCAGCCGCCGCAAGCATCGGCTGTCGCGGTGGAAAGCACTGCGGTTAGCCCGCAGGCTGCAGCCTCCAGCGACAGCACTTTGCGAAGCCAGACCTTTCCGGCTGCTTGGAGTGCTCCGCAGGCAGCTGAGGGCTCAGATCCCGATGTCTCGCCGCTGAGGAGCCCACAGATGTGGCATGTGGCAGCGCGGGGACGGCAGCCCAGTCTCATTCTGTTGATAGTCCTGGCAGCGGCTCTCACGTTTCAGCATGTGGCAGGGGCTCGTGAACCCGGAGGCTTGCGCAGGTAGGCGGGCAGGCAGGCGCGTCACTTTGCCGTGCCGCCTCAGCTGCCGGCAACTGTCGCAAGCTGCTTATCTCAGTTCTCGCCATTCTGACCATCCTCAGCTTCAGGGTGACGCCCCGCGAGCTGTTGGTGGGAGGCAGGCAGGCCCGGGACGATGACCGCTATGCCTACGCCACCCGGATTCACTTTTTGCTGGACGACCGGCTGGGCCTGCTGGCCGGGTGCGGCGGCACCCTCATCTCCCGCTCCGTGGTGCTGACAGCTGGGCATGTGAGTCTCTCGCTACCAGCTCTGCTTTGGAGCTGTCAGGACAGGGAAGCATGCACCTGAGCATGCTGCTGGGCAACTAGCACTGCTGATTGACACACGCTGGGCGCGCACCTGATGCAAAGTCCTGCAGTGCGTGGCGCTGGCAAACAAGGACGCCAGCAACGTCTTCCTGCGCATAGGCGCCTACAACCCCCTGCTCGACGAGGCGCTCAAGGTGCCGCCCTGCAGGGTGCTGAGGGGGGCGCAGGTGCTCAGCAGGCTTCCACGATGCAGTGCAGCTGCCAACCCGGCATCAGTAATGTCAGTCCTGCCGCCCTCGCCTCGCCGCCCCAGTGCCCCATGTTCGTCCTGTCCCAGAAAGCTCTCAACACTGCCGGCCCCGCAGCACAAGTACGAGCTGCGGCGGGCTGCGCGCATTGTCACCCACCCCGGCTACGTTCAGCTGCCAGAGGACCAGCCCACCTCGCCCAACGACCTGGCCCTCATTCTGCTGGACCGGCCGGCCTCTGAGGAGTTCCCCCTGGTGCACCTGGCCAACGGTGGGAACACGGGCTGGGGCTGCGGTGCAGAAGCAATGGCGCTGCGTGATGGGCGTGCCTGCAGCAGCGCCTGCTGGCATTGTCACCGACCGACAGCTGTCAGGATATGCCCCATGGTGACCCTCCTGCTGCCTGCACCGCAGAGTCCACACCATACCCTGCTGAGGACGCCCCCATGCATGCCGTGGGCTGGGGCTCAACCGACCCAGACAACAGCCAGCCGGCATACAGCCTGCAGGTCTGCTGGACGGGGTATGGGATTCATTGGCGGGCAGATCTGGGTTCAGGCCGTAGTGCAGAAAACACCGGTGCTCAAGACGTCTGCCCTGTCTCCCTCACCCCCTTGCTGGGGTATACAAGAAACCTCAGCAACTCTAAAGCAGGCCTCCCCGACACTCAGAGCACGACCTCCCCATAACCCTGCAGGATCTGGAGCTGCCCGCTGTGGGCCTGGCCAAATGCCGGGAGCAGTGGAGCTATGCTGGGGCTGCGCCCTCGCTGCTTGGGGAGGGCCACCTGTGCGCGGGTGCGTGCTGCTGGGGCTGCTGGAGAGTGCGTTGGTTGGTTCTATGCCAGCACGCACCAAGCCCTGGGCACCCGTGGAAAGGTGACAGTGGAAGCCGCATCGTGCTGTTGTAGCTGTTGGGCAAGATGCTGCACACGTTCAGAGAGTACTTAGCTGCCCTGTGCCACAACACCCTGCTCCCCTGCCGCAGGTCTGCAAGCCCAGCGCAACATCTGCTTTGGCGACTCGGGAGGTCCGCTGCTGCTGACGGGCAGCAGCGCGACCAGGGATGTGCAGCTGGGCATCACCTCCTTCTCCTTCCCAGTCTGCGCCCTGCCGGGCATGCCGGGCGTATTCACCTTCATCCCCCACTACAGGTGCGAGGGCTGCTCCACCCAGCACCTGGCTGCTTGGATCTGGGCCTGCTGTGCACATGGCGCAGTCTCTCGGTAGCATGGAGCGGGCGAAGGGCAGCCCTGCGCCCAGCCAACTTGTTGAAAGCCTGCCAACCACTTCGTGTCACAACCAGACTGCTCCTGCGCTCCTCAATGCCTGCAGGCAGTGGATAAGTGAACAGCTTGCAGAGCTTGATCCGCCGCCGTCTCCCCCAGCCCCGCCGTCCCCGCGGGTGCGAGCCGCAGCAGTTGAGCAGCTGGCGCCTGCACCGACGCAGCTGGCGCCCAGTGCACAGGCTGTGGGGGGCGAGCCAGCGCCGGCAGTAGATGCAGCGGCCCCCTCCCCTGCTCCATCGCCTGCGTCATTGCCTGCGTCATATGAACTGTAACTCTTCTACGATTGCCAACACGCATGCCAAAAGAAATGTAAGAGCAAGTTAACTGCGAGGAGAATGGCGCGTCACAGAGGTCGTGATGTGCACGACCATGCCTGGCTGCAAAGATGCGGCCTAGCCTCAACCAGGCCTGAGCAACCACCCTGCGCCTCAGTTGCCATCGCACACCAGGAGCGTGGCACCCGCGCTGCCGGCGCGCCAGCCAGGCCGATGCTCCTGCACGGCCCGCGTCACCGCAAAGCTGAAGCGGTGCGACGTGATCAGCGGCAGCACAGCGGGGGCGGGCAGCTCCTCGCCGCCGCCAGCCGGCTCCAGGGAGCCCTGCGGTGGGGATTGAAGGGGCTTCTGCGAGGTTGAACAGATGTGGCGTCCGCAACTTTGTGCAGGCAGCCTAGGGCCTTGATGGGAGTCACCTGGCACGGCTGGGCAAGCGCCCGCAGGCGCGTCGCCCCGCTGCCCTCAGGCACCCCACGAAACAGCGCCTCCCCAGCCCCAGAGGCAGCTTGCCTGCAGCAGCATGAGGTGCGCTGCCTGGCGGTACTGCTCCCCCGGCTGCAGCTTCACCAGGGGCGCGACAGGCAAGGTCTGCAGCAGGTCCAGCAGCACTGCAAGGCGGGGCAGGGGGGGGGCACAAAAGGGTGGTGGAGGGGCGGGTCCTGTATGCCCAGCGCGCGGAGCTGGTGCGGCACGCACAGGGAGGCGCGCAGGCGGCGAGGGGCACGTTTCCCCTGGCTCACCCTGCGCCGCGTAGCGCGCCACGCGCTCGGGCAGTTGCCCCCCAGCCGCCGCCTTTGTGTACTTTGCCAGTGGGCGGTACCGCTCAAGGTACGACCTGAGGGCAGGGCAGCCAGGTCCGGAGATTGGGAGCGCCGTCGACAGGTCAGCTGTGCGCAGGCGAGGGAGTTGCACCGGGCCGGCCAAGCCAGCCGGGCGCCCTCCTGCATTGCAGGGCCCTCCGCTCCCGGCACCCCAACATGCTCCCTCGAAACCCCGCGCTGCCCTCACCTGACCACGCCCTGCACGTCCGCCTGCATGTACTGCAGCATGTGCGTCGCGGCGATGCGGCACAGCTCCGCCTCCAGCTCGGCGGCGGCGGCGTCACCGCCCTCGGCCCTGCAGCGTGGCGAGGCGCAGGCGTGGCACGCGGCTGGAGCGCTGGCATGAGGGCCTTTTTAGCCAGGTGGCAGCTGTGGCGCCACATGGGCCGCGCCCTCCCCTGCGGGCCCGCCCCTCGCACCTGTCCCGCAGGAGCTGCAGCGCGGCGGCCGGGAAGTGGCAGACGAGCGGGCCGCGCCCAAAGCTGTTGCCGCAGGCGGTGACGCCCTCGTGGCCGGGCAGGGGCGAGCCGTCGAAGAGGGCCGCCAGGTCGCCCAAGATCGAACCAACGCCCTGCAGGGGGTGGCGCATCGGGTGCCCACACCTTTGCTGTTGCAGATTGCGCGTCGCAGGCGGGGTGGGGCAGGCGCAACTTTCTGCCGCAAGCAGCCGCAGCCGGAACGGCGACAGGTTTGCAGAGGCTCGGGGCGGTCCCAAAGCGTGGTGGGCACTGAGCGGCCTCAGGACCGCGCCCACAGAGCTGCCGTCGCCACGGCAGCCCTTCCAGCCCTGCCCTCGCGCCGGGCTCACCCGCAGCTGCGAGTCAGCAGGCGCCCCCGAGCCGGTGGGCGGCGCATACTCCTGCCGCACCACGCCAAACAGCACCACAAAGAGGCCCGCCCCGGGCCCGCCGCGCGGCACATCGGAGCTCCAGACGACCTCGCCGGGACGGTACTCTGCGGGGGTTGCAGGGGCGGGCGCGAGCATGGGGCAGGGATACTACAGGAGGACCAGGAAGCCTGTGCTGCATTGTACGACGCTCCAAAGCAAGCGCGGCGGCGCTGCGCCGCGCAGTTGCTCGCGACACGCACGGCGCGCCCGCCCACGCACCCTGCAGCTTGGACAGCTTGAGCAGGGCCTGCAGGAGCTCGGGGGGCGCCGCCCTGAAGGGATCCATGCTCTGCATGACCTGCTCCGGGCTGGGCGGGCGCCAGCTGGGGCCTGCGTGCCGGAGGGCAGAGCAGAGGGGGCAGCCGAGGTGGGAGGTCTCTGCTGGGCGAGGGCGGCTGGCTGACCCGGTACGCCCCAGCAGCACAACCCCTCCTCAGCAAAAACGCACGTGGCAGAGTGTTTTGCAGAGCAGGGCAGGGAGCACGCAGGCAGGCAGGGGGGCGGGCGGGCAGGTGTGCGTCTTGCTGCGCCCGCTCCCCAACCCTGGGAGATCAGCGGGGCGGCGCACCCGCCATGTCCAGGTGACGCATGGCGGCGTCGACGGCGGCGGCCAGCGCCTCGCGCTCGTCCTCGTCCACCACCCCGCGCTCGTACATGTCGTGCGTGAAGGCGCGCTGCTGGCGCAGCACCGCCATGGCGGCGCGGTACGACTGCGGGGCGGGGCAAGTCGGCGGTGCGCTTGGTTCAAGGCGCGGGGGGCATCAGGGGCGCTGGCCAGCGCCTGGCAAGCATGGCAGCATCACCTGTCGGCGCCTCGGGGGCTGCTACTGCCCGGCAGCGCCAGCTGGGTGGCGCCGCGCATGGCAGGGCCTCCTGCCAAGTGGCCTAAAGCCACCAAGCCGCGCATCGCCCAGCGGGTGCGCCCCCCCCTGCCTGGGCCCACCTGCACCGCGCGGTACTGCGCCGGCGCCTCGGCCTCGCGGTCCTGGATGAACTCGTACGCGCCCAGCAGCTGCGCCTGCACCTCCTCCAGGACCGCCACTGGGGTCTCCTCCTCAAAGTACACCCACTGCGGGGTGGGGGGTGGGGGGTAGGGGGGTGGGGGGGTGGGTGGGGGGTTTGGGGGGGCCGGCAGGGACAAGCCTGGTCGATGCGCAGGCATGAGGATGGATGGGGGCCTGTCGGCAGCAGCTAGCACGGGGGGCGAGGCGAGCCCTGGGCAGGCAGCATGGGTCGGCGGGCTGCATGCCTTGCCAGACAGCACGACCCTGAGCGTGCACCCCGGGCCGACCTGGATCTGGGGGCTGGCCGCCAGGCCCATGTAGAGCTCCATTGTCGCCTCGCAGGAGACCAGCATCTTGCTGCAGCAGGTCAGGGGGACGGCTGGGGCTTGACATGCCGGCGAGGCAGGAAAGGGCGCCGTGCACCCAGCAAGGCGCCAGCTTTGGAGGGCACGCGTAGTTCCCGTGAACAGAGCTCCTTGCAGCCAAAGCCGGCATGGGAGATGCGGAGCAAGCGCACAACACCAGCCCCTCCCCCCCCCTTTTCTCTGCGCACCTCCCCAGGCGCTTGCGCAGCAGGCCGGTGAAGAGGCGGAAGGGCAGCGCAGTCGCGCGGCGCCACCAGGCGGGCATGGAGCGGTGCAGGCGCAGCGTGCCCGCCAGCACGCCGGCCACAGCGTGGGTGACCCCTGTGCCTCTGCAGGTGCAGCGTGGCAGTGCGGCGGGTCCCACTGAATTTAAATGCGGGAGCTTCCTAAATCCAGCCCAGCAGCCTGACGAATCACGGGCAGGCAAACAGGCGGCAGATAGATGAGGGTGGGCATGCCTGGCGTCGTACCAAATGCTGTGAGGGTGGGGAACACAACGGGCAGCGGCAGGCCCCGCTGACTATCTCCCCAAGCAGGCACGCAGGCGGACCGCACCCGATCTCCTTGCTGAGGAACTGCCAGAGCTGTAGGGCGTCGTGCGGGTGCTCCTCTGCGTGCTCTATCGCCTTGTCGCAGGCATAGCTGCAGGGGGGGGCGCGCCAGAGGGGTGGCCTCACGGCAGCAGGGTGGGTGCGTTGGCACATCGGGCTGTGAGCAGCAGGCCCGCTCTTGAAGGCGGGGCCGACTGTCGTACAACAACTCGCACGCAGCAAACCCCCTGCCCGCCTGCGCAAGCCTCCCCGCCACGCGGCGCTCACTTGGCAACGCGCAGCCCGTCTGGCGACAGCAGCCCGGCCAGGCGCTGGGCCCTGAAGTGCCGCTTCATGCCGTTGAGCACCCGCAGCCGCAGCTCCTGCAGGCCCTCCTCGCCCTCGCCGTCGGCGCTGCCGCTGGCCCGGGGGGACTCCCCCTCAAGCGGCGTGCCCGCCTCCACGTCCCGCTGGTCCTGGCTGCCATCCCTTGACCAGCCCCTGCTGCTGGCTGCGGCGGCAGCCTGCAGGTGCCGCGACACCTTCTTGGAGCGGACGCGGGAGAGCAGGGCGGCGGACACGGGCTGCTGCGCTGCCAGCGGCGCGGCTGGCAGCGGGGGAAGGCCGACGCGGCGGGCAGCTGGTGGCGGGGGCTCCGCACCCTCCGCCCTGCAGCAGGTGTGGAGGCCGTGCGAGGGGATGGGGGGAAGCCAGCCAGTAAGGGCAAGAACAGGCAGCCGCCCAACGGGACAGAGAAGCATCAAAGTGACCAGGCTTCACCAACAGCCTGGCAAGGCGGCGTGCAACTGCCTGCTTGCCTGCCAGAGGATCCCTGCAGCCGGCCCAGCAGGTCGCGCGTGCTGCCTGCGCCCGCGGCAGCCGCCCGGCTGGCGGTCGCCTGGGTGATCTGGCGCCGCACCAGCGCGGCAGCGGCCTGCGAGGCAGCGGCCCCCGCGCTGGCTGCCAGCTGCTGCTGCGCCTCGTCTGCGGTCACATCGTCTGAAGCGCGCTCCTGCTCGCCTCTGGCATCTGCCCTGCCCGCGCTGCCGTTGGCGCTGGGCGGTGCGGCTGCGCCGTTGGGCGCATCAGCATGGGAGCGGCCGCTGCCGTGGAAGAGGGCATCCAAGTCCGTGGCCCCATCTCCCTGGCTGAACAGCAGCTCAACCTCTTCCTCCTCTGCATCAGCCCCAGCAGTTGAGCCGCCATCAGCGGCCTGACGGAAGCTGCCACCGCCCTTGCGGAAGCTGCTGCCACCCTGTCGAAAGCTGCCGGCGCCACCAGACAGAGCACGCTTGACCGCGGCAGCTGCGGCGGTGCTGGCAGCAGCTGCTGCCACATCGGCGGCACTGGCATTTGGGTCGTAGAAACTGCCACGCAGGCTGCCATTGGCCCTGGCAGCCGCCTGCAGCGTCGACACATTTAGAGTGTGGGCAGGACCCGTCGTCTTGCGCGGGAGCGCTGAAGGCCCGCCGCGGCTGCACGGTTGTGGGCAGGGGAGGGCACGTGAGCAGAGGGGGAGGTACAAGCAAGCGACGTCTGTACAGGGAGAAGACGCCTGCACCCATGCACACGATGCACGGAACTGGGAATGCAGTGCAGCCGCACCTGGGCAGAAATGGCACTTCATAGTCGTCATTGCCCTCGGGCTCCAACAGGGATGCCATGACACTCCTGCGGGAAAGAGCTGGCCCCGCCGGACCCGCCTCTGAGCTGCCCTTGGAAAGCCCCTGCGCGGCGGCAGCCGGGCCGGCGGCCTCTGCTGCCTCCGCGGTCTCAGCGGCGACGCGCTTGGCGGCGCCGCCCCTGGGCCGCGGGACAAAGCCCTTGAGCCGGGTGGTGTGGTCGACAAAGGCGGCCACCAGGGGCCAGTTGGCGCCTGCAGCGCGCAGCCAGGGGGGGTGGTGTGGTGCCTTGGAGGGCCGGGCCGGGGAGGGGCGCACGCGGGCGGAGCAGGCCACAGGACGTGCGCCACCACCCAACTCCTTAGCGTTCGGAGAGGCCTGCATGACCTTGCAGGCGCTGCTCAAGGCGGCGCCGCGCGCGGCGCTGCCGCCTGATTGTGCAGCTGCATCTGCCTGCCAGCACACACACGCCTCACCATGCAGGAACTCCCCGTCCTGAAAGAAAGAAAGACCCATGCCTCACCCTGCAGGAACTCCCCGTCCTGCTGGTCCTTGAGGTCGGCGATGGACCGCGCGGTGAAGTCCTGCAGCTCCTCCAGCGCCCGCCGCCGCGCCCGCACCTTCTCCGGGGTGATGCGGCTGCGGCACGGGCAGGGGGCGAGGAACGCGGCACCTGGTGGGGTCTGCTCCTTGGGCCGCAGATCCTGCCCTGCTGTTGGGGAGTCGCGCCGCGCGCAGCCGATGTCTGGCAATGTACAACATGCGCTGCCAGAGCAGCAGACCGCGGGGGGCCGGGGTGCGGCAGGGGTGTGTGTGCAGGGGTGCGCACCTGAGCCCGGTCCAGCGCATGACGGGGCCGATGGAGGGCGCATTGATGAGCAGGGAGAGCAGCACAAACGCAGAGGCCCACAGCACAACATCAAAGTTGGCCTCGGCTGCAGGGGCGGAGGGCGGGGGGGGCGGGGGGGGGGGGCGCAGCGGCGGAGCAGGTCGGGCTGTCTGTCATACCGGGCTGGGTGGCCAGCCGCCAGGCCCCGGCCCTCCACACCCTGGCTGCTGCACAAGGACTGTCAAATGAGACAACAAGGCGACGCGCATGCCTGCATGCCCGGCTGCCGCACCCACCAACAGCGCCGCCAGAGTAGAAGTCGGAGTGGATGATGAAGTCGGCGGCCATGATGAGGGTGAGCGAGCCGCGCAGGCCCGCCACCGTGGCAAACGACACTTGCGGCAGCGTCAGCTCTGCAGGAGGGGGAGGGAGGGTGGTGGTGGTGGTGGTGGTGGTGGTGTGTGTGGGGCGGTGTGTGTGTGTGTGTGTGTGGGTGGGTGGGTGGGGGGGTTGTGTGTGGGGAACCGGGGTTGCCAGTGCGGCCAAATTCACAGCTGCAGAAGTTTCAGCGAAATGGAAGCTGAAACACCAGGGCCCGGCGCATCGAAGCCCACAGAACTGTGGCCCCCATCATCCTCAGCGCTCACTTGTGCCCAAAAGGCTGAAGATGGGGTTGAATGCAAGCATGCAGACGCCTGCGCAGGGGTGTGGGGGGGCAATTTGCGGGCCAGGATCAATCAACCACCGGTACGCCCGCGTAGCCCCGGAGTGAGGACCCTGCCACAGCTCCAGCCCTCTTTCGCCAGGGCCGGGGCGGGCAGGTGTGCCGACGTATGCTGGTGCAGGAGGAGTTAAGATGAAGAGGTGCAAGAGAAACAGCGCCCTTTACTCACACCGCCCACATGACAGAGCCCAGGGCTGGCACGTTGGAAGGGGCTCACCCCTGAAGGCATACATAAACAGGAAGATGATGGGAATGGCGCCATAGTTCCAGGCCGTCTTGTTCAGGTGGCCCGCAGAGCTGCAGGGGAGGTGCTGGCGGCAGCGCAAGCCATCACACAGCATACAGAGAGGACGCGTGCTAACTACCTGCTTGGTCCATGACCAGAGCGTGAAGGCACCATCAGGGCTCCCGAGTGTGTCGTCTCCTCCTGTGCGCTGGCTCAGCGCGAAGCAGGGCGGCCCCCCCTTGCGGCAAGCGCCCACCGCGCCACAAAATTGACCGAGGAGATGCCGCTCCAGAAGAAGACGAGGGCGTTGGCGGCAAAGGCCACCGTGTCCCACACCGCCTCGTGGATGCCGCTCTCTGCGCGCACACAGCCCGTGGGCGCGGCGGAGAGTTGGACCGGCCAGTGCGCGAGGTGCAACAGGCAAAGCAGGCGAGGGCGCTGCCGGCGGTGCGGGCATTCCAGGCGGGCGCCCCTGCATTGCCGCCGCCCGACTTGCCTGCGTCCGTGGCGAGCATGCCCCAGTGGCCGGTGGCGGAGCCGTACAGGCCAAAGATGCACACGCCAATGACGCCTGAGCCCTTGGCCGGGCCCTGCAGGGAAAGGGCGGGCGGGGCGGCAGGTCCTAGGTGGGCAGAAGGGGGGCCCCTCCAGCCGCCAGGCCCCAGGCTTCACAGAGGGTTTGCTGGGAGGAGGCGCCACGCCGGGGCGCAGCTTGCCTGCGCGACGTAAAAGGTGAGGTACGCGGTGGCCAGCACGACGAGGCTCTCGATGTAGGGCCGCGCCCCGCGCCAGCGCAGCAGCTTCAGCACGTAGCCAAGCGCCCAGGCAAAGGCGAGGCCCATGCCCACGCCAATGCCTGTCAGCCTGCGTTAGTAGAGGGAGTTGGCGCCGTGGGCGGAGGGGACGGCGGTTGGTGGTAGCAGCATCAGGCCCTGGCAGAGGCTTGCAGCCTGAGGGCAGGCTGCAAGGGAGCCTGGCAGCCCTAGGCACGACACCTGGACTCCGCGCGTGAGACAACCCTCTTCGACCCGCCGGTCCCCCAGCCGACACACGCAACGCTGGCCTGCCGTCGGCCAGGGCCGGGGCGCGGCGCTCACTTGAGGATGTCGCGGATGATGGGCCAGATCTCAGAGGGCACCGAGGGCAGGTTGTCGGGGCTGGAGCTCTCCAGGATGTGCAGGAAGACTGGGCGTGTGTGTGTGGTGGGGGTGGGGGGGTGGGGGGTGGGGGTGTTGGAGGGTGTGTGTGTGAGCGCGGGGTGGGGTGGGGTGGGTGGGG
>KQ481993.1:1034471-1055007 GCA_001430745.1 Auxenochlorella pyrenoidosa
TCTTGCTCGAAGCGGCACGGCGGCTCAAGAAGCGGGGCACGGCCGCCTGAGATGCTGCCCAGCAGGCCGCATCGAGCAAGGCGCAGAGCGCATGGGGGCCAGACACACAGCTCAGGCTCCTGCCCGCCTGTCTGGCGGTGGACCACCCCGAGCATGTCCCCACTATCTCAATATGCTGCCCTGCTGGCAGGCCACGCTGCGGCCCGAGATCCGGCTGCTCAACCGGCTGCTTGGTGCAGAGGGGCCGGAGCAGCGCGCCGAGGTGGGCCCGGCCTGGGGGCTCTGTGCACATGGGGAGCCAGCTGCATTCGGCCGGCCCCAGAGGCTCCCTTCCTTCCTGCAATTCCAGCCTTCTCTTGCCTCTTGCTGCTAGCCCGTCATGCCATCCGGCATGCCTGCAGGCGCGCCCAGAACCCTCATCACCCCATTCTGCAGCCTCTTGGTCAATCTTGGAAGCAGGCCAGCAACCAAGCCCTGCATGGTCTCTCCTCCAACCACCTGCCAGCCACAAGTGCGCCCTGCCCCGCTGCCCATCCCCCGCAGATCCTGGCCGGCGCGGAAGCTGGCCAGCAGCTGCTCATGAACGACCGCTACTTCTTCTCGCTGCTGGAGCGCATGCTGGGCGACGTGTCGCGCCAGCCAGAGGGCGAGCAGCGCGCCCAGCTGCTGGCCAAGCTGCAAGCCGTGCAGGTGGATGCGGCGGCGGCAGCGGAGCGGGCAGGCGCAGCGTAGCGATGCGCCGCGCCGCATGCAAAACCTTTTTTGGTGTTCACACGAGGACCTGCTGTTGCCCCTGTTGCGGCCAGGTCCATCCCCTGCTCTACTGACGTGCTGACCTCTGTACGCTGGTGCGGTCGTGTGCTGTGCAGCAAACGTTGTTTGTGCAATGCCAGCTTGCAGAAGATTGCAGAAGAAACAGTCATGGGGCAGGGCGAACAGCTGCCACAGGCGAGCGCCACGAAACGCTCTTGGAAAGGGAGCTGCAAGCCTCGAGCGCGCATATATGGTCTCACACGCACCTTTGTGACCAAGCTCGTGGAGCCCAAGCTCACAATTGTAGGACCCAAGGCGCTGCAGGAATTGAATGAGTGAGGAGAGCACAATTTGCAGGGGCGTGCGACGTCCATGCGGTTTCGCCGCAGCATGGAACGCAACGCAGCAACAAGGGCATGCTAGCTCTCAACCGATGCCCCCCCCCCCGTTGCCTCTACTGCGCACAATCTGCAGTTTGTTTGCAGCGCTGGTGAGCCCTTGTTTGCAGCAGGCTCGTCGAGGTGCTGCGACTCAGGGTTCCGGCAGGCTGGTTTATGCGGTAGCCCTTGCAGATTGTTGAGCAAATATCGATCGAAGTTTCGGATCGCCTGCACCACCCGCTGCAAGCTGCCTGGGCGACAGTGAGCGCGCTTACTTTGCACGGTTTGCTTCTTTCTTTGCCGTCCAGAGTCCAGAAGAAGAGCACACAATCGTCATTGGCTTACTCTGCCTGCCGACGACAAAGAGCCATCAGGCCCCTCGCTGCTGCCGCCACCGCCCACACTGCCGCCAGCGCACCACCTCGTCGCTGCATGTTTGCTGACGCACTTGCGACGTACAGAGCGCGCCAGGCACAGCTGAATCGGGAATCAGGTGTGTGCCTGGTAGCACTGTGCACCTCAACTCAGAGTAGCATGTTGAAAGGAAACAAAACGGTGCCTTTGGTTCAGCGACTGGCCCCCTGCCCTCGACTCCCGCGCAGCACGCGCCACCGCGGCAGCACGGCATGCAGCACAGGAGCTCGCGGCTGTAGCGGCGCGCGAGCAGAACGCGGGCGCAGAGGCAGTGTTCCACGCCCAGGAGAAGCTCGGCTCGGAGCTGCGGGCGGTGCGCAAGGCGGCGGCTGCTGCGGACCGTGACGTGTCGACGCTGACCAAGGCGGTGCACGAACTGGAGAAGCAGACCCTGCTGTTTGGCGACCTGCAGCACTACCTGTCGGTGATCGAGGGGGAGATCGCGGGGGTGGCGGCCGCCCTGGGGCGCATCCAGGCGGCGCAGCAGGCCGCGGCGCAGCGTGCAGAGCGTAGGCGTCCCGACTCCCAGCAGCAGCAAGGCTCGCGGCCCGGCAGTTTGGCAGCGCCGCAGCGGGCTGCAAGCTAGCAACGCAGCGGATGGCGCCTGCTCTGTCTTCGCCAGCAGCGGCGGCGCTGCAGAGCGCCTACGATGGCTTGCTGCAGGTGGGCAAGCGGCGGGCACTGGCAGTGCTCTGCTGGCCATCTGCCTGCATCAGGGCTCTCTCTGTGATGGCAAATGGATTCCTTGGCTGCCTCGTCCTTCCATGTGGCCTCCCGCCCGGCGTACCCAGCAGGTCTCAACCGGCCATGCCCACCCTCTGGCCTTGCAGGCGACTGCTCGAGGCGGCAGCCGCCAGCTGCGCGCCTCCTGCCCCCGCCTGTACCGCGATCTGCTGGCAGTCCTATCCGGCTTGCGGCCCTCCTTCATGCTGGACTACGGGCAGCTGCCTCCCGAGCAGCTGGCCGCCGCCGCTGCCGGCCTGGCGGCTGCGCTGCGCCTGCAAGCAGCTGCAGGGCAATGTTGTGTGGCTATCCTGGGGGACTGCTGCTACGTGGTGCGGCCTGAGGCGCTGTCATGCCTTGCGGGCAGCGCTGCGGGCGCGAGCGGCGGTGCCACGGCAGCAGGCACAGCAGAGCACCAGCCTGCGGCTTGCGATGCTGCACAGCAGCAGCGGCACGCACACACAGCGCAGCAGCGGCAGGCCCCTGCAGCCCCGGCGATGTTTGTAGGCTTTGATGGGCCGCGCCCTCGCTGGGCCAGCGCGGCCGAGGCGGCTGAGGCGGCAGGGGCGCTGGGTGCGCTGCGCGCCGGCCTGCTGGCGGCAGTGGAGCGGCACTTGCACAGCCACCAGCAGCAGCCAGCGAGCAGCAGTGTCAGCGGGGGGGGCGGCGCCGTGTGCCTACCCCTGCCGGTTGTGCAGGCGGAGGAGCTATCTGGCTGGCAGCGGGTGGTGCCCCCCACCGCTAGCGGCTATCTTCTGGGGTACCCGGCGGTGTATCTGTGCCACAGCCTTGAGGGCGCCCAGGCTGCCTCCCGCGGCCTCTCCAGCGGCAGCCTCTGCTTGCACACGGTGGCCGGCGCGCTGGCGGCGCTGCCGGCGCATGTCCCGCACCCGCACGGGCAGCCCCTGCTGGGGTTCTCTGTGCCCGCCGAGCTGGCAGCATCACCGGAATGGGCAGCCTGCCGCGATGCCTGGTGGGCGGCGGTGGAGGGACGTGCCTCTGCGGCGGCGGCGGCTTCGGGCGGGCTGGTGTGCTGGGAGCGGCTGCAGCTGGACATCTCATCGCAGCCTCCACGTCCAGTGGCGCTGTGAGCCACATGCTTTGCAGCAGCGCTTGTCAACGCCGCGGCACTCAGCACGCTTTGATGTGGCGGCGGCAGCAGCTGCGGCGGTGCTAGAGCGTCATGCATGTGCCTCCTTCGCCCTCTTTTCCTGTAAGCTCGCCGCTCGCCCAGTATCTATCCAATTGCAAGCCGCCAGCAGAAGCGCAGCGGCAGCAAAGGAGACCTGCCTCAGGTCTGGGCAGCGGCGGAGCGAGACAGGAGGTCAACAGCGACTAGGGAGGCCCCCTCGGCCCGGTAGCAGGCGCCGCCAGTGAGTTGGGGCCATGCAGCTTGGGCGCAGGCGCATGGCCGCCGCTCTGCGTGTCGCTGCTCGGTTGGCTGCTCAAAGTATATACTTTAGGCTCCACAAGAGCGTCGTGCACGTCACGCTCACTCCCAGCCCGCTGCTTGCGCCGCCGCCGCTTGCAGTGCGCTTGGAGAAGTGCTGGTTCTGCTCCAGCACCATCTATCCGGGCCACGGCATCACGTTTGTGCGGAACGATGCGACGGTGAGGCCCGCCGGGGCCGGCAGCAGTGGGCACGAAGAGCGGCGGCAACACTGGCGGCAGGCGGCGCCAGGTCCAGCCGCGGTGTCTTCATCTTCTGTCCTGCACCGGCGTCATTGCTGCCTCGGCATCGCGATAGGCAGAGGTGCAGCCTCGGAATCACGGCTTCAGAAAGCGTTGGTTCCTGTGCTCGCCCGTGCGCGCCCCGCAGATCTTCCGCTTCTGCCGCAGCAAGTGCCACAAGAACTTCAAGATGAAACGCAACCCGCGCAAGGTCAAGTGGACCAAGGCCTACCGCAAGCTGGCGGGCAAGGAGCTGGCAGAGGTGCGACCGGGCGTGCTCGGTGGGGAGTACCGCTGCCGCACGCTGCGCGCTGCCGCTGCAGCCTGTACTGCACTTGGGCACCAGGGGCGCAGCCCCCATCGCGAATGGCGCCACATCGCGGGGACGCGCCGATGGGCAGCATCCAGCATCAGACGCGCTTGCAAGGCACACAACCGCGCCCGAAACGCACCCTCGGGCCCCCCCTGTGCAGGATGCCACGTTTGAGATGGAGCGGCGGCGCAACCGGCCCGAGAAGTACGACCGCGAGCTGGTGCACAAGACGGGTGAGTGCCGCTGGGGAAAAGGATGGGTTCGCGCCGAGTGGCGTCAACTAGGCAGCCCAGCGCCAACTAGGCAGCCCAGCGCGCTGCTGCGGCTGCCACACGGCGCGGGCGACTGCCCCGCCCCTGGTGCACGGGTGCCCCCGCCGCCTGGGCCCAAACCACCCGCCTGCGTTGGCTGCGACCCCCGCCCCCTCCCCCTGCAGTCAAGGCGATCAAGAAGGTGGACGCGATCCGCAGCGCGCGCCAGGACCGCTTCTACGAGGCGCGCATGTCCAAGGCGAAGAAGCAGCAGGCGGCGGCGGAGCGGCGGCAGCTGGAGCAGGAGATCCACCTGGTCAAGGCGCCGGGGGCGCTGGCCAAGGAGAAGGAGGAGAAGCTCAAGGGTGGGTGGGCGGGCTGCGGCGCTGGGCGGGCCGGGGGCGGCGCTGGGGCCATGGGGCCTGGGAGACGGGTTGGATGGTTGCGGGGCGCTGGCCGAGGAGAAGGAGGAGCAGTGGCCCTCAGGGTGGGGCCCATGTTGCGTGTGTGCTCGTGTTCCCCGCTCACGTGCCGGCTTGCCTTGCGCTGGGCCCATGCTGCAGTGGCTGTGGAGGAGGCGCAGGAGGACATGCAGGAGTGAGGGGCGCGCCCAGCCCTGCTGCCCACACCACACGCCTGCGGCAGCTGCCGACTCCCCGCACAGCCTGCCTGGCTGTTCCTACTTACCCTGTCGTTTCACTGACCGTCTTTCTGTACTTGCTCCCGTTTCCGCTCGCCCTGTCCCCGCTGCTGCTTGTCCATTGCTTCATCCACCACCACCCCTCGCCCTGCTGGCCTATGCATGGCCCGACGCATCTGTTCATGTTGTCAAGCGCCCCATTGGGCGCGCTGGCTGCAAGCAAAGCAAAGTCAAGCGTGGGCAGAGGCAGCGGGTTGGGTCGTGTCGGGAGCAGGTCTGTACAAGCAGGACAGTATGAAATGCAAGGGGGAGGCAGGGGTATCGCTATACATGGGGGCATGTTGAAGTAAAGTACAGACATCATGGTTGGTGCACGTTACGTGGGTGGAGCAGTGCCAGCGGGGCATGGGCCCGGCACCTCGGCCACCTCAGCAAAAGCAGCCTCAGTCCTCCTCCATGGCATCCACCTCCCCTTCCTCCTCCTCGGGGGGCGCCACCAGCGGGGCCTTGCCCTTGCTGCGCCGCGCCGCTGCGGCCGCCGCCTCGGCGTGCGCGGCGCGCTGCGCCGCCGCCGCACGCCGCTCCTCGCTCTCCAGGAATGTGAGGGCATCCTCGCGGTTGATCACATCGATCCTGCAGTGTGGAAACGAAGGGCGGTGGCGCAGACCCGGGAAGGGTGGATGGTTGAGGCAAGCGAGGGTCGGCGCCGCAGGACAGCGGGCATGCATGCCGCCCGGGAAGCGCCCGCGCCTGCTGCCTGCTGGGAGCCCGTGCACCTGCTGAGGCGGTTGGTGTGGGACACGCCGTAGATCTTGTCCGCCACGTTCACAATCTGCAGAGGGCGAGACATGAGATTTTCACGTCTGAGGCTCGTCCCCAAAGGGTTGAGACCCTGAGCAGACAACGAGAAGCAGGGTGGGTGGGGGCAGGGCATGCAATCCTTTTTTCGGTGATTTCTTTTGTTGGTGCTGAGGCGACCAGGTGTGCCGGAAATCGGCAGTGGCGCATCCCCATGCACCACAGGGAAGAGCCCGGCGCACTGGGGGCCCCACCTGCGGGTGGAAGGTGGTGACGATGAACTGGGCGGGGTCGCGGTCGCGCGCCGCCTGCCGCGCCAGCATCTTGGCCACAGTGGTCCTGCAGGGGGCAAGAGGGGGTGTATGTGGTGCAGCGGGGAGGGCGGTGCTTGCTGGCGCTGGCTTGCCAGGGCAGGTGGGAGGCCAACGGGCGAGCCAGGGACCACGGGCACCAGCAGGGCTGCGCGGCTCGGTGCTGACGCTGCCGAGCTGTCCTGCCCCGCCGTGCCGCCGTGCCCTGCCTCCTTTCACTGCTGCAGCTCAGGGCCCTGTCCCCCCCCCCCACACACCTGTACTGGGGGTCCAGCGCGGCGTCGATCTCGTCAAACAGGTAAAAGGGTGCGGGGTCGCAGCCCTGCAGGGGCAGGCAAGTAGACACAAGGGAGGGGCGCGGCTGGGGCGGACAGGCTGGGAGGGCGTCGAGGGCCAGGGGGCGGGAGGCGCAGCACTGAGCGCACATGGGTGGCACAGCGGGGTGGCGGGCCGGTGGGCGAGGCAACGGGGCTGCGTGCAACGCCTTTCCCCACCTGGATGGCGAAGATGAGGGCCAGCGCCACGAGCGTCTTCTGCCCGCCGCTCAGCTGCTTCATGGACATGGTCTCGCCGCCGCCAAAGGACACCTGCAGGGGGGGCGGGGGTGGGGTGGGGTGGGGCGGGGGGTGGGGGCGGCGTCCGGCAGCTTTGCTGCCTGCAAGAGTGCCCTCTGGGGCAGCATGGCGGCAGAGGACGCGGCAGCTGCCCGACAAACGCTCCAACAGGCTCTGCCCTGCAGCGACCGAGCCAAACCTGGCCGCCAGTCAGGCGGCTCCGCCGGCCGAACCGGGTGCCATCACGCCGGCACGGACCCTTGTCCCCTACCCTGCCTCCACACCCAGTGACCCCCCCTGGCCACCCACCCCCCACCCCACCCCACCTTGACCTTCACCCCCGAGTACTTCTCCAGCGCGCCGTGCTTGCTGGCGCCCGCCGCCGCCGCCGCCCCCGGGTCGTCATTCTCGTCCTCCTGCCCCCCCGCCCCGCCCAGCCGCTTCTGCATGACCAGCTCGCCCCGCCCGCCGGGCACCAGCTGCAGGGGGGGCAGGGGAGGCGGGGAAGTCGTGTGCTGGAGCGCCTGCCTGGGGCTGGCAGCCAGGCAGCGGCTTGCAAGGTGCATGGCACATGGTGCATGGCCTCTTTGCGTGCTGTAGAGGGTTCCAGACTGGGGGCGCACCCTCCTTGGCTGCCCTGGTCAGCTCTCTCCGGGCACATTCCTGAGGCGGCAGTCCATGGTGCCACGGTGGACCGGCGGGCGTGCAGCCGCCGCCCCCCACCTGCGCAAAGATGTCGCGGAACTGCTTGGCCACGCCCTTGAAGGTGCGCTCGATGGCCTCGTCCTTGCGGGCATCCAGCGTGTCGATGAGCTGGCGGATCTTCTCGTCGCCGCGGTCGTTCTCCTGTTGGCCACAGGGAGGGGGTTGGGGTGGGGGGCAGGCTCGGGGGTACTTCAACACGCGATAATGGTGGGCGTAGCTCGCTGGTCCTGCTGCACATGCCCTCTCCGGGCCGAGAAACTGCAAAGAAGAAGGGCCAGGGCAGCCCTGGCCGTGAGCTGCCACCCCTTTCCGGCGCGGCGCCCGGCGCGCGCGCACCTCCTTGCGGCGGCACAGCTCGTCTCGCTGCTCGGTGAAGTTCATGTACTGGTCCAGCGCCTTCTTGTTGATGTGCCCAAACCTCTTCAGCTCGGTGTTGACCTGCCCGGGGGCGCCGGGGTACGGAGGGGGGGGGGGGGGGGGGCGGCAAGGGGCGGCAGGTGTGGGCGCGGCCGGCAACTGCCAGCGAAGCATCGCGAGGCGCGGCGCCTGGCTGCAGGGGGGCGGCCTTGCAACTGTGCGCCCTGCCGCTCGCAAAAACGGCTCGCGCCAGGCGCGCCAAGACGGGGCTGGCTTTGCCCACGGGTCCAAGCCATGCAGCCTGTGCTCGGAGCCTGCGCTTCGGGCCGGCCCCACCCAACCCCTCCCCCACCCCACTCCCCCTCACCCCACCACCACCACCACCCCAGGCCCACCTGCGACAGCTCCGCCTGCAGCTTCTTCAGCGAGGCGCCGCGGAACTTTTCGTACGCCTCATCCGGCAGCGAGCCCAGCTCCCGGATGCGCCGCTCCAGGTCGCCCTTTTTCAGGCGCAGCAGCGCCAGCCGGTCGGACAGCTTCTGCAGCGTGCTCTGCTCGTCCTGCGGGAGGGGGAGGGCCGGGGAGGAGGGGGGTGGGAGTTGCGTAGGTGTGTGAGTGTGGTGGTGGTGGTGGTAGTGAGAGGTGGGTGGGTGGGTGGGTGCGCCCGAATAATTTGGGGGGTGGGGTGGGGGGCCGACCCGGCGGGGCTCGCCTCTGCTCGGGGCGGGCACGCCAGGCATGCCAGCCTAGGGCCCAGGACCAGCCTGACAGCCACCGGCTTATCCCCCGGTGGCTGCCCCGCGCCACCTCGAGCGCTTGCCTGCTGCGCCAGGTCTTCCGCCTGAGCCTGGGCCTTGAGCCGGTCCCGCTCCGCCGCCCTCTCCTTGGCCGCGCGCTGCGCTGCCTCCAGCTCCGCCTCCACCCCCCCGGCTCGCTCAGACACAGCCGCCACCGCGGCCTGGGCCTGCAGGGGCAGGACAAGTGGTGTGGGGGCCGAGCTGTGCCTGCGGCATGTGGCCAGCCACTGCAAGCACAGTCCGTGGCGCAGGGGCAAACGCAGCCAAGGGGCCAATGATATAGTGCCGTCACCAGCAGCCCCTCTCCTATCGCTGCTGAGCCCCTCGCGGCGCCGCGCATGGACCCAGGCCCCTGTGCCCTGGCAGGCCCCGCCGCACCTGCGCCAACTCGCGGCGCCGCGCCTCGAGCGTCGCCGCGTCCACCCCGCTCGAGGCGGCGGCCAGCCGGTCCTGCAGGTCGCGCCGCTGCTGCCGCAGGTTGGCCGACAACTCGGCCTCCAGCGCCGCCGCCGCCGCCTCCACCTCGAGCTGCTCGGAGCGCAGCGCCTCCAGCTCCTCCTGTGGGGGTGGGGTGGGGGGTGGGTGAGTGGAGGGGTGGGGCCGGCAGAGAGAGTTTGTGGCAAGCCAGACATGAGGGGAGTGGGCACGTGAGGCATGCAGAACAGGAACCTGGCAGGCACAGGCATGCACAGCTCCCCAGAGGCCTCCAACTCTTGACGTTGCATCATCAAGGACTCGACCAGCAGGCCAAAAGAGCCGCAGCAGTCACGGTGTGCTTTCCCCCTGCCGTGGCATCCATTCACACGTGCCAGCGCACCTGCAGCTGGGCGACCTGGGGCTGCAGCGCGCGCACTTCGGCCTGCTCAGCGCTGCTCAGCGCGCCCAGCAGCTCTGTGCCGATCTCGGCCTCCAGGGCAGCGATGCTGGCCTGCAAGGGCGGGCGAGGGGGCGGCGCGGCAGCTGGAGCAGAGGTGGCGCAGCATGCATGGCGCCTGGCCTGGCTGCTGGCTGCGCTGCGCAGCGGCCGCCTTTGCAGCACATCCGTGCCAGCTGCTCAAAGCTGTCGCTTGCAGGGTGCTCAGATTGGCTCCGCTGGAACAACATGGGCACCTGCTGGCTGGCTGGCTGGCTGGCTGGCGCCCCTGGGGAAATCAGCTTTCTGGCAAAGGGGTGTGAGGAGGGGGTGCAGCAGGGCCCCACCTGCAAGTTGCCCAGCTCCTCGCCAATCTTGTCCAGCAGCGCCTGCTTGGCGCCGCCACGCTTGGCGGCCTCCGCGGCGCGCGCCTCAAGCGCGCGCAGCTCGCCGCGCAGCGGCGCGGTGCCGTTGGCGGCACTGGCGCGCTGCGCCTCGAGCTTTTGCAGCTCGGCGGTGACCTGGGGGCCGCGGGCGCATGCGGGGGAAGCGGGTGCGGGAGCATGGAACGGGGAGCTGGAGCAGGGCGACCTCGGCAGGTGGCGAGAGCTGTGTCAGCGCCCGCAGGCGCTGCATGCCCGCCCCGACGCTTGCTGCGCCTCCATGCAGCACGAGTCGGCAGCGGCGTGGGTGGGCCAGCGGCCGGCGCTGCGGCCCACCTGCGGGATGCGCTGCTGCACCTCCAGCAGCTGCTTGGCCACCTTCTTGGACTCGCGGTGGTGCTCCTGCAGCTTGGCGCGCAGGTCCTGCGGCGGAGGGAGAGGGGGCAGACTGCCAGGTGTTCAGCACGACAGCGTGCAGATAATATGTGGTAGTACAGGACGGTGCTGTGGTTCCGGTGCGGAGGTCCGGGTGGCAGGCTGAGCAGCGCGTGCGCGGTCGCTGCAGCGCGGCCTCGCAGCCCTGCGGCTCCGCAGCACCTGTGCGGCCAAACCCTGGGGCCGGCTGCCCTCCTGCCAGCCTGGGCCCACCTTGATCTCCTTCATGGCCTGGATCTTGGAGCGGGCGGGGTCGTAGAAGCCGCCGCGGTAGGTGCCGCGCCGCTCCACCTGCGCGTGGGGGAGGGAGGGGCATGTGCGCGCACTGCAGGGTCGGCAGGCGCAGCACGGGCATGGGACACTGGCTGCGACCGCGGCGTTCACATCTGGAAGCACGCACTCATCTGCAAGGCACGGCCACGCACAGGCGGCCCGGCCTTCACTGGGGCCTTGGTCTGCCGTGCCGCCCACCTGGTCGCCCTCCATAGTCACGCAGTTCAGGTTGGTCTCGCGCGCCACCCGCCCCGCAATGTCCAGGTTGCGGCACACCAGCGTCTTGCCAAACACCTGCAGGCGGGCGGGCGGGGGCGCAGGTTGTCAGGCCAGGCAAGGCGGGGCGGCGGGCGTGAGCGCAGGTGCCAAGCATGCGCCCCGCCTCGCAGCGCCGAGGTCGAGGGCAGGCCGCGGCCAGACTGGGTGTGCCCCAGCCATGCTGGCCCCCTTCCAAAGGTGACCGCCGCACTCGAGCTGGGGTGCTGTGGCGCGCTGCTGCGGGGTTCGTACCACCCCCGCCCCACCTGGCGGAAGGCTGGCTCGAACTTGGGGTCGTACTTGAGCTTCCTGAGCAGCGGCACCACGTCGTTGCCGTACTGCAGGCCAGGCGGGGCGGCATGGGGGGTGGGGGGTGAGGCCAGACCAGGGCTGGTGGGCCAGCCGAGGGCCGCCGGGCCACCCGGGACATGGAGGGTGGTTCTGGCGATCCCACTGGGTGCCGGGCCCCCCTGCTGCTCAACGGCCATGCAGAGTGCACCGCACTACGCACGAACAGGCCGCCGGGCCCCCCCTCCTCCCCCCCCCCGGCCCCCTCACCTGGTCTGGGTACCTGACCTCTGGCGGCTGCAGGCGGTTGAGCGGCATGAAGGAGACGCGGCCGCACCTGCCGCGGTTCAGCTCTGCCGTTAGCTTTAGCGCCACCTCGTCGCTCTCCACCTGCGGCGCAGCAAGGTCCGCGGGGGCCCAGCAACAGATATGGGAGGAGGAGGCATGCACCGTCCCTTGGTCTTGAGAGAGGAAGGGGGCCCCGGCCAGTGCTGCATCCCTCGCCTCCACAGAAGGCGGAGGGGCAGCAGCGAGCCCACAAGACTTGCCACAGGTAGCAGGCCTCTGGGGCGGTGCACGGCGCGCACTCAGCGTTGGCAGCCTCTCGGCAGACAACCCCGTGGCCGCCCAGGCAGCCCCCCCGGCTCACCACCACGTGGAAGAGCGAGTTGTTGGCCACCACCTCTGTGGCGGTGTACAGCTCCCGCCGGCAGTCAAACAGCTCAATCATCGTGCCATACACCTGGAGAGGAGGGGGGCAGAGGTGGGCGGAGGAGCGCTGTCGCCAGCCACGCAGCTCCGCAGGCCGTGCAGGGTGCACACACATGGCTGCTTCTCTTGCGCAGCTCCCACGCCACCCTGCTCTGCCGTGCATCACCGCCCTGCAGAGTGCTGCATTGCCGCCTGGGCGCGGGCCGCCCCATCCTTACCCTCACCCACCTGCCCCTCCAGCTGCAGCTCCTGCGCGATGCGCTTGACGCTGTTGAGCCCGCGCGACAGGTCACGGCCCAGGCTCTCTAGCACCCGCTCATGCACCCTCAGGTCCTCGTCCAGCTGCCGCCGCTGGCTGCAGGAAGGAATGGGGAGTGGGGTGGGTAGGGGGGTGGGGGGGGTGGGGGGGGGCGCCACGTGCGGGATGCATGGCTCTAGGGCCGGCCCAGCCCCGATGCCATCCCAGGCAGGCGCCCAGGGCCCAGCCACAGGCGGTGATGACAGCGTTGAGGGGCCAGGGCTGCCAGCCGCGCTGTGCCCCTGCTTGCTGCATGCTCGCTGCCCCGCCACCGCCCACTCCCCTGGCCCTGCGCCCCTGCTGCTCCGCAGCTAACGACACGGAGGCCCTGGCAGCTGTGCTGGCCCGCGCCAAGCAGCCCGGGCGCGTGCTGTGCGCCCAGCCGCTGCGTCTGTCTGCCGAGGGCGCGCGCAAGTGAGCGCCCGCATGGGCGCCAGCCACTGTGCACATGCGCTGCCCAGCAGGCCGCTGTGCAGCTCATCAAAGCCTCGCCAGGACCGCCCACCTATCGCCGCCCCAGCCCCCCCAGCC
The DNA here is from genome assembly GCA_001430745.1 of Auxenochlorella pyrenoidosa. Classification (NCBI taxonomy): domain Eukaryota; kingdom Viridiplantae; phylum Chlorophyta; class Trebouxiophyceae; order Chlorellales; family Chlorellaceae; genus Auxenochlorella; species Auxenochlorella pyrenoidosa. The sequence continues at coordinate 1,047,169 of KQ481993.1, forward strand.
TCCTTCCCTGTCCCCTTGGCTTCTGGGCCCTGCAGCGCGCTGGCGACCGGGGTGGGCCAGCTGGCAGCGGCGCTGCCGGCCCCACACGCCCTGCTGCCCACCCACAGCTGCGGGCTGGTGGCTGTCAGCTGCACCGCCAAGGGGCGCCAGATGTTCAAGGCGGTGGGGGTGGAGGCGGCAGCCATCCATGCAGCCAGCAGAGGGGTGGGTGCGGCTGGGCGGGGGGGCCAGGGAGCTGGGGCTTGCAGTTGGTTGGCAGCAGACTGCTGTTGAATGCGGCGCGAGGTGCATGCAGGCGCCGGGCTGTTTGCTGAGTGCGGGTGTCTCGAGCTTTGTTGCTGCTTCCCTTCACCAGCCGGCAAATGTTACGAGCATGCACGCTTGCTGAGCACCAGTCCAACCAGCCTGCCCTCCCTCCCCTCCCTCGCTCCAGCTGCCGCTGGCAGGTGTGTACTGCGACGGCGAGATCGGGCCCGCCATCCTGAATGCCAAGTCCGCGCTGCATTGGGCTGGGGAGGCGGGGGACAGCGGCGACGCCCCCAGCCGGGGCCGCAGCGCGCTGCAGGGCTTCACCACCATCCTGACTGCTCTGGTCGGCACGCGCTAGCGCTAGCCGGAGCGCAGCGTCGTGTCAAACGCAGCGGATTTCAAACCACTAGGCCGCCTTTTGCTGCGCGCCCTCTTTGTAAAGCGTCAATGCGAGCAAGACGGACAGAGCTTGGCCAAGGGGACATAGGCATGCAGATTTGATCGTAGCAGTGTGGAGCAGTATTGCCATTTGGAAGCTGCGCCTGCTGCGCTATGCTACGCTCCACTTCGTGGGGCACTTAAAGAGGGGGAGCATCCTTATTCAATAATAGTGGCAGTGGAGTGCTCATATAACAGCAAAGCCATCGCACTGCACGCAGCAGTACGCCGCAATGTTGATGGGTGCACACTGCCAGCCAAAGGACTCCTTCGCCCAAACCCTCATGTATTCATAGACAACCCTTAACCCTATGTAGACAACAGTCGCATGTTGAGATCAAACATCAAAAACCTTTCGAAGGATCAGGTAATTAAAATCAAATCGCAGAGGCTTCCCACATGTCGGCAGACCAGCTGTGGACAGATAGGCATAGCAGGCGTGCCGAGCTGGGGGCTGTTGCCCGTGACAGCTGACAGGTATGCTGCCAAGTGCGTTAGCAACCCCTTGCGCCAGCAAGCTGTCATCTGTCAGCGCCCTTAAGCCGTGGATGTCCACAGCTGATTGCCAGCGGGCCCAGCAGTAGTCGGGGTTCCTGCCATGCGGGGCGCAGCAGGCAAATGGCCGCCCCGTCACATGAGCCCCCGAATGCATGCGTGCGCCTCGGCCGTCCACCTTTTCGCCTTCGACATTCCCTTTGACTGCTAACTTACGTCGTCTGGGCTCACGGGCGCTCTTTGCCCAAGTCAAGGGCTTGTTCGGGAGCGGCTTGCGCTTCTGACGCCGATCCAGGCCATGGGGGGTGCGCACAAAGGCAGGAGGGCTTCTTGCTTGGGGGCAGAGAGGGGCAGAGAGCGGCATGGCCCCCAAACTCCTTTCAGTAGGTCCCCGCCACCTCCGTGCTGGGTGCTGCGCATGCCTCTCTGCCCCATCCTTGTGGTGGTCTCATAACAACTTCAAAGTGTGTGGTCTCACAACAACATCAAAGGTCTTGCAGGACTACTGGGCCTCACGGATGAGCTGCTGCTCTAGATACTGCATTCAGCAGGCGCACCAGCCGTGGCCAGGGCAGCCACGCTGTGCCGACTCCTCCGGCATGCGCAGCAGCAGTTGGCGGCGCTGCCGGCCTTTGCCTCGGCCGCATTGCTGGAGGACGACATGTCAGTTGCAACTCCTTGCAGCCCTCCTTGCAACTTTGCAAGGGTAAACTTCCCAACCTGGCACCGCCCTCCCCGGCTGAGCCCTGTGGCGCGCCCTCCCTGCGCCCTCAGCTCACAGCACGGAACCTGCCCCCATGGCCCGCAGGGAAGTCGAAGAGTGCGTGCATGGTGCAGTGAGGGAGGCCCTGGCCGCCATGCCCGCCGCAGTCGACGTCTGCCTGCTCTTTGTGGCCGCGGGGGCTCCCGGCAGGTGGGCGCATGGCTGCCCAAAGCACTGCAGCCGAGCCATGCGTGCTCATGCACCTGCAGGCTTGACCAACCAATTGCTGGGCGGTCCCGCCCGTGCTGCGCTGAGCAGCTGTGTCCTTTCCCACCGAGACACACGTGGGTGGCCCCTCTGCCCGCTGGCGCGCAGGGACCCGGGCGCGGCGCCCCTTGCGGGCCTGGTGCCGCTGTGCCAGGAGCTGCTGCCTCCAAGTGAGTGTTCCAGGCGGGGCGTGCACATGCGCTCTCCGCGTGGCTGCCGGGAAGCGGATCTGCTGCGCCGCCTTGGTGTGCATGCACCCTCGCGCCACACCCCCTCGCAAGCCCTCCTCAGGAGGCTGTTCCCGCAGGAGCGCTGGTGGTGGGGTGCTGCGGGCGCGGCTTGTTTGGCATTCAAGGAGGGACTCCTGTGGAGCTGGACCCGTCGCAGGGGGGGAGGGGCGCCTCAGGTGGGCTGCCCGGGAGGGGGCCTAGCACATATGCGTTTGCATGCTGGCCCCAACGAGCCTGGGGCCATGGAATCAGTGGGGCACGAGCCCAGGCCGGGCCTTGCGCCTTGCCTTTGTGGGCGCAACATCCGCGCACGATCTATTTTCAGCACTGATCCCGCGCTGGTGTGCCACCTGGCCCCCCTGCAGTGCTGCTGGGCCGGCTTCCGGGGACTAGGCTGCGCGCCTATGCCGCTCAGGAGCCCGCTGCTGGTGAGGGCGGGGGCCATTGCTTGCAGGTGCCCGCCACGCACGCCGCCCTGCACGTCCGCCCAATCTGCACCGAGCTGGACGCGCGTGGGGGTGCATGAAGCGTCACTCCTGAAAGCCCCCCCAACCCCCACCCCGACCGTGCTCTGCTTGCCCCCCGCCCCTGCTGCTGTCTGCAGGCGGCTGGTCCTCGGCGGAGGCGATGCGCTCCTGGCTGGGCCTAGGCCTGGGGGAGCCGCCGCCCGACAGCTGCCTGCTGTTTGGCTCGGACGACACCGGGGGGCTGGAGGGGTGCGCAGGCAGGCTTGCGGCCGCCCTGCCCGGGATGGTGCTGACGGGTGGGTGGGGGCCAGGGGTTTGCTGCAAGCTGGTTGAGGGCATGCGATGAGGTTGGGGTGTGGGGCTTGGGGCAGGGGATGTTTAATTTTCGATGGCCCCGCGCATGGGCAGCGCCTGCCTGGCTGTTGAGCTGGGCTGTCTGCCGCCGGGCCCGGGTGACCCCGCCCCCCTCGCTGCCGTATGCCCCGCCGCTGCTGCAGGCGGCAACTGCCCAGACGAGGGCGAGCTCTTCTGCTCCCAGCCGCTCCAGCAGCCGTCAGACGCGGCGGATGCAGCAGCGGCGGAGGGCAGCGAGGGCGGCCCGGCCAAGCGGCGCTCGCAGGCGTCGCAGCGGCCCAGCTTTGTGGGCCTGCTCGTCAGCCAGCAGGGCCACGACGAGCCGGGAGGCAGCGCCGCTGGCGGCTGCAAGCCCAAGCTGCGCTGCGCGGGGCTGACGTCCCAGGGCATGAAGGGGGGCGAGCCGCTGCTGACACATGTGCACCTCATCCGGAGTTCTGTGACGCTGCAGCGCCTCAGCCCAACGGCCCGTTCCAGGGTGGGGCCCGGGCCGGCTGCAAGGCACGGCAACAGGGCGCGGGAGGACAGCGCTCGCTCGCCTGCCAGCCCATGCCACAGCTCCCTGATGCGCACGTCTGTGACATGTCCTGCGGCACTGGCCGCCCGAGGCGGCACCCGATTCAACGCCAGCCGCAGGCTCCCTCCTCTTGCCTTGGCCTGCGGTAGGCGCCCCCCCACCCCCACCCCCCACCCCGCCACACACGCACGCGCACACGCACACGCACACGCACGCGCACGCGCTCGCGCGCGCGCGCACAACACACACACCACCACCACCACCACCAACCACCCCATGCAGTCAACGAGCTGATGGGGTTGGCGGCGCAGACCCTGCAGGGCGGCGACGCCACCCAACAGCTGTTCTACCTGGCCTGCGACGATGAGCGGCTGGGCCTCTGGGCGGGCGAACGCTATGGTGAGGCGCCGCACGCCGGGCTGCCTGGCAGCGCTGGCAGAAGGCAAGCATCGCGTGCTCGGCCCTGGTAGCAGTGTCTGCGGCCCCCCGGGGTGCGTGGCAGCAGGCGCGAAGCGCAGACGGTGCATGTGGCCCGCGCACCTGCCCAACAAGCCCCCCCCCCCTTGCGCCGCCCTCCGCTGGCATGCAGCCCTGGGCAGCTTTGACGCCGCGGTGTCTGCCGGCGACCCCGTGGTGCTGCTGCAGCTGTACTGCACCGCGGCGGACGACGAGGCATCGGCCTTCGGTCGGTGGGCAGGAGCCGGCAGTGCACGCCTCTGGGGGCGGATCTGCACTCCACACCGCAGCGGGCGCCCAGGGCCCAGCCACAGGCGGCGGCGACAGCGTTGAAGGGCAAGGGGCTGCCAGCCTTGCGATGCCCGGTGGCGAAAACTGGCCGCGCCGCGCAACCACCGCCAGGTCTGCCCTGCCCATGCTTGCTGCAAACTGGCTGCACCACCACCGCCCGCTCTCCTGGCCCTGCGCCCCTGCTGCCCCGCAGCTAACGACACGGAGGCCCTGGCGGCCGTGCTGGCCCGAGCAGAGCAGCCCGGGCGCATGCTGTGCGCCCAGCCGCTGCGGCTGTCTGCCGAGGGCGCGCGCAGGTGGACCGCCACATGGGCGCCAGCCACTGTGCACGTGGAAATCCCAGCAGGCCGCCGTGCAGTGCAATCTTCCCCTGATCGCCCGCCTGTTTGTCACCGCCCCAGCGTCCCCCCCTCCCCGCCCCCCGGCTCCTGGCCCTGCAGCGCGCTGGCGGCCGGGGTGGGCCAGCTGGCAGCGGCGCTGCCGGCCCCACATCCCCTGCTGCCCACCCACGGCTGCGGGCTGGTGGCCGTCAGCTGCTCCGCCAAGGGGCGCCAGATGTTCGAGTCGGAGGGTGTGGAGGCGGCGGCCATCCATGCAGCCAGCAGAGGGGTGGGTGCGGCTGGGCGGGGGGGCCAGGGAGCTGGGGCTTGCAGTTGGCTGTGGCAGCAGGCGGCTGTTGAATGTGTTGTGAGTTGCATGCAGGCGCCGGGCTGCTTGCTGGTTGCAGGCACCGTGATAGTTCTGTTTGCTCCAGCCAGCCGGCAGACTCCTCCCATGCATGCTTGCTGTGCACCGTCCAACCGGCCTTCCTCATCCCTCGCTCCAGCTGCCGCTGGCGGGTGTGTACTGCGACGGCGAGATCGGGCCCGCCATCCTGAACGCCAAGTCCGCGCTGCGCTGGGCTGGGGAGGCCGGGGGCAGCGCACTGCAGGGCTCTTCCACCATCCTGACTGCTCTGGTCGGCACGCGCTAGCCGGAGCGCTGCATCTCATGTAAAACCATTAGGCTGCCTATTGCTGCTCGTGCATCTGTGAAGCTTCTTCAAGAAGGGCATGCGATAGCGAGGTCATCGCACTGCAGGCAGCGGTGCCCCGCCTTGTTGATGTATGCACACTGCCAGCCCCAGCACTGCTGCGCCATGAAACTTCAGAGAAAGCAAGCATGAATTAACAACAATAATCAATGACTATAAGAAGGATCAATCGTAAGGAATCAGGCCATGGAGTCTTTCTGCATGTGAGCAGAGCAGTTGCGGGCTGACAGGCATGCTGCCAATCACGGCGCCACCCCTTGCGCCAGCAAGCTGTTGACATCATCCGTCAGCGCCCCATCAAGCTGTGGAGGCCAACTTCTGATTGCCAGCAGGCTCAGAAGGCAGATGGCCGCCCTGTCAGGCAGATGAGCCGGCGGTGCATGCGTGCACCTCGGCACTGCCACTCCCACCAGACACCAGGTCGGCAGAGGCACGGTGGGTCATCTGCATGCCCTCTGCGCTGTCCGCAACATCTAGGCCGCCGCACTCTGCATCCCCAGCTGGGCTGCCCATCCCTGCAGCGGTGCCCACCTCGCCCTGCCTGTCAACCGCCACAGCGGCCGGGCTGCCTGCAGGCAGACCCTGCAGGAGCGATGCATGCTGCTGTGCCTGCTGCAGCTGCTGCTCCTGGCCCTCCTGCTCCTGCAGCGCTGCAGCGACTGCCGCTCCGAGGCCCTCCATGGCCGCAGCCTGCAGAAGGGCGGCCACATCATGCCCATCCGCCTGGCCTGACTCCATGCAACTGCCTGCTGGCTCCTCGCCTGCCACGCTGCCTGCCTGGTCCTCGTCCCGCTGCTGCCCTGCACAGAATGAGTTGTCGGCAGGGCCATGGTCCAAGCAAAGGTCAACCTGCCCCGCTGCCTGCAGCTGATCCCCTGCCTGCAGCGCATTTGGTGAGGATGGCGAAGGCTGCCTGGGAGGTCCCACTGGCGCTGGATCTGCCCCCTGATCCTCGGTAGCAAGCGTCTCAGCAGCATCTTTGGTGCCTGCCTCATGAGGCACGTCACAGCCCGCACTACTACGCCTGCTCGTGCTGCTGATTTCAGGGCTGAGCTGTTCTGCAGTGGGGTCAGCTGCGGCCTCGATCTGCTGCGCTGCGCCTGCTGAGCTGGTTTCTGCAGCTTCCATTCCATGCGGCGGGCTGATGCTGTGCTGCTCAAGCATCTCCAGCTGCTGCGTCTCCTCGCCCTCCTCTTCCGCCTGCTTCGTTGCCTCTTCAGCCACCGAGCTTGCACCACCCAGCAGGCCGCTGGCAGGGCGCGCAGCCGTGTGCGCGTCCCCGGCTGCCTCCAGCTGTGCTTTGTAACCGGCAGAGAGGGCATCTGCATAGCAGGCGCCTGCGTCGTCCTCTTCCCACACCTTGTGCTGCGCAGCCACCACCTCTGCTGCCTGCGAATCCTTGGTCAAGCTCACAGCTGACCTGGCGGCATCAAGTGGGCTCAGCAGGCTGCCGCCCGATGCCTTGACAGCCTGCAAGCAAGAGGGCAGATGCTAACAGATGCAGCGTCACAGATCTGCAAGATGGCTTATAAGAAGCAGTGCCCGATTCACAGCAGGTTGCAGGCAGATGCAGGGCGAGCGGTAAAAGAAGAGTGGCCATCCCCCAAACCACCAGATCCAGGGTCCTCCACGGCCTTGCCTGTATTTTGCAGTAGACATCCTCCACATGCACAGCAGCTGCAGAGCGCTGCTTATCCAGCCAGGTGGGACGGCTGCCAGTGGGGACCGGCCCCCCACTGTGCACAGCAGCGCAGCCATGTGGGAATGCCGTGCCCGCCTCTAGCCCTGCTTGCAGGGTGCTGATTGCTGGCAGGCTAGCAATGCTTGCTGAGGCATGGCCCACAGCGGCTGCGAGCGTGCGAGAGGCAGGGAACACAGGGCGGCCAGCCAGCCTCTGCAGTGCGCCTGCCCCCCCGGCGTGCTATGCTGCAGCTGCCGCCTGCCTGAGTGCTGGCATGTGCTGGGCATGCTGAATCGCCAACTCTCGCTGGTGCGCAGCCGCCCCCTGTCGCCTGCACGCAATCCCAAGGGGGTTGGATGGAGGGCAATGGTGTTTGGCGCCTTGGCACTCCAGGCACACAGCGGAACATAGCCCCTGCCGCCCTCCCTGCTCTGCCGCCTCACGGGCGGTGCTGCAGCGGGCCGCCACCCCCCACCTGCGGTGCTCTGCAATCTTCTCTGCCGCGGCGGCCTCCAGGCGGTGCACCAGGTAGGCCTCGCGCTTGGCCTCTCTGGCGGCCAGCGAGTCCTCCAGCTGCGCAAAACGCCGCTCCTGCGAGGCACAGGAGGGGGGCGGGGCGGGGGGGGGGGGGCACCGCATGGTGCACGCAACTACAGGT
>KQ481993.1:1055978-1074508 GCA_001430745.1 Auxenochlorella pyrenoidosa
ACCGCATGGTGCACGCAACTACAGGTGCTGCTGCAAGCCGCAGTGCTCTCCTCATCTGCTGCTCACAGGGCACAGCTGCCTGCCTTGCAGGACCGCACATCACGACAATGCCCTATCCTGTGCGCTCCCATGCCGGCATCCCGCACCTGAGCGTCTGCCAGCTCCTCTTCCCGCTCTTCCCACAGCGCCTGCTCCTGCGCCTGCAGGCGTGCCGTGCCGCTGCTGGCGGCAGGGCGGGTGGCGGCGGCAGCGCTGCCAGCGGTGCGTGCGTATGCCCTGTTTTGCGCCCCCTGGAAGCGAGGGGCGAAGCTCTCCACGGTTCCATTTCGGGTGTAATGGTCGCGCAGCGTGCCGATGAAGGCTGCCTCGCCTGCACCCAGCAGAGGAGGGCTTGGTTCTTGGTCAACTTGTTCAAGTCAAGTGAGCCAAAGATAGCCAAGGGTACGGCGGAGAATGCAAAACAAGACATCTTTGGGCCGACAGATGCATTGGAAGACAGGCTGCAATTCTATACCCCAGCCACCCATGCTCACATTCACCCTTTTCCAGCAGCACAGCGCCTGCTTGCGCACGAGGCTTCTGCCGCCTGCTGCTGCTGGCCCCACCAGGCGCTGACGGCACTCGTTGTGGGATGGAGCGGGATCTTGCCGGCGGCGCACCACCAGATCCAGCTGCAGATGCAGGAGGATTGGGTGCTGCGACCAGCAGGCTGCCGTCAAAGGTGACGATGGCCAGACGCGGCGCCGGCGCTTGGCCCGCCTGCGCCCCCGCCTCTCCCGCCCGCGCAGCGCTCATCAGCCGCACGGCACGGTGTCGCGGTTGAGTCTCAGCCACTTTTGAGGCTGTGGGCGCCAAAGTGCTCCCGCTTTTAGCGAAACGACTTCAGCTTTGCAAAGCGCTGACCGGCGTTGACAGCCAACTGAGTATAATGCCGCACTTTGTATGAATTGAACTTGCGGCGTGAGGGGAGCGCTCTTGTTTTTAGCGGAGGAGGCCCCCCGCGCTGACGCCAGCACTGGAGCACGGCCCAGCAGAAGCGGATGGACCCCAAAGGCGTCTCTCGTGCAATTCTCTTCTCTTGCCTCCAGTGCATGACAGCCTCCCAGGGCTCAAAAAGCTTACTCAAAAGATCAGGAGTGGATAACGGTGGTGCGGTGTCACGGCAACGCTGGGCAGAGAGTGCAGCGCGGACACTTGGCAAAGGACTCGTTTCACAGGATAATGGATTGGGAGGGCGACCAAGGGAGGCCCACAAAATGGCAGGGCCAAAAGGAGGAGGAGGTGCGTCCAGGCCAAAGGTGCTGCAGCGCCTTGCTCCCAGTGTGCTTAGGGGACAGCATGAAAGAGTGCATCGGATAGTCGCTGCACCAAAAGGCAGGGGCAAAGGGAACGTGCCAACCAGGGTGGTGGTGCTTGGAGGAGGGCTACAAAAAGCAGGGGAGAAATGGACTGAAGGCTGGTGGTTGCAAAAGGGGAAGCAGGTGGCGTGCGTGCGGCCCACGGCCGCCGCTCTCGTGGCCACCCCCCGAGGGCAGAGTACAAACGGAGGGCAGGTCAACAGCGCAGGGTCAAGTTGGTATGTGTTGTTCGTTTCCAGAATACATAGGGTCACAAAGAGGGTACAGATCAGGGTCCGGTCCTCCCAGCGTTGCGCAGCGCTCCGAGCCGGGCAGCGGCAAGCTGGCAGCCCAGGCGGCGTGTCCGGGCAGCACATGCGCTGCACCACCCACGCAGCAATGGCGGCGGAATCTTGCGATGCAGCACAGCGCCGAGGCGGCGCCTCGGGTGTCAACCGCGGCTGAACCGCATCAGGGCGACGCCAGGCCGGGGGAGCAGCCGGACAGCTTGCCGCTGCTGGCGCCGTAGCTGGGCAGGCTGCTGGCGGAGCTGTGCAGCGGGCGGCGGAGCGGCTTGGAGGCCTCGCCGGGGGCGCCGCGGGCGCCGCCGCGGCTCAGCTGGCGCTGCAGGTGCAGGCGCTCCTTGTGGGCAATCAGCGAGTCCATGGTGTAGCAGCCGTAGCAGGCCAGGCAGTGCCAGGCTGCGGCAGCAAGGGCGGAGGGTTGGAGGGGTCAGGCACGGCAACCAGGGCAAAGTATGCCCAGGCCAGCATCAGGGCCAGGTGGAGAACAGCGAACAGCTGCAGGCTGAGGTGCCGGCAGCGTGCAGTGCACAAAGCAACGAGAGAGGCAGGCTGCACGCATGGGCGCTGCGCGGTGGCGCTGCCTCGGTAGTGTGAACGTGAGCCCCTGCAGCTGACCCCGCCCACCGAGGGCGCTCGAGCTCACCTGCATGCAGGAACCCCCCGAAGCCGGTGTCCTGCGCCAGGTCCTCTGCAAAGAAGGCGCCCATGCCCAGCGCCGCTGCGGCGTAGTGCCGCCTGAGGTCGGCGGCGACGGCCTGCAGTGGGGTGCTGGCCGGGCAGGGGTGAGGGGGGCAGGGCGCGCACCTCCTCCTGCCAGCTTGGCACCCAAGTGCTAGAAGAGAGCGCGGGAGGCGGGAATCGCAACCGCCGGGGTCGCGCACACACCATCTTGACAGCGCTGCGCTGACCGCCCCACCCCACCGCCGCGCCCACACCCACACACACAAAACGCAGCAGAACACCAGGGCTGAAAGCCAGCAGCGCACCTTGCTGTGCGACGCCTGCCGCGCAAACTCGGTCTGCATGACCAGCGCGTGCGCGGCAGACACGGCAAAGGGCCGGAAGGGCACCGCTGCCAGCGAGGCGGTGGCAGCTCGCTGCGCGGCTGCCGAGTCGGCAAACAGGCACTTCACCTGCGGCAAGGCCAGCAGCACAGTGGCGTGAAGGCAGCACTCTGGTCGACCCCGATTCATACTCCTCCACTCCAGCCAACCTGCACTCCTGTGCACCCCCCCGCCCTGCGGCTGCCCGCCGGCCACAACGCAGCTGGCTCAGCCCCCGGCCCACCCACCATGGCGCTGGAGGTGTAGGCGATGGTCCAGTAGTCGAGCTTGCGCGCCCACCGGCGGGCAGCGCCCGAGCTGGCGTGGTAGAGCGTGGCGGCCAGGCCTACCGCCATCAAGCTGCGCGCGTGGTGCCGCCCCTCGGGCGTCAGCCGCCGCCTGCGGGGCGGGGGGAGGGCAGGGCATGGGACGGTGAGATGTCGGAGGGTTTGGGGGGCTGCAGGGCGGTCCCACATGCCCGCACGTTTGATTTCCGGTGGTCGGGCCCGCCGGCGATGTGGGCCCACCACCATTGGCTTGAAAAGTCTCCACTTATGCACCCACACGAATGCTGTGTACCGCACTCTGCCCAGCCCACCCACTTGTGCATGCGCCAGCCCAGGGCCAGGAAGGGCAGGGAGGTGAGCACGTTGGCGGTGCGCTCGTGCCAAGTGGCGTCGCCATGCGCCTCGCCGGCGGGCTGCAGCATGTCTCCAACTCGCAGAACCATGCCGCCCAGGCGCTGTCGCAGCCCAGCAGGCGCGGTCAGGGCCCCCTCTGTCGGCGCACCGGCATCGGCTGTGGGTGAGGCCTCACTCAGGACCGCCTGGCGCAGCGTTGGAGGCGCTGCGGGTGCGGCTCCAGCCAACTGTGCATTCAACCGTGCTGCACCACCGCTGCCATGCTGCACTCGCTTCTCCGGCTGCTGCTGCTGGTTGGGCTGCTGCTGCGCAGGCCGCGGTGCGGGTTGCAGCGGCGCGGCGGTTCGGGGCGGAGGCGACGGCCCAACCAGGGCAGAGGTATGGGAGTGCGGACAGGCCGTCTGGTGGTGGCGTTGGTGCTGTGGGCGTGACAGGAGCGCCAGAGCCGTAGGGGCCTCTGCGCTGCACAGCTCAAACACAGGTTGAGCAAGGGACACGCCTGCCGGCGGCCGGGGTGCGCTCTCCATCATCTGTGAGCGCAGCCCGGCCAGCGCAGGAGCCAGCGCGTCGCTTGTCCAGCACACCGCCGGTCAGGTGCTCAACCGAGTGCAGCGCGAAGCAGGCAAGTGCCTGCAGAACCTAAAAGACAAGCTTCTGAAGCGCAGGAGGTGTAATCACATTTAATGGAATGATTCCATGAGTGCCACACGGCTGTGCACAGCACACTCGCCGGCCATGACTGCGTCGTTTTCTGAGCTCCTCGATGTCTACATGGAAAATCATGGCAGCTTTGAAAAGTCCACGGGGCGATCGCAAGGTGGACGGGCAGACACTTGCGACGCCCTTGCGCCCGGCCCTGCCGGCCCTGCGGCAGTGCCACGTTGCATCGCCAAGTTGAGCAGACCTTGCTTGCCCAGTCACGGCAATCATCTGGAACGCAAAAGAAATCAGTGGTGAAGATCCACGAGATTTCGCATGACATTGCTGGAGCATTGCCAGCGCCCAGCGTATGGCAGCCAGTGCTGCTGGTGGTGCCGTGAAAAACGCTTACAGCGGCGCAAAGCCGAAAATTCTCAAGCCTGGAGTTCATGAACAGAGAGCACGAAGGAGACAGGCAAGTCAAATATGCAAGCAAGCTATTGCTGGCTGTGCCCTCCTTGCAGGGCTGTGGCAGCTGATGACCAGGCTTCTGCCATGCGAGGCAGCACCAGGGGTGGGCGCCTTCAGGCCTTGCCCCGCCCACGCCCTGCGTGGCCCGGCTGGTAGAAGACGACCTTGAGCGGCGCATCTACCGTGACGCCAGGCAGGTGCTGAACAGCAAGGAGGGGGCAGGACCGCGGGGCACTGAGGCTGGGCTGGCAGCGCACGCATGCGCACGTAGCGGCGGGTGCCTGGGGAGCAGGCAGCTGTGAGCATGTGCACTGGAGCGACGCGCCAGGTGGCCCTGTCTGCATGCCACACGAGCGGGTGCGGCGCATCCCGGCGCACCTGGCGCTCGGTTGCCCGCTTGGCCGCGACTGCATGGCTCACGTCCTTGTAGCGCAGTATGCCCCACTGCAGGCCAAGTGGTGGGCACGGCACAATGGGTTAGGGCACGCAGCCAGCGGGCCTGCACCCTGCCAAAAATGACGCGTGCAAGCTGAGCCCGGGCGCCTCGCGCGCACCTTGTACCGCTTGCCGTTGTCTGCCAGCCGGTCGGCTGCCTGCAGGCGCTCCACCTGCACGGGGCCCCACCTGCAGGCGGGCGCGCAGCATGGAAGGTGGGGGGGTGGGGGGGTTGGGGCAAGGGGGGCAGGGGGGGGCCCACGTTGAATGTGGAGGTGTAGGGCAGGCGAGAGCACAGAGCAGCTGGCACGACCGTGGCTCAAGCCGCCGGTGTTCCTCAAATCCCACAGGCTATGAAACATAACAGCGGGAGCTGCACCCACCTGCTGAAGGCACGGCACAGGTCCTCCTCCTCCACATTGAGGCCAATCCAGCCCACCCAGAGCCCTGTGTTGGGCCCCTCGCCGCCTGCATCCCCGGCGGCAGGATTCCGCTGCTGAGAGGCCGAATGCTGCTGCTGCTGCTGCTGCAAATGCTGCGGCCGGCGTGAGCGGGGCGCCGCCTCCTGCCACTGCTCCTGGCCCTCCAGCTGTGCGTGGTAGGCAGACGCCGCAGCGGCCTGCTCGCGCTGCTGCTGCTGCCGCTGTGCCAACGCAGCTGCCGCCGCATCCTGCACCGAGTCGGCCTGCTGCTGCAGCTGCAGCTGAAGCTCACGCATCTCTGCCTCCAGGGCCGCCACGCCAGCGGGCTCGCCAGCAGCTGCAGGCTGGTCCCGCTCCTTCCCCGTCCAGGGGTCGCGTGCCGCCAGAATGCTGGAGACCAGCCGCCCCACAAACTGGTCAGGGCTCACCGGCTGCAAGCAAGGAGCAAAGGGGAGGGCACTTGAGTGCCTGGCGGGCACTGCCAATTGCAAGTGCCGGGCTGGTGCGAGGCAGGGCCGTGCGATCGTGCGCTTGCCACCAGCAGCCACCAGGCACCCCTTGAGGCAATGTCCCACCCGCAGCAGTACTAACCCAAACGGCAGATACACGGGGGCAGGGCATCGGCCCCACCCAGCACCCACCTGCACCTCCAGCAGCGAGGTCCCCAGCGGGTATGAGTCAAGCAGGTCTGCCGCCTCCCGCGCAGCCGCCACGTCAGCAAAAGCCACCAGCGCGCTGCCCTCTGCAGCCCCCGCCTCAAACTGGCACACCAGCTGCCGCACCGCGCCGCACTGCTCAAACAGCGCGCGCAGCTCGCCGGGTGAGGCAGAGCTGGGCACGCCGCCCACCTGCACGTGCGACATGCCGCCCGGCTGCACCCGCACGCCGGCTGTCGGAGCTGCCTGCCTGCCTGCCTGCTGATGAATGCACTGTTGGGGTCTGCAGGGGGATGGGCAGCAGAGGGCGTGGGCAATAGCCGCTGCTGCTGGCCGAGAGCAGGGGCGCCAACACAGAAGCAGCGGCAGCGGTGCCAGGATAGGAACCCAAAGAGTGCCTTGTGTGCGCCGTCTCCGCGCTCCGCCTGATGTCGATAGCTCGATGAGCATGTATCAAGTGCGCTGCGAAGACTGCAGAGGCCAGGCACATCAGCCCTGCCTTCGGCGGGCTGTGCTTCTCCTCGTCTACCTGCTCAGACTTCTTATCGAGTGAGAAAATCGCACATCGATCAGACGGCTGTAAGATTGCCGAGGTTGCCGGCCAGTTCCTGTCGAACTCTAGCAACCCTGATCGCTTTGCGTAGCACAGTGAACACTGCTTTGACCAAAACTTACTGGTGCAGCCGGCACCGTCGAATGCCCGTCCATTGCGATGCTGCAGCACGCTGCTGAGCGGGTAGCGCTGGCGCTGCGCTGCGCCGTTGGGCTGCAGGCACGTGCGGACTCGCTGGCAATGCCCCTGAGCATGTCCACATGAGGCTAGATGGCAAACCCCATTCATGGATAGAATCAATTGAAGGGGCGCGAAAAGGGCCCCCCTGCCGCACTGAGCATGGGCATCCAACAACGCGGGCCCTGGACAGGCATGTGCACATTCACGCCTTGCCAGGCCGCCGCTCTCGAGGAATGTAGAACGTCACCTTGAGCGGCATGTCATCAGTGATGCCGGGCAGGAACTGCACGACGGGCAGACGCACCGCAAGGCCTTCGGCCCTGTCGAGGAGCTTGCATCTTGGCAGCGGGAACCCAAATCAACAACACCGGTGGGCTGGAGAGCCCAGACGTCAGCGAGGAGGATCGGCTGTTCGCAGAGGCCAACGCGCGCTGGCTATAGTCCGACTGCCAGGTGGGTGCAGGACGGTCCTGCTGGGCTGGGTGGCACACAGTTGGCCCGGTGCTGCCCTGCTCCCAACACCCATGGCCCATTGACCAATGCAATCTTGACACTTTGGCGGCAGCCCCTGGCGTGCCGTTGCCTGCCTGGCCGCGATGGCATGCTCCAGGTGTTGGTAGCGCAGGATGCCCCACTGCAATCGGTGAGGAGCCACACGCCTGAGGGTGCTGTGAGATAACACGAGCTGCCGCTCTGCGCACAGTACGGGCAGATTGCATGCACTGCACCTCCAAGGTGGCGAGATGCACTGACTTCCTCCTCGCATGATGTTGTGTGGCTGACGCGGCAAAGGCGTCAGCTCCCGCCATGCCCACAGAACAGCCAGGCAGGGAGGCAGCGGAAAGGAGCAACCAGCAGGTATGCTGGGCACAGTTTGCACAGCTCGCCTTGTAGAGCTTGCCGTTGTCTGCCAGACGGTCGGCTGCCTGCAGGCGCTCCACGCCGACGGGGCCCCACCTGCCGAGGAGGAGCCACGATGAGGAGGTCAAGGGGGCGGAAGCCAGCCAGGGGTTCAGCAGGAAGCAAGCAGAGTGTTGGGGTTGGGTTGGGTGGGGAAGGGTGGGGGGCGGGGGGCGGGCACACGGGCATGCTGCTCACAACATGGCTGGAGGAAGCGACCACAAGCCCTGCTCGCATCCCTGCCCCACCTGGCAAATGCACGGCAGAGGTCGTCCTCTGTCACTGCTCTGTCAATCCAGCCAACATAAATCTCTCGGCTGGGCTCCTCCAGAGGCAGGTAGCTGCTCTGAGGCACCGCTGGCTGGCAGGGCTGCTGCTGATGACGATGTTCAGGCACGGCTGGCTGCTGCTGCTGAGAGCGTGTCTGCAGGGCCTTCCGCACAGGTCGCACCTCCTGCCACTGCTCCTGGCCTGCCTGCTGTGCGTCGTAGGCAGGCAGCAAACCAACCTGCTCGCGCTGCTGCTGCCGCTGTGCCAGCGCTGTTGCTGCTGCATCCTGCACCGAGTCAGCCTGCTGCTGGAGCTGCAGCTGAAGCTCACGCATCTCTGCCTCCAGGGCAGCCACGCCGGCGGGCTCGCCAGCAGCGGCAGCGCCACCGCTGCTGGCGGGGGCTGCAGGCTGGGCCTGCTCCCGCCCCGTCCAGGGGTCCCGTGCCGCCAGAGTGCTGGAGACCAGTCGCCGCACAAACTGGTCAGGGCTCACCGGCTGCAAGCAAGGAGCGCAGGGAGAGGCAAGCAAGTGCATGACGGGCGGCGCCAATCGCGAGTGCGGCGCTGGATGCGAGGATGAGATTTGCACTCTAGCGCGAGCCGTCAGCACCCACCCACGCCTCTCGAGGCAGCAATGTCCCGCCCACGCCAGTGATAACCCAACAATGCAGGTACAAGGTGGCAGGGGCATCATTTCCTCGGCCCCGCACCCCGCGCGCCCCCACCCCCCACCCCACCTCACCCCACCCCACCCCACCCCACCCCCCACACACCACCACCACCACTACCATCCACCCACCCACCCATCCACCCACCCACCACCACCACCACCACTGCTCCACCCAGCACCCACCTGCACCTCCAGCAGCAAGGGTCCCCAGCGGGTATGAGTCAAGCAGGTCTGCCGCCTCCTGTGCTGCTGCCGCGTCAGCAAAAGCCACCAGCGCGCTGCCCTCTGCAGCCCCCACCTCAAACAGGCACACCAGCTGCCGCACCGCGCCGCACTGCTCAAACAGCTCGCGCAGCTCGCCGGGAGAGGCAGAGCTGGGCACGCCGCCCACCTGCACGTGCGACATGCCGCCCGGCTGCACCCGCACGCCGGCTGTCGGAGCTGCCTGCCTGCCTGCCTGCCTGCCTGCTGGCGAATGCAATGTTGGGATCTGCAGCAGGGTGGGCAGCAGAGGGCATGGGGCAACAGCTGCTGCTACTGGCCAGTAGCAGGGGAGGCGCCAGGCGCGGTGGCAGCGGCAACCAAGTGCGGTCCTAATGACGCATTACTGGCGGTCGCCATACTCCGACATGAACATCCTATCGCAGAAGTGAGCGCTATCGGAATGCGGGGCAAGGCTCACGCCAAAGCCTCAAACCGCAGGAGCTCCTCGTGGCCAGCCGAAAGCCTGAGGCCAACGAACAACCAGGGGCAACGAACAACCAGGTATTATGGGAAGTGGCAAACAAGCGCAGCCTAAGCTGGGTGCGTGCCGGTTGCCAGCTCCGCTCCGCCCGCGACGGGCGCATGCTGCGTGTCAATCTGCCCTGCCTCTGCTTGTGTAATAATCAGGGGAATGCCTTCCGCATGACGTTGCAAATGGAAACGGGAACAGAGAGAATGGATCAGCAAGACGGAGGCAGGTGCCAGCTGCACGTCCCAAACGGTGTGTGCCAAGTTGTGGAGATGCCAGAGCTCAGCTGAGCTGCTGGGCTTCCTGACAGGGGCCCTCAGGCAGTCTCCCGATACTTCATTTTAAGGGGTACAGAGCCCAGCAGCGGCTCAACCTGCAGCGCAAGAGAATACAACTGCACCTGAATGAAAACAGTTCCTGAGATGCAGGGAGTTTGCATGTGCCAGCCACCACCTGGCTTGCATGCGCGCATTTGTCTTGAATCGTGCAGCTTGTTGCAAACATGAGCGTCCGAAAAAACCAACTTTTCCCACCAGCGCGCCAGACCGCTCGAAGCATGCAGAACGAAGCCCAGACAACATTGTATACGCGGCATGACGGCTGCCAAGTGACGCACCTGTCCATTCAACGCCTCCATTGCCGCCTGCGCCTCCTCCACACGCTGCCAGCGCACGATCGCATAGCGCAGGCCACCGGTCTTGGCCTGCTCCACCTGCCACTGCAGCAGGTGCCCATACCTGCATCCCAGGCCAGGCGGGGTGGGAGGGGAACAGCCATCAGCCGGCATGTCCTGGGCAGAAGATCTGATCTCCTCTAGAGGGCAGGGCAGTAGATGCAGGATGATGCGCAAGGAGGCACATGCCCTGCGAGTGTGTTGGCAGCACCGCCGCCACACACCAGGCACGGCAGGGGGTGAGCGCCAGTAGTTGCATGCAGGAACCGGGCAGCGCAGCCCTCCTAGCAGCAGGCGCAGCAGCACCCGGCGGGCCCACACCTGCCAAAGACGGCGCGCACGCCGTCGCTGGTGGCCCCGGGCCCGATGTTGCCCACCCAGATGGCAGGGGTGGGCGCCTGGCTGATGCCCTTGGAGCCCCCCCTGGCCTGGGCGCCAAAGCCGGCGTACGCAGCCACGCGGCCCTGCACGCCGCCGCCGCTGGCGGTGGCGCGCGCCCGCTGCAGGCCGCGCCGCACCGCTGCGTTGTCGGCCACTAGCGAGGGCTGCACAAAGATGAGGCCCTGGGAGTTGAGGGAGGGCACCTGCGGGGGGGAGGGGGGCATGCAGGGGCTGGGTGCCACGTGCAGCGCTGGAGCAGTCTCGGCAGTGGCAGCGCGTGCTGGACGAAGAGAAGGCAGGTCTGGTTGAGTGTATCGCACTGCAGGAGAGGCATCGCCATGGCCAAGAGCCTTGTCCACTGAGCAGGGCCGCCAGGGGAGCACAAAGCAGCGCAGGCGCAATCCCAACGGGACGGGCGGTACGATCCGTGCGTGGACGTTCAAGCCCAGCACCCGGCAGTCGTCACTGCTCATGCATCTCCTAGAGTGCAGCGATTGCCATGCAAACAGGGGTTGAGCTTGCTTGCCGGCCGGTCAGCATACAGCTACCTAACCCAGCCCAGCTGCCCAGTCCCCCAGCCTCACCAGCTGCTCGTGCATCTCCCGCAGCGCTGCTGCCGCGCTCTCCGGCCGCGCAAACTGGATGTGCGCAAACCTGCGATTGGGGTGCTTGATGGCCTGCAGGATGTGCCCAAACCTGCGGACGGCAGGGATGGGAGGATGTGTCGGGGGCAGCGCCTGGAGGGAACAGGGCCTGCGCGCCCTGCACTGGATGCTTCCGGCGGGGCAGGAAGATCTCGAGGACGCCGCATGCCAAGATGTGCAGTGATCTGGGGCCGCCTGGCGCACACGAGCCACCATCCAGCACACACACGCCGTCCTTGGGGCCCGTGCCCCGGCCGGGCTGCCTGCACACCCAGCGCCCTCCAGGCCGGCCCCACACACCGTGCAAAGGCCGCCACCACCGCCTCGCGCGTGCACCCAGGGTCCAGGTTCCGCAGCATGACGCGCGTGTCGCTCACCGCCCCCGCCAGCTCAGCACCTGTATCGCCCTGCTCCGCCTCGACACCGCGGCTGGCCCCCTGGCCGCGCGCCTCGCGGCCGCCCACCTCCCGCCACTCCTCCCCGCCCCCCTCGCCGCCGCCCGGCTCCACCCAAAACTGGTCTGCCCAGCTGGCGTCATCAAACGACGCATGCTGGTCTGCCGCCGGCTGCCCACCCGCCGCCGCTGCGGCCTGCTCCCAGCCCCAATCTGGCAGCTCAAACCCGGGGGCGCGCTGCTGGTCCTCGTGAGCCACAAATTGTTCCCCCTGCTGCTGCTGCTGTGGAGGCAGCGGTGGAGTCTGCTGACCAGCTAGCTCAGGCGCGCCGGAGGGTGCCGGCGTCGCTGCTGCGCTGCTGCCGTCGCTGGCCACGCTGCCGCCGCCAGGCATGAGCTGCACCGGTGCAGGGCGGCGTGGTCGAGGGATTTCGTGAGTGACGGGGGAGCATGATGCGGCAGGCTCAGCTGGCCCCTCTGCTCACGCCGGGCCAGGCAGCCGAAGAGATGGCCGCGGTCGTCGATGGCCGCCAGCCGGCACCACTGACTGACACTTGCATTTCTCACCTGCGCGCACTGTGCTGCCACCCAGCCCTGCACATCATGTGCCGGCACCACCCCCAGCGTCCGGCCACCCCAGTCTGCCCCGTGGAGCAGCTGCGCAGCCTCTGCGGCCGCGGCGGGGCTCTCCAGAAAGGCCAGCGTGCTCAGCTGCATGGCAGTTGGTTGCATCCCGCAGTTGGAGCCCGGACACAACGCAGCTTACAAGCAAGCAGCCCCGCTGTCGCCGACCACGGCAGGGGGGCACGGCCCTGACATCGCGCTGCCGGCACAGGCAACCTGGACACAGGCATCACAGAGGCTTGCCTGAGGGCCATCCAGGCAGAAGACGACAGAACGGGCGCCCACGACTGCACGGAGCTCATCGTAAGTGGCCGAGGGCGGGAGGTTGCTGATCTCAACTGCCGCCTCCATGCCGGCAGCGGTGCCGCGTATTGCGAGCCGCCGTGGCGAAGCGGTCTGCAAGTTGCTAACATGAGGGTGAATCAAATCAATGAATCAATTGCTCAGCAAGGCGAGCAAATGCCATTGGAGGAAAACAGCAGCCGCGACAGCCAGCCGGACGGGCCATGACTCGATGCTTCCAGCATCATGCTGACCCCAGGCGAGCGGCGGCAGCGGTGGCGGGTGGCACCGAGCACAGCGTGGCAAGGTGTCGGACGTGCATCGGCTACCGCAGAATCCATGATGCGCTCATACACATGGAGAAGGTGGGATAGCGCAACGGCACCCACGTTGGGAATGGACCCGCTTGAGTTGTTTACAGTGTGCCGCCTCGACTCTCTATTCAAATGCGGCTACAAGACTGCACATCAAGGCCCAGTAGGGATCGCGGGTTCGGCGCAACAAGCAAGTTATTCCTGACTGAAGGGAAGAGGTGCACGCTGCCGCCAGCGCCGAGCGCTGCGCTGCTGCAGAGAGGAAGACCAAGCACTGCCCCTGGCTGCACTGGTCACTCAGCATTCACTTAAATTAGTACTCAGAATCCAAAAACGCAGATGATGGTCTGTTCAAGTAAGACCAGAAGGCAAAAATTCCACCTGAGGCTCAGGCGACGGTCCCTGCAAGATGCATGGCTGGCTTGCCAGCGAAAAGGCCCTGCACTCTGCCGTTCATTCACGCACTGCGCAGCCGCTCCTTGATGTCGGTGCTCACCCCCCGAGTGGGAGTGAAGCTCTCTGCCAGCGCGGTGAAGCTGTCGATGCTCCAGGTCTGCAGGTGGAGGGGGGCCCGGTGCAGGCTTGGCAGCGGCATGCACAGAAGAAAATAGAACCCCAGCAACCGTCAGCCAGAGACAGGCTGGCTGGGGGTACTGATGGCAGCAGGAGGGGAGGCATGGGCCCCCGCTGGACGGCGCGCGGCTGCTTGTGAGCACCATTGGGGCCCCGCTGGGCACGCCCTGCCCTCGGGACCCAGGGCGGGGGGCGCACCTGGTCCTGCAGCTGGATCAGGCCCCGCTCATTCAGGTGGTACACGGTGTGCCCTGCAAAGAGCAATGATTGATTGATTGATTGATCCACGGTGCGCCCTGCAGGGGCGCGTGAGGTGGGCAGCAGCCCGCGCCCGTGTGCACCCCGGGCAACCATCCCGACCGTGCCTGCCCAGTCGGCACGCCCCGGCAGGGCTTTGCTGGCGGCACCACTGCGCCCATTCCCCAGTGCCGCACAGCAGAGCGGGCGCGGCGCCGCTGCGCACACTGCGGGACATCCGACCCCTCCCCTCCCCCCCCCCCCCCGGCCGCAGGCCCACCCTCAAAGGCCTCCACCCGGGGGTGCCAGGGGAACTTGAGGTACCCGCCCAGCAGCCAGTCGGCCTCGATGGTGCGCGGCCCCGTCACGCGGATGTCGCGCAGCTGCACCGCCGAGTAGCTGGCGTCAAAGAGCAGGCCCAGGGCCTGCCGGGGGGGGGGGGGGCTAGGCTGGCCATATAGGCTGGGCGAAGTGTGCGCGAGAGGGCCGGTGGCTGTCGAGCAGCACGCTGCGCCACGCTGCAGGACACACGCCTGTACTGGGTGCCCAGCTGGGCAGCCGAGTGGCAGGCAGACCGTGGGCAAGCGCAGAGCGGAGCGGCGGCGCTGTGGCTGTCCTGCCAGCGGGCCTCAGTGGCCCACTCCTCCCGCCCACGTCCCGAGCGCGCATCCCCGGCAGCCTAGCCGTCGGCTCCAGGCAGCCCCAGGCAGCCAGGCTGAGGGGCAGCGGGGCCCGTGGGGCGCACCTTGATGTAGCGGGACAGCCCGCGCGTCTCGTTGGTGGGGTCCTTGAACACGCAGTCGTCGGCAAACACCTCGGGCGTCAGGTCGCCTGCACCGCGCCAGGGCAAAGGCACAGAAGCTGGCCTGCGTGCTCAGCTTGGGCTGCTCCACGGGCAGTTGCAGCTGTGCAGCGGCTGCCGACCACGCCCGGCCCCCCGACCCAGCTGGAAGGTGCTTGTGCCTGCCGGCCTCCCTGGGGGGGCCCCCAGCCGTGGCGGGGCTCACCTGTCACAAAGTACTGCCCCTCCCGCAGGTTGCGCGCCAGGATTTCCTGCAACCGGCAGCGGCAGGAGGGGAGGAGCCCTCGCTGCGCAGCACAACCGAACGAGCGGTGCCGGGGGGCAGCGGCTGCCTCGCCCGGCCCAGTGGCACAGGCTGGGTGGCATGGCAGGCACCCTGCGCCATGCTCAGCCTGTTGCTGCGCGCGTTAAGCAGCGTTGGCTCCCCCATTTCCCCCACCCCGACCATGCACGCACCTTGACTTGCTCTGCGGTCAGGCCCTCAAGCTTGGTCCCAACCGCCTCCACCTGACCCAGCGGCGCCAGCTCCAGCGCATGCGCAGGCGCAGGGGTCGCCAGGCCGCCGGCCGGACCGTTGCCAGAGGCTCCCGCAGCGAGGAGTGCCGTCCCCGTGGCCAGCAGCTGGCGGCGGCTCAGGGGGAGCGCATCGCCTGCGTCGTGGGTCGTGCCTTGCGGAGCTGCCGCCGACGCCACCGTCCGCTTGGCCAGGGCGTTTGCGGCTTGTCGGCGCGGCCAGGCGTTGCTCCGGTGGAGCTGCTTTTGAGCTCCGGGAGCTGCAACGCGGGCAGGAGAGACTGCTGTGGCGAACATGGTCGGGCCGCTCCTACAACAGCAGCAAGGCGCCACCTGTGTTTCCGATTACTTTTACAGGCCGATCACGGTTGGTGACGCCGGATGGCGACTTGTAAATCCGCCCTGGCACTGGTCGCCGACATAGCGCCACGCCCCGTCCCGCTGTGCCATCAACGCGCTCACTGATTCCCCGCAATGTTGTCGCTGCACCTCTCCCACACATGCTGTCACGAACTCCAGGTTGATTGGGAAACAAGGCGTGCTGCCTGAGCAGACCATCATCGCTGCAGCGGGTAGCGAGCGCTCGTGCGCTCCGCGTGGCTGGTGGCTCCTGCCAGCCCCTGGTGCCTGCTCATGCCATCCTCCTCCATGCTGCTGCTACATACATGGCGGGGCCAACAAGCAGTCGCACTTCAGCGGCACTGCCATCGATTGCAACACGAGCATCGACGCAGATAGCTGCAGCTGAGGCACTGCACATCTTGCCGCCTGCATGTTGCAGCGGAAGGAGCCACCTGCGCCGGCAGGAATGGCCTATGTTGAAAACCATGCACCTGACTCTTCTGTATCAACTGCAACCTAAAAAACAGTTCCTTGAGCGCCTTCAAGCCAGAACCCTGCTGGGTCATGTGACTTGCTAGTGCAGTGCTAGGGCCTCGCAGGCGGCACCGCCCCCTGAAAGAATCACGACCTCTCTCTTCCCGCGACATCTAGTGTCATGCGGCTGGCGACGATCAATTGGCAGCATCTCTGATTGATGCGCAAGGCCCTGCGTGGGCCAAAAGGGCTTTGGCCCTTCCTCTTGGTCGTTGGGGCCCTGCTGATCCTGAGCACGCGCACATGGGGGTCTAGCGTAGAGCTGTTCGCCGGCCTGCAGCCACGGCAGGTGAGTTTGGATTCCGCTGCCGCTGCCGCTGTTCCCGCCGGGCACCCAGACCCGCTCGCTGTCTTGCCATCTCGTACTCAGCAGCGCAGCCCACTGAAAAAGGTGCCCGCACCTGACATGCAGCATGCCAGAGCGCGCAGACTTGCCCGGCGGTACTGCCAGGGTACGCTGGGCAGCTGGTGCACAGGCTTCCGCCTGCAGGTGCCCGTACCGGCTGTGCCGGCGCCGCGCGGTAACCTGACATGCAGCCTGGACTGCAACCAGGTGGGGGCTGCTCCGCGGCCAGCTGCCCATCGTGTTGTGGGCTTACAGATTCCTTGACAGCGCTTTGCAGTGCACATCAGAGCCCACATGGCACGGCCGCCCACCTCTTGCTTGTCCTGATCCGTTCCTCAACAGCATGCCTCACCACACACCTTGGTCCCCGCCTCCCAGCTCAGGTGGGCACCTGCAGCGCCCTCACCGGGCTGTGCACGTGCCCAGCCGGCTGGACCGGCTTCAACTGCCTGCAACCCTCCAAGAGGCACTGCGCCAGTGGCTGGCGCCGGCACGGCTTTGAGCCGCGGCCGGGGCAGGGGGCTGCCGACGTGGCGGCGGCGGCACGCCCTGGCAGCAGCTTCTGGCTGCTACCGGGGAGCCACTGCGCAGGTGGGGCGCCATGCTGAGGGGTGGGGGGCTGGCAGGGCCAGCTCGGACCGGGGGAATGCCAGGGATGCGACGAGTGGCAGAGTGGCAGAGCGGCAGATGCCCTGCCGCTGGAGGGAGTGGTCACAGCGTCCAGTGATGTCGCGGGGTCTCCCCCATGCGTGCGTGCGACTCCCCATGCCTTTTCATCCCATGCCGCACTTCTCGTCAGGCGCCTGTGACGACACGCTGGCTGCCTGCTACTGCCCCGCCAACACCACCTATGGGCGGGTGCCTGCCGCACCAGATGCCCCTCCCGGTGGGTTGCAGGAGGGGTGCAGACCGGTCGGGATGCCCGTGCCGCTGCTGCGCGCCAGAAGCGATGCAGCATGCGGCCTGCGCTTCATCTGTTGGTGTGGACTACCTCTCGGCGTGCTGATGCCGGTAGCCCTCCGCCCTCCGCCGCTACAGGCAGCCCGCCGCTGCGGGTGGGGCGGCCCATGGGGCAGTGGTGTCAGCCCAGCCGTACGCCGGATGGGCGGCCCTCCCAGTGGGGGACTGTGGAGCCTGAGCAGCTGTGGGGCCCAGAGGGCTGGTGCAACGCCGCCATGCCGCAGCAGCAGTGCCCCTGCTACGACGGTGGGTGTGGGGGGCTGCTGCTTGTGCAGCCTAACCTGACCTGCTGCCAGAGCCCTTGAGCTGGGAGAGTAAAGCTCAAGCATACATGGCTGACGAAGCGGCCTGCCACGCAGCTGCACGCGTCGCCCGCTGCTGCTGCTGCTGCTCTCGAGGCGAGGCGGGCATTGCGCCAAAGCGCGCCCTTCCCCCCACCCCCTACCCCCACACATACACACCCCACACCCCACCCCACCCCACACAC
Source organism: Auxenochlorella pyrenoidosa (assembly GCA_001430745.1). Lineage (NCBI taxonomy): Eukaryota > Viridiplantae > Chlorophyta > Trebouxiophyceae > Chlorellales > Chlorellaceae > Auxenochlorella > Auxenochlorella pyrenoidosa. The sequence continues at coordinate 1,073,340 of KQ481993.1, forward strand.
CATGCCCCACAGGCTGGTCTGGCATGTACTGCGAGCTGCCCACCGAGCAGTTTTGCCTGAACCAGTGCAACGGGCGCGGCGAGTGCCTGGGCGGGTACTGTCAGTGCGACCCGGGTGAGGGGGCGGCGTCGCTGGCTGCCTCCGCAAGGGTGGGAGCCAGAACATGCTCGAGCATGGGCAGAGGGCAAGCCTCTGTGGCTGCAGTGTGACCAGCACGGGAATGGTGCCCCCTTGCCCAGGCATGCGCCCACACCGACAGAGAAGAACCGGGGGGGGACGGCCCGGAGGCGACAGACTCGCCGCGCCTGTGCGTGGGGTGGACCGGGGCCCTCCCTGAGACTCCTTCCCCCTGCGCAGGCTGGCACGGCATCGACTGCGCCCACCGCAGCCTGGCCGCCGACAACAGCAGGCCAGGCAAGCAGGGCAGCCCTGTGCCCGCCTGCGCCACACGTTTGAATGACAGGGGCCGCTTGCAGCGCAGCCCTCACGCGCAGCCCTCCTGCCCACCTCGCTTGCTCTTGAGTCTGGCAGGGAGGCATGCGCAGCGACCCTGGCTTGCCGAGCACGTGCACACCCCCGCCAAGCGGCAGTTCCGGCGCGGGGAGACGCGGCTGCGGCCCCTCATCTATATGTGAGCGGCTGGGCGGCAGCAAAGGGCGGAGCGCGTGCGGCCCGGTGCATGGCAGCTGTGCCTGGCCTGTGCCTGTGGCTGCCCCCGCCTGGGCATGCCCGGCTGCCCGGTGCCAGCGCTGCAGCATCTCAGTCCACGCCCTGCGCGATGTGTCCGCCCTGACTTCCCTGCCTGCGCCCCCCCCCCCCCCCCCCCCCCCCACCCTACACACACACACGCACGCACACGCACCCCACCCACCCACAGCCCCCCCCTTCCCCCCTCACCCCCCACCCCACCCCAACTCACACTCCGCCCAGGTACGAGCTGCCCAGCGAGTACAGCACCCTCATGCTGCAGTACCGACAGGGCGGCGCCGACTGCGTGCCCCGCACCTTTGTGTGGCCCAACGAGACCAAGCTGTCCAGTGAGGCGCCCGCGGCGGGCGCCGGCCCCCTCCAGCAGCCCTCCTCCTCAGGGCAGCCCGGCGCCGCGCCGAGCTCCATGGCTGGTGCCTGCCGCAGCCCGCAGGCCAGCGCTCGGATGAGCACAGCCGGGG
>KQ481993.1:1095720-1119331 GCA_001430745.1 Auxenochlorella pyrenoidosa
GGCGCAGCGCACCTGGCACTTCTGGGGGGGCACGTTGTCTGCGAATGCGCGGCGGGTGGCATTGCCAGGCGCGCCGCTGGGGATGCTTAGGTAATAGCCAGGCGCAAACCAGCACGTCACATAGTCGGTGTTGCCCTGGCAGCGCGCCAGGCCGCACCCAATTTTTGTTGTGGCCTTCCACACGACTGCAGGGCCAGGATGCCAGGCCAGCGTGGCATCGGATTCCGTCCCCAGCTGCTGCGCCACCACCTGACAGTGGATCACGCGCAACAGTCAAACCCACACCCAATTGCGTGGCGCAGCTGTGCCAGGCCGACTGGGCGCATGCCTCACTGTTGGTGAAGTGCCGGATCTCCACGCCATCCCGGCTGGTTCCAGGGTTTGCAAAGTCGTAGCTCTGTGACAATAAAGGGTGGCAGTTCGGCAGTTGCGTACGTGAGATGACGAGCAAGAATGAGAGCGGAGTACAGTTGCAGTGGGGGCCAACTGCCATGGTCGCCTAGAGCGGGTCCAACCCTTCATCCTGGTTGATGGCTTGCAAGGCGCAGGGTTGCCCGCTTACCGTCACTTCCAGGTACAGAGCCCAAGTGGCGTAGCTGCAGGGGTCCATGCCCCTGTACACGACAGGCGGCAGGGAGTTGGCAAACTGCATACAAAATGGGTGGGGCGTGCAGTAAGTGAGGGTCCCCGCAGCGACAAGCACAGCAGTTGAAGCTGGACAGGCTCCGTCTCCTCGTTTTCGCAGCAGAGGCGCACGCTGTCAACGGTGCAGCTCTGCTCCACCATGCCTGCCGGCCTGCCCCAGCGCACAATGCTCTCGCCGGCCCTCGCCCGGCCCAGGTCGTTGCCGGAGCTGTGGCCCCACTTGCACCTGCACGTACGCCGTGCGCGGGGAGTGAGCTCGTTTTCAACTGCCGCATGTGCTCGCAGTATTAAGGCAATTTCACATGGCATGCAGTAGCGCATGCGGTGCTCGCACGTGTTCGAGTGCGCCTGCGCCTTGGCAGCCAAGCTAGCATCCCACTGGAGCGGCGGCACCCCATGGGCAGCTCTCAGGTCGTTGTGCATCTTCAGCACACCCGTTTGAAAATTAGGACATCCCTGGCCTGCATCCAGCGGCTTGTTGGGTGTTGACACAGGGATCTGAGGCAGCAGACAGCTTGCTGGGTTGGGCGAATGCAGGTGGCCTCAGGCGGCAGGGCCCTGACCTCCAGCGGGCTGAATCTTGAAGCATTGCGCACCTGCAACTACCCATATCGTGCTCAATAGAGCGCATAGCACTACTAAAATGTCCCTCTGCCGCCTGCCGTCAGCCATGGCGATTCCGCTGATCCTTCCTTCGCCGATTGCAGATTCGGCAAGCTCTCCCTTACAGTGGAAACACGAAGCGTGTAGATGGGCCCAAAACGACAAACCCTGCGTGCGCAAAAATTTAGTCGAGCGGCGCTGCGCTAGCACAGCGTGCGCAGGCGCAGGCGCAGGCGTGCGCAGGCCCCCCAGCATTCCCCCGTTCATTTCCAACGGCCCCAGCACAGTGCGGCTGCTTTGCAGTTACAAGCACAGGCAGTCAGGGAGGGACCTGCCAAGAGGAACGAACATGAAATTCACAAGAATGAAAGAATAGCAGGCTGGTCGACAACCCAAAGTTAGAGCTGGGTGAAGAATGAAACAGAGTTGATGAAATGAGAAGGGAGTGGGTACAACCATCCGTCGCTCCGCCGCATGCTGGCTAGCTGCCGGGCTGCGGCACCTTAAGAAGCAGCGCGCCAATCTGCGCCGGCGTCAGCTCCTCGCCCGCCGCCGTCAGGAAGGCAGCCACTCGGTTGGGTGGCGTGGCCAACGCCGCGGCCGCCGCCTCTGCCGCGGCTGGGCTGCTGTGCACGACGTCAGCCAGGCAGGCGTGGTGCACCGGCTTGCCAGCACCCAGCTGGTCCAGCACGTGGGCGGCGATGTAGCGGTCGAGCAGGCGCCAGTTGCGCTGCGCCGTGATGGCAAAGTGCGCCACGCTGCTGGTGCGCCGGGCAGCCATGCTGGCCAGCAGGGCTGCCGCCTGGCTGCCCGATAGCCGCCCGCCGGTGGACAGCGGCTGGCTGCAGCACCACGCAAAGGCGGCCGGCAGGCAGGCCACTGCTGCCCAATCGCCATCACCAAACGCTTGCGCCAGCTGCCGCGCACGCAGCGCCGCCTCTGCACCGGCCAGGCCGTGCTCCTGCTGCAGCCAGGCCTGCAGGCGCAGCTGCGCCTCCGTGGGGCTGCTGCTGGTCATGCGGTGCACGCCTCGGCTATGGGCCAGCTCGGAGCTGGTGCTGCCAGAAGCGCTGGTGCCGCTGCTGCTGCTGCCCGCAAGGCCACGAGACGGGGCCCAGCTAGATGTTGCTGCAACAAGGCTTGGGAGTGCTGCTAGCCCTGGGCTGCAAGGGGGAGTGAGGGGCAACAGTGGGGGAAAGAACCCGGTGGGGATCGGTGGTAGTGAGCTGGGCGTGGCAGGCGGCGGGAGGAAGTGCAGCCAGTGGGCCGTGTTGCTGCGGCGCGTCGCTCTGCAGCATGCGCACCTGCCGTGTGAGTGAAGCATGGGCAGGGGCGCCCCAAGCCCCGCCGCAGCCCTGGCCCCGAGCGCCGCCAGGGCAAGCCGGCCCAGCGAGCCGAGGGTGCTGACTGGCCCCAACATCTTGGCGAGGAAAACAACGTGCAGTGCAGCTGTGCAATGAGAGCGTGCAGGCGCGGGCAGTTACAAGTTAAATTTCACTGCATCCGCCGATGTCGCCAGCAGGCACGGCAAGCCCGCCATGCACTTGACTTCGTGTTTGTCTCGATCTCTTTGCATCCTGCAGCTTGGTTTCATAATAATTAGCCCTGGCATTGAGTGGTGCCTCCCACATTGCTTGCTGCCCGTCAGCTCCTGTGTGCCAGGCGCGCATCATTCTCACAGCAACTGGTGCTAGAAGGAAGCGCACCCAACTGCACATTCCTAGGTCGCACCGAGCTGCACTGTACACATGTCAAGTGAAATGCAAATGCAAATGGCAGCGCAAGCTGCAGTGTGCGTGCGCACCGAGCAGAGGTGCTGCCAAAGGGTGCAGGCTGCGCCACGGCCAGCTCCCCCCCTCGCTCTACCTGCGCCAGCTGGCCCCGCTCGGTCTGTGCGCGCCGCAGCCGCCTGCTGCCCCCCGCTCACGCCAGCCTGCTGTCGGTGCGCCGACGCTTGCTGGCAGGCTGCAGGTCAGCCATGGTGCGCGCCAGGAACTCGTCGTAGGCCTGCAGCCCGGGGCGGGCCAGGGAGGGGCAACCAGCAGGCACGTGTCTGGCCTCCTTGGCGAGCGTTACGCAGCTGCCTGGGCATGGCGGGTGTGCTGCCAATATGCCCGTCCCCATGCTCGGCGCTGCACCGAGGCCTGCCCACCGCCCATTCGAAAGCAGCCAGGCTGGAGCAAAAGAAATTCCCTCTTGGCCGGGCAGCACCCGCCTGCAGGAAGTCTGGGAAGGAGGCTGCGTCGTCCCTGTCGCCATCCAGCAGCCCCATCAGCGACTCGGCCAGCGGCACCACCTCGGCGGCCCTGCAGGGCAGGAGCGGCAGCGGGGGAGGATGCTCGGGGCGCCAGCAGCAGCCCTTGAGCAGGCGGCCCGGGGTGCGCGGCGGGCAGCCCAGCCGGCAAGCGGGACAGGCGAGTCTGCGATGCGCACCAGCAGGGCTGACCACAGTGCCCCCGGCTTGGCTGCGTGTGGCCCCGGCCCACGGTGGTAAGCCGGCAGATACCTGCACAACTCCCCACGGGTCTGCTCATGCCTGCACGCCCCTCACCTGAAGCCCCTGGTGCTGAGCCAGTCTGCCAGCTTCGCAAGGCCCAGGCTGCCGGTGCGCGGCCCTGTGGGTTGGGCCAGGGGAACAGGTGGGGAGAGCCACGGCCACAAGCGCGCGTCAGCAAGCGGAGCAGCTCCAGGGAGTGGCACGGCACGCCTGCTGGCAGCATGCTGGCCTGGACCATGCCCCTGCACTCCTGCGCCTCTCGCAGATCCCTGGGGCCCAGCCCTGCTGCTGCCCGCCCGCCCGAGCAGCGCTGGGCGCGGCCTCACCGCAGCCGTCGATGTCTGCAAAGGTCTCGTAAGCGCGCAGCACGCGCAGCACGCGGCCCTGCTGCCCCGCCGCCACGAGCCCCCGAAGCTCGCCTGCAAGGGGTGGGGATAGTGGGGATGGTGCATTGGAGCGTTGTGGGGTTGAGGCTCTTGGCTTGACGACCCAGCGCAACGAGTGGTTGCAACGCCGACTGAGCTAAAAGGCAAAACAAGCAGATGCGCCTGTCGGCACGGCGGGCCGGCACCTCACCGTCGGTCAGCCGCACAAACTCTGCTCCAGTCACGCCACGCTCACGGAAGCGGCTCGCCTGGCGGCGGGAATGGCGGCAGGTGGGCAGCCGACCGCCCGATCAGCACGCGCTGCCCCGGGGCTGGCTGAAGCATGCACCACAGATCTGGCCTCTGCGGCGGGGCGGCGGGCGGGACTGCAGCAGTGCGCCTGCACGCGGGCCCCGGCTGCCGCCATCGAGCGCTCGTAGCCCCCCGGCCCCTGCCCATCCTCCCCCCTCCTCCACCACCACCACCGCCACCACCACACACACACACACACAAACACACACCTCCACGCCCTGCTCCTCCAGCAGCGCCGCCAGCTGGTGCGGCGTGTAGGTCAGCAGCGGCCGGTCGGTGTCGGCCAGCTCGCCCAGGTGCTGCGGGCGGGTGGGTGGGGGTGTGGGGTGTGTGGGGGTGTTGGCTGAGGGGTGGGTGGGTGGGTGGGGGTGGGGGGGGCAACACCGAGAAGGCTCCCTTTGCTGCCAGCACCCCGCGCACCATGCCATGCAGTGTTGTGAATCCTGCCTTGCACAGCACATTCGCCAAGCAGCAGCGAGCGCAGGTGACATATCAGCATCTATTGAGCACAGCTTCAGCATGCAGTGCGCCTCCCCTGGCCTGCCTGCAGGATCTTCTTGGCTGAGGCCTTGAGGTCGACCCAGCCGGGCGCCCCGGGTGCCAGCAGCGCCCGCAGGCGCGGCAGCAGCCCGTCTGCCGCACGGAGCGCGGCGTGGTGGGTACGGCGCATGCTGATGCTGCGCAGCAGGCCCGCCACCTCGCACCTGCAGGGGGCCGGCCGGGGGACAGAGCATGGGAAAATTCTTGAGGGGTTGACACAGCATCAGGCTGGGCCTTGCAACAGGCTTGCACAGCTGCAAGCACCGGCTAAATGCCTGCCAGCCACCTCAACAGCGGGCTCACTGGATGGAAGCCATCAACTCCGCTGGCCGGCCGTCTGCGCTGCCCGCCAGCGCTCCAGCGGCGCCGGCAGGTGCTGCGCCTGGCGCCACCGGGGGCACCTCTGCCTGGATAAAAAGCGACAGCAGGGGGAGGAAGCCACGCGCCACAGCGGCGTCCTGCAGCTGCTGCGCTGCCTGCACGCCGCCAGCGCCGGCGCCGGAGCACAGCCTCGCAGCGACCTGGGCAGCGTGCCAGCCGGCGGCGACTAGCTGCCTGCCGTCGCTGGCCGGGCCGCTGCCGCCGCAGGTGGCGGCAAAGGAGGCCAGGCCCAGCTCGGGGGACATGGCCTCAGACAGCAGGCGGCGCAGCAGGCCCAGCAGGTCCAGCTGCCCAGCGGCGCTGCGAGAGCAGCAGCAGGGGTGGGTGGGGTGAGAAGCGACCGACTGGCAGCCGTGCAGGCGGGGCGCCAGGCTAGACAGGTGCATGCAGGGGAGTGGGACGAGACGCACCGGGCAGAAGGGGGGCAGAGGGGACGATAAAGGCCTGGCACCAAAGTGTCACACGAGCTCCAATAGAAGACTCCGTCAGCTGGCCCAACAAGGGGCACACCCAGGGACGCCCAGGCAGCGCCAGCCCCGCAGCAAGCATGGCTCTGTTCCTGTGCGGCCGCGCTTTGCACACCCATGGTCTGGGCCCCAGGCACACCTGACGCACGGTCCGACTAGCTGCTTCTGGCACTCCACCTCTGAAACGAGCGGCTCCAGCGCCTGCAGCGCGGCGATGGCGGTGCGGCGCTCGCCACCCGCTGCCTGCAACCCCTGGTACAGCAGCTGGACCAGCGGCGCCAGGGCCCCCGCCTCGCTGCGCGAGTCAGCAGAGGGACGGAACTCCCAGCTGGTTGGCGAGCCGGCAGGCCGGCGGGCGGGGTTGGCGGGCGGGCGGGCAGGCGCCCAGGCATAGCGCCCAGGGAAGGCTCAAGCTCAGCGGCTGCAGGTGATCAACCCGGCCACCACAAAATTCACAACACGCAAGCTGGCGTGATACAAAGCTGTGCTCATCCCGGAACTGACCTCGCGGCGGCCACGAAGGGTGGGCCGTTGCCGGCATACTTTGCCAGCACCACCGCCGCCGCCTCCTTGCACTCGAGCATCTGCTGGCCCCTCCTCTGGTGCAGCACCGCCACCAGCGCAGGCAGCAGGGTGCCCCGCCACTCCTCCTGCTGCGCGTGCTGCGCCGGCGGCGCGCCGCTGGCGCCACCGCCGCCCCGCCAGCCGGAGGTGCCGGGGGTGGCGGCTGCCCCGCCCGCTGCCCCGCCCTGCTCTGCCGTTGCCCCGTCCTGCGGGCAGTCGGAAGGGTTGCGCCGCTGGAGGAACCCTTATCCGTTACGACAGCCAGGCTCGCTGCAACAGAACAGAGAGCGCTCAGCTGCCCAGCTCAACAACGCAGGCATGGGGATCCAGGTTTTAGCCAAGTAGTGGGCGCCACACCCCTGCAGACAGACTCACCAGCGCCAGTGCCGCCGCCAGGTCCTGCAGAAGCCCCACCGCCTGCTCCCTCGCCTCCCAGTCCAGCCGCTCGTCCTGGAAAGCAGCCGCCAGCTCAGACGCGCCCCCCGCGCGCTGCAGGCGGTACCGGTTGCGGCGGTGGTCTGCGGCAGCGTGGCGCCGCGGCGGACAAGGAGTGTGTCAATGGGCGACAGGGGCGACGGCAAGCTTCAGCGCGCATGCAGAGGTGGGGAGGGGGGCCGCCACAGGAGCAGTTGCCCCACCCAGACTGCAAGCCTTGGTGGGATCGCCTTGCCGTCAGGGCGCACTCAGCTGTGACTCTCCTGCAGGTGCTTCCTGGCTTTCCAACCCCACCCAACCCCACCAACCTGCCAGCAGTGCCAGCAGCGCATGCAGCGCGGTGCCCGCTGCCTCTGCCGCCAGCTCATCCCTGGGCAGCTCGCGCAGCGCCGGCTGCTGCAGCCGAGCCTTCTCCAGCAGCATCAGGGCTGCCTCCACGCCGCCAGCTTCCCTGCAGAGCACCAGGTGGGGTAGGCAGGGTGACGAGGCAGCGAGGGGAGGGGTTCAGAGCAGCAGGATGACAGGTAAGCTACCACGGCCAAGCCCCTGTCTGCTGCTCGCTGGCACACCAGGGCTTGTGGCTGCCACTGGAGTCTACCAGCCCTGCTTTGACAGGGCACTTGTGCCTATCCCCACCCTATGGCGCTGGTCAGGCGCCGGCTCGTGCCCGCCATCAGCTCCAGCGCCCAGGCCGCCTCCCCTGCCAGGGGCCAGTCGTTGGCGTCCACTGCTGAGCGCAGTGCAGCGACCACAGCAGCAGGCACGCCCTGTGCCTCCATCTGCACAGAGGGCAGCATGGTACAGTGGGCATGCCCGCAGGTGTGCGCTCGAGGCCGAGCAACTCAGGTGGGCGGTAGGGTAGGCTGGCAGGCAAAGCAGGCAAAGCAGGAGGGCAGGTGGCATTCAGGCAGGCAGGCAGGCAGGCAAGCAGGAGGGCAGGTGCCGTTCAGGCAGGCAGGCAGGCAGGCAGGCAAGAGGGCAGATGGGGTGGACAGGCAGAGCCCAAGACCTTAGGCCTTGCAGCCGCGCAGCTCCGAGCGGGTGCTGCGCCTGACCTCACCGCCTGGCGCACACCACGGAACCTCGCGCTGTCTTTGAGGCATTCTAAAATCTTCAGCTTTGCATCCGGGGCCACCGAGCTGCTCGGCTGTCGGAGCAGGGCGGCCAGTGCCTGCACAGCACCGCTGCTGCCCACTGCGGCAGCGCCCTGTGGCGACGCGGCGGCCATGTGTGTGACGAACGTTGCCGCAGACTGGGCGACAAGTGCAGCACGAGGGGAAATGCATTGGAATCAGTACGGGTTGATGTGTTGCTCAACACATGCGCCGCTCCCAGAGGCTGTTTGTCGGCTCGGCAGCGGCAGCAGGAATGCAACGGGGGGACACTCTCCTGCCCAGTGCCCACCTCGATCAGTTCCTGGGAGGGCGAAGCACTCGGATGCAGCACATCTGCCAGTGCTTCCATGAGGTCTGCACACTGAGCCATCTGCTGGACGACGGCAGCAGAGCCGGGTGCAGCGGGGTCTGCCGCCGCTGCCAGGTGCGCAGCAACCGCCGCCCGCTCCGCCGCCGCACTGCGCCCCTGCCGGCGCAGGGCGGCACATGCCGCCGCCAGCTGATCGGGGTTGGCGGCTGACGACGAGCCCAGCCGCCACTGCCAAGGCGAACGGGACCCAAGAAGGCCGAAGAGCATCGCGCGGCCCCGCGGCCTAGATTATTCGACAGCGATCGAAGTGCAATGTGGGGCGAGCAATGGGTCCCATTGGATGGCGCCTCGGCGCCACGACAACATTTGCCACCGCCACAGCGGCAGAGCGCACCACGGTGTGTCGGTTCCGGCACGCTCCAGGGCTGTGGCTAGCAGCTAGCTGGCAACCAGGTAGTGGCGTGCATGGCATGTCTTCGTGTGTTCGGTAGCGTTATGGAAGTTGCTGCGAGATCACATTGTCTGCAGGCGGGTTCCATCCGAGCATGCCGCTCGCACAGGCCAGGCCACCTGCTCTGCCTTCCCAAGCCACACTCAAAGCTGCTGCTCAGTGGAAGCTGGATTCCCGGCGGGTCAAGGGATGAATGCATCAATGTTTATTGGCATGAAGTTCATGCGTCTATCCTGCTTCAGCTGTAGTCCTGTGGCTGCAAATGTCAGGTTTGTGTCCTCATGGAGGGCTCGCTCACGGACCCCACAGGAGCGCCCACAGGCGCCGGCTGCCCAGTAGCTTCTCGGCGGGTAGCGGCGGCGGCGGCTCGTCTGCAGAATAGACGCTGTTGTAGTGGATCTGCATCAAGGCCAGGGGCAGACATATGATCACATGTTCAACATGCCCAGTGCAGCCCCCATGCAGCAAACAGCGGCAGCCCGTGCGCGGCCCTCGATCACACCAAGGACACATCGCTACAGCGACCTGCGCCCCACCTCTGCAAAGAAGGAGAGCAGCAACACCCGGCTGCTCTTCAGCTGCCGGGGCTCAATCTCTAAGAAGTCGGCCGACTCAAACGAGGTGAGCACCCAGATTTGCAGGCCAAAGGCGTCCGCGGCAGCCTGTGCGGGTCCAGGCAGCGGTTTGGGAGAAGGGCGGGCCTGGTGAGCCGCAGCGACCCGGAAACAAAGTCACGAGGCTGCAGCAGGGCGGCCTGCTCGCGGCTGGCGCCGCCTGCCACCTGCAGGCGTCCCCACATAGTGCGCAGCCGGCACAGAACATTGGCTGGAACCGCAAAGCGGTGCTGTCCTGTTTGACACGGCATGCACTAGGGAGGCTGACATCGCCAGAAACGGGAGCCTGGTGTGAGAGGGGGCCACCCAACCTGCAGCGTGACGTGGTCTCCCCAGGTGCTGCTGCGCGCCATGTCGGCCACGTACTGCCGGAAGTCCCCTGCAGGGCGCGCGTGGCACAGCCAGGCCCGGCTGTCAGCGTGCTGCGGCCGCAGCATGGTCCCTATCATGCATGATGCATGCCGGCCCGGTGCGCGCCAGGTGAGGAAGCCAGCAGGAGGCTGTCCCTGCGCTGACTGATGCCGCCAGCCGTGGGGAGCATGGCGCAGCGCCGTCCTACCTGGCACATGGTCGCGGTACCACTCTTGGTGCGCCTTAAGCTGCTGGCAGACCACCTGGCGTACAAAGGAATGCAGCCGCGGCGTGCTGCACCGGGGGGGCGGGGCAGAGCCGGGAGGCAAGCACAACGCATCGTGCAGCCGCGTGGCCACCTGCCGGGGTGGCTAGCTTCGGCTCATGTCCACGCAGAGCGTCAGCCGGAAGTAAACAGGGGCAGCTCGCTGAACACAGGGACCCGGCATGCCACCAGATGGCCACAGCACAGCCGGCGCGGGCTGCTGGTCGCAGGCACTGATGTTGCGGCTGCGTGGATGAACCCCCCGAGCCGGCCCCTCACCGGTACAGCTGGTCGCTGAGGGAGCGGAACTGGCAGGCGCCATCTCCCTTGACCACCCGCTCGGTCAGGCAGTACAGCCGGAGCCGGCGCTCCAGGAGCGCCCTGCCAGTGGGCCCCACCGGCGCCGCCCCGGCGGCATCAGCTGCGGCGGTGGCCTCACTGGGGTTGACTTGGGGGACGAGCTGCGGGTGCGTGACGGGGTAGGCCAAGGCGGGAGGGGGGCCATGTGGCGCTGGGCACCATGGGCAGGCTGCCCTTGCAGGAACAAGCTCTAAAATGCACTGCACCCAGGGGTGAGGTCTTCAGTGGGCGATGCCCCTCCTGCCCCACGTGTGTGCAGCCCCCTCACCTTGGCAAACGATGCCCCCGCCAGGCCTGAGAGCTTTTCCGAGAGCGTCCGCACCAGCGGCGACTCGGCCAACATGCCGGGCAATGCAGCCAGGTGCGCTGCAGCAGCGGGGCTTGGCGGGTTGACTCATCCCTTGGAGCATCGAGCGGCACCTGCCGGAAGCGCCTTTGCCAGGAGGACCTGCTGATGCCCGCCTATCCTACCTCTTTCTTCCCCGTTGAGCTGCTCCAGCTCCTCCTCCTGCAGCTCTCTCGCCAGCTGCTCATCCCGGCGTGACACAGCCTCGAGCTGGGCGGTGCCGGCCTCGCCGCCGCTGCCGCCGCTGTAGCTGACGACAACCACTTCACCGCTCTCCGGGAGGGGCGGGGCCGAGGGCGGCGAGTCTCGATCATGCCGGTGACCTTCTTGGTGCTCAGAAAAGCTGTCCTCTTCGTCTTGCAGTGCACTTGCTATGGCCGCGTCGTCCGCGGTATCGTGCCCGCGGGGCACAGCCAGAACAACTTGGACCGTGCGACTGTCCATGCTTTTGTCGAGAGGGCGCTCTGATTGGCGCAAGGGCTCCTCGCCTGCCATCTTGGGTGGTGGCGCCAGGCTGGCCGACTGGCCGCTGAAGCCCGGGAGATGGACATCCTTGCCTTCTGTTCACAGGTTCATGAAGTTCACCAGGTCAAGGAGGATAGAATCATGTGATGCTCTTGCAACAGATGCTGCGCCATGCACCCGCAGGCTGACTCAACCCGCGGCTGCTCAGTGCGCCTGCTCCGCCGCCCCTCCTTCCCCGCCCTGCTGGTGGCCCTGCAGCATCTCCAGCTTGCCCTCCAAGGTGTGCACCAGCTACGGCAGAGGGATTGGGACCGAGAACATGTAGCCTCAGACTGCGAGGCGTCAAAAACATAACATTTGCGGCCATCCAGCTTCTGGTCTCGGCTCTGCATCCCCACAGCAGAGCATCGCCGGCGAGAACTGACTTCTGAATGCTGCCCTGGGAATGCACACGGTCCCGACCTGCAAGGATGTATTCGCATCCCAACCCGACATCCCGCCCTCCCAACCTCATCGCACCTCGTCGTAAGCCGACAGGTGGCGCTCCGCCGACGCCAGCTGCTCCCGAAGCGTTGCCAGCTCGTCCGCCATGCTCATGGCAGCGCGGGCGCCCTCTGCCAGCTGGCGCTTGCCAGAGCCTCGGGGCCTGCCGCGCGCACGGCGCACTGCCGAGTTGACCGTGCCGCTGGCGCCCCTGACCTCTGGTTGCACCTCGGGCAGGCTGCCTGGCCCACCCTGGTGTGCAAAGGACTCCGTGCTGCCACCAAGCACGGCCTCTGCACCCGCCTCCCCGCCCTCAAGGCTGCCGGCGGCCGCCGCGCCCGCCCTGCGTCCCTCTGCCTCTGCCGCCTGCAGCTGCGCCTGCCGGCCCTGCTGATCCTGCAGCAGCTGCCACTCCAGATCACGGGCATACTGCTGGACCTGCAGGAGGGGGGGGGGCAGAGAAAGGCGGTTGCAGCGAGGGACCTGGCATTCTCACAAACGCCGGCGAGCGGCGAGGGTGACAGCTGGCTAACAGGGGCAGGAAGCCCCCGCCAGGGCGGGGCGACAACGAGCGCGACAGCAGGCTGTTGCATCACTGCTGTTGTATCCCTGTCGACATGATGAAGTGAGGACGGCACGGCGGGCAGGCACCTGAGGCAGGCGGCGGGCATCCACCCGAGCCAGGTCCAGCTGTGCCTGCAGGGGCACAGGCTGGCGCAAGGGAAGCTATCCTAAGAGGGGAGCATTGCCGCTGGGATTTGCGGCCCTCGCCGGCAGACGCGCTGAGCCAACGACAACTGCCGTCAGCGCCAGGATGAATGTTTGTGACGCACGCCCACCCTGTTCCTTCATGCAGTGTGCTCGCTGCGCGTGGCAAGCCCCCCCGAGCCGACCTGCAGCGCAGACATGCTGTCGCCGCGCTCCCGCAGCTCAGAGCGCAGGTGCTCCACCTGCACAAGGCAGGCGCACAAGGGGCAGCCAAGGCTGTGGGGCATGCAAGCCAGTCGAGCAGTGTCAAGGCAAGCACGAGTGCCTTCGCACCTCCTGCTGCTGCTCCGCAGCATCCTGGGCCTGCCGCTGCAGCAGGTCCACCCGCGACTGCAGCGCGGCCGCCAGCTCCAGTGCGTTGCTGGTCGGGGGGGGGGGGGGGGGGGGGGCGCGGTGTAGGATCTTGGCTGCACCGCCATCAACAGCCCAAGGTGCGAATGCAGCTGCTCCCAGCACTTCGCAGCGTGATGGTGTCGCAGTGCAAACCAGGCCTTGCCTGGCTCGCTGCACGGCAGAGGAGGAGCATCAGCTGCGAACCGTTCACATGGCTGACATTCTGGCAAACAGCCAGCATTCCCAGGCCGCTACCCAGTTTCGTCACATCATGTCAGCAGCGCAGGGCAGCCGGGGCCCCACCTGCGGTCCAGCGGGCGCTCGTTGTAGCCGTCGCCCTCGTTCTCTGTGGAGGCGTCGGTGGGGCACTCCTCCCCAGATGCAGCAGGCGAGGGCACCGCCGCAGCGTTGAGGGCGTTGTTGAGGGTGCCCACCAGCCGCTGCAAGGCACAGGCAGAGAGGCTGCAGCGGCAGCATCAAGCCCGGCACCGATGGGCGGACTGCTGCAACTGTCTTGCAGCGCCTGCCCCGGCAATGCCTGTTGGCCTCGCACACAGCTCATGTTTCCCCCTCAATTAGCCCACCTTCTCCTGCTCATGGTGCTCCTCCAGCGCTCGCTCCAGCTCTTCACGCTGCGCCCTGAGCTGCTCAACCTCCCTGCCGGCATTGCTTCCATCCCCCTCCTCTGTTGGCGGTGCAATGCTTGCCGCACTTGCAGCGGTGGCAGCAGCCTCTTCCAGCTGCCGCCGCAGGCGGTCCACCTCCCGCCTGGCCTGCGGGGCGAAAGTGAGCTGGAGGGCCTGTCGTGGGCGGGCAGGAAGGGGAAGGAAAGGGAGCATCCGCCGGGGGCCAGCCTGCCTGAAGCCGCAATGGACAGCTGTTCTGTGCAGGACAGGAAAAGCAGAGTTGGCCGGTGGGTGTCCCCCTCACCTGATCTGCCTCTTGCAGCGCCTCGCCGCGCTTGCAGATGACCTTGCTGCAGGGCAGGCACGCGTGGGTGCACCGCATGGCGGTGGAGCAGCGCAAAGCAGCACGTTGCAGTATTGTTGCACCGCCGGCTGCTCCCAGCAACAAGCATTCAGGAGCCAGAGGAGCGCTGTATCCACTAAGCTCTGCTTGCCGCACCTGCAGCGCACCCCGCCGCACCCAAACAGCACTCACTGCAGGTGCTCCGCCGCCGCGTCCAGCCGGTTCTTTGCCGCCCGATCGTTCTCAAGCAGGTGGTGCCGCAGCTCCTGGAAGCGCCGCACCAGCGGGGCTAGCACCTGCCGTAGGCCAATACCCCCACAAACTGCTCAATTATGATTTTGAGCCGAGTTGTGTTCTTGGGAGGCTGAACGCTTCCAAGGACGGGCATCATGATGCATCTGCCCTCTGCCACAGCCCGCAGCCACGTGGGTGCACCCAAGCCAGCACAAGAGCCTTCCCACCTGCCAAAGCGTGACCGCAAAGGCAGCCACCCCGCCCATGGCGGCCCAGACAAACTGGCGCCGTGCCAGGGCGCTGCCTGCAGCCGCGGCCACCGCGCACAGCAGCAGGGGCAGCCAGGTGCGCAGCGGGGCTTCCCGGGCCAAATAGCCCACCTGGGCCAGGAGGAAAGCTGGAAGATGGCCTCAAATTGATTTAGAGAGCTGTGCCCGTGATCATGCAGGTTTGGAAGGCAGCCCACAAATGGAATGGGAAGCACTGTGGATGGGTTCCAGAGATCTCTAACAACTCATTGCCATTCATGAAATCCCGGCACCGCATGCGCACCTCTGTCTTGGACTGGTGCAGAGAGCTGGCTGTGGCGGCCAGTGCGGCGGCGGCGGCGGCTGCCACCTCGCGGTCTGTCGGCTTGCCATGCTCCTCTTTCAGCGCCTCGACCGCCTTATCCACCACCCACTTGGGCGTGGCTGCGCAGCAGGGCTGCAACAGACCAGGAACGGGCGCCCGGCTGCAGCCGTGAAGCAGCCTGAGCGGCGGCGGGCGCCGCAGGCACGGTCTAACAGCGGAGCTAGGCAGCAGCCAGGTGGTCCCTGGCGCTCCAAGGCTGTTCACGAGGCGCAGCCTGGGTGTGGGGTTGCGCTGCACTCGAGGCAGTGCCTGCCCACCTGCCTGGAGGGCTGCAGCTGGTTGGCAGAGCATTGTGCCTGAAGATTGTGGAAATGAGCAGGCACTGATGACTGCAGCAGTGGTGTTTAATGGCACAGCACAGGCCAGCACGAAGGCCCATTGCATCTGTCAAGGTGTCAGAGCTAGTGTGGGTGCGTGAGCAGAAGGGTTTACATTGCAACAATTGAACTCTGCTACTGTGGGCTTGTGAGTAGACATATTCTCATTGCAACAACTGCATCCTCTGCCTAGCTCATGCATTGCGCTGCTTGTGGAAGTGAAGGTTAGGTCCATAATTTGAGGCGAGTAGGCCAGCAGAACCATCTAGGAACCTCGGGCAAGCACCCAGATGAAAGACTGCTGCCGCTGAAGTGGTGCAGCGCTTGAACGGGGCAGCGCAACCCAGCGTGCTGCCGCCGCTCGCTGCCTGGCCCCACTTCAATCGCTGATCACACACTAGCTAATATATCGTTCGAATGCACGCATCTGAACATCCATAGACGGCGAAATGGAGGAGCGAGAGGGCCTTCTGGCCGCAGCCCGCTCGTTCGCTGTCAAGAGCGGGGAGGACAAAGTGGCTGCAGGTCAGCGCCTGCAGCAGTTAGTCCTGAAGATCACTCCCGAGGCGGTGCGCGCAACCGTGCGTGCCCTGCGAGACGACCCGGCGGTGAGCTTCTGCTGCAAGCCAAGCAGGGCCTTGACAGGCTGCCTGCACTTGATCGTGGGTCATGTACACCGCCATGCTCCAGGACGCCACTGCTGGCCACCGCCGCCGCTGCCGCCTGCCTCCAGCTGCTGCCAGCTGCCGCTGCCAGCCTCCCAAGCTGTTGCTCTCTGTCTTCCCCCATGCAACAATACACACCTAAAGGCTTAATGCTGCAGAAATGTTCTCTTCAACTCCATGCCCCGCAGGAGTATGTGCGTGCCGTGCTGGTGGCCGCACGGCCAGGCCTAGCTGCCGCCCCGCTTGCGGCGCAGGACGCGAGCGGGCTGCTGGCCCGACGCCTGGCGGCCTACAAGGCCAGCCTGGCGCTGCTGGCCGTGGATCAGCAAGAGAGAGGGGGCAGCGGCAGCGGCGACGACATGGACGGGCGGGGCCGGGGGCTGGAGGAGAAGGCGGCGGCGACGCTGGTGTCGGTGCTGGAGGCAGAGCTGGGCGGCATCACCTCGGCACCCGACCTCACCGAGGTGCGTGCAGCTTCTTCATTTGTGAGAAGAGGCAGAGGCAATGTGTGTTCTTCTGTTACGAATCAACAATTCCATCAATCCAACTGGCATCACTGGTACCTCAGCAGCGTCTGCAAATTGATGGGTTTTGGGTGCCTGCCTGCCAGCCTGCCTGCGCGCCTGTGGCCTGCACAGAACCCGTGTTGTGCCCTCTTTGCCGCCATCTGCCCAACGCGGCTGTGCTGCCCCTGCCCATGTCGCCGCGCCAATCAGGTCACCGAGAAGGCGATGGAGGCATTTGAGGGCGGCTCCCCGCTGGGCTGCGTGGCGCTGGAGCTGCTGCCCAAGGCGCTGACGCTGCTGCAGGTGCGCACTGGCGCCCTGGGGCTGCCCGCTTTGCGCTCGGTGCCCGCGTGGCGTAGTCTGCATGCAGGGCCCTGGCATCCAGGCTTGCATCGGCAGGTGGTGGGAAGGGCTTGCAGCCTGCAAGCCGGGCAGCGCAGCGCTCTGGTCAGCAAGCCCCTGTCCACCGTGCAGATGGCGGGCGGGGGCGAGGCCGACCAGGTCGGCTCCAGCGCCTGCACCGGCATCATCAACCGCGTCTGCCAGTACAGCTGGCCGCTGGGGAGCATCGGCAAGGTGCTGGCGGTGCTGCGTGACTTCCCGCTGTGAGCAGCTCCCCACCCCTAAGCCTAGGGGACTGCTTGACCGTGTGTGTGGGTGTGGATGTATGTGTTGGTGGGGGTATGTGGGTGGGGAGAGGGCAACTCAAACAAGATGCCAAGGCGCAGGGAGTTTTGTGCCTGGCAGGGCTTTCTTCTGGTCTGTGTGTCCCTCCACAGCGGCTCCCTCCCCCGGCGCTGCACAGGTCCCAGGAGGGCCTGGCGCGGGTGGTGGCGCAGGCCGGGCAGCGCGCCCGGCTGGCAGACGTGCAGGACCTGCCCGCCATCGTGCACCAGCTGCTGATGCTGTCGACGCGGGGCTGCCGCGAGGCGGTGCTCACGGTGGGCGGCGCCAGGCTGGCATGGCTGCACCGCCTGGCAGACCAAAGAGACGGGCTGCACAGTGCGTCGGCCAGGCTGCGCGCTGGGTTGCCAACAGCAGACGCTTGCACACCCGGCGCCCTTCGACGTCTATTTGGCTGCCGCTTGCTGCTTGCCATCCTGCAGGAGATCATGCGCCTGTTTGACCACAAGGAGGCCTCAACTGAGGAGCCCAACCAGCGGCGCCAGCTGCTAGAGGTGCAGGGACTGGGTGAGACGAGAGCAGGGGGCGGCATGGCCGGCTGTTGGGCTGCACTTGCTGTTTGCGGCAAGGCAGGCTTGAGGCGTTGTGCAGGGCAGGCAGTGACCGGGGAGGCAGCACGCCAGCATGCTGGGCATTGCCGGGGCATGGAATGGCCTGCGCAGCGCTCCTGCGGCACCTGGGTGTGCTCTGTTTGTGTGGCGCGCCTCTCTCTCCGCCGCTCCAAACTTGCTCCTCCGCCATATCCTTACCCGTGCAATGTTCCAGCGCTGCTGCACATGGATATGGCGGTGAAGCATGATGCAGAGCTGGGCGTGGTAGGTGCTGCCTGGCCTGGCAAATCAGCTTACAAGCGGTGTGGAACAGTGTGAGCCAGGCGCAAGCAGTGTGGCCCGAAAGGCACAGGCATGAACTTGTAGATGATCGCACTAGGGCTCAATCCTTTGCCCCAGGTCTATGGTTGCAGGCCTGGCTGCGCCAGCTGCGCAGCGATGCGCCGCCGCGCTTGTCTGCGTTCGGCCTTGCCATTTCCTTCATGCTGGCAGGCATACAGCGCTTTGAGCAGCCGGTCACAGGTGAGGGGCCCGTAATCAGGGGAAAGAACCGTGGTGATTGGACTACGGGCCCCTGTTGGGGGCCCTTACTTGTGTTGGTCAAGGCGCTGCCATGCGCGTCCACCTGCACGCCCGCCTGGCTGCCTGCCTGCCTGCTGCCCTCCCTTGCGCACCTGGTCAACCCTGGGAACAAAGCAAAACCCCATATTTTGGCTCTTCCGTCTGCTAGATGCCATCAAGTCGCTCATCCTTGGCGCCTACCAGGATGCTGCCTCGCTGGCAGGCGCCCCCTGGCTGCCCCAGCCCAGCAGCAGCAGCGGAGGCGTCACCTTGCTGGGCGCCGCACAGGCAGCCGCGCTGCGCTCCGCTCTGCTGCAGTGCACGCGCAACAGCGGGCACAACCAGGCAGGCATTGCCCAGGCCATTGCGCAGCTGGCATCGAGCCTCATAGAGGCCGGCAGCGGCGGCGGCGCCGGATTTGGTGCTGGCAAGGCAGGCAACGCGGGCAGCGTTGCCGCGGCAGCAGCAGCGGCTGCGGCAGCCCTCAGCGGCCACGATGACCCTGGGGCAGAGGCCGGCGACAGCGATGCTACGCCGGGGCAGAGGGCGGCTGCGCTGGGCACCTGCCTGCTGCTAGAGCTCTTTGACCATGCCGGCAGGGATGTTCGGCGCGAGGTGGTGGCGCTCTGCCACAGCCGCCTCATCGGCGCAAAGGTGGGTGGGCGGCTTGCTGCACGCTCATAGGTGGCGCAGGGCAGGGTTGGCCAGAGGTGCCTCGCCCTCTTGGAGGGAGTGTTGACAGGAGAGGCTCGCCCTCCGCACGCGCCCTAGGCGGCGTGTTGCCGCAGCTGTCAGCCAACAGCCTGCCTGTTAGCAAGCGCCAGCTAATGGGTGCCCCTGATGCCTCCCCTCTGCCCGCAGGAGGAGGTGGCGGCGCCGTACGTGCGCCTGCTGGCGCTCATTGTGCGGCGCAACCAGGCCACCATCTCGGGTGAGCACCCGCTAGCTTTGCTTTTGCTTGTGCTATGCACTGCAGCTACCCCTGACGCCATCACCCTGCCTGGCTGCCTGCCGAGGCTCAGTATCCATTGCGTGGCTGCCCTGCACCCCCTTCTTGCAGACTACTTCAAGGAGATGCAGCTGTCGCTGGAGCACGTGGCATTCCTGCCCCCCAACGCCGCCATCGCGCTGCTGCTGGCGGTCTGGCCCATGTGCAGGCGCGCCCGCAGCGCAGGCGGGCTGCCTCTCTCTGTGCTGCACTTGAGCTCCACCCCTGCGCTGCATGCGACGCCTGCATGTGCGCCCATCCGCCGGCGCATGTGCCTGCTTTGGAGGGCTGGTCATATGGTATGCTAACCACCGTAGCTGTCCTGCCCGGGCCCCGCAGGAGCCGGCGGGACGCCCAGGATTACGTGGTCATGCTGCTGCGCAAGGCGATGTTCAGGTGGGCATCAGGCCCATGCATGCAGGGGCACCCCTGTGCCGCGGCGGCAGGCAAGCTCTGCGCCCACAAGCCCTGCTGCCCGGGTGGCAGGCTGTGCCGACCAAGCCCCTCACCTCCTCCCCTGGTGCCTCACCCCCGGCCCCTGCTGCCAGCCGGGAGCTGCATGCCCGCCTGCTGGCTGCCCGCGGCTTCCTCTACATGATCACTCAGGAGCTGCAGAGTGGCTCCGCGGGGGCCGCCCTGGAGGCCAGCGAGCCTGGCCCCAGCCAGGCAAGGGGCTCCAGGCATGGCCTGCCTGCCTGCCTGCCTGCCTGCCTACCTGCCTGCCTGCCTGTCCATCCTGTCAGCCCGCCCGTTGGGTCAGAGAGGGAGGCCTGCTGGGCCTGCTGGTGCCCGCCCTCTCCCATCCAGCAGCGAGCTGCCCGGCGGTGCCTGGTCCCACCCAGGAGGCTCTGCTCAGCGTCACATCCAGCGCCATGGATGTGGGGTAGGCGCATCAAGCCACCTCGCCTTCCCTGCTGGCCCGCCCCCCATGCGCAGCTGAGCATGAGCCAGCTGGGCTCGCTGACGGGGCGCGCCGGCGGCGCCACCCTGCTGCACGAGGTCATGAGCTTCCTGCGCCGCTGCCTCACGCAGGTGAGCGCCAGCGCCCGCTGCACTGCTGACTTGACGGAGAGCGCGAGCTGCTCAAGTTTTCTGTTGACTTGACCCAGGCGCCGCCCTGCTGTGTACCCTGTAATCTCCCCCTTTTTGGTGCCGGCCTTACACTCTGCCCGCCTGCCCGCCTGTTGCGCAGCAACCGGACGTGCGGCGTGCGGTGTACGAGGGCATGCCTGCGCTGCTGGCAGCAGACCCCTCGGTGCAGGTGGGCATTTGGAGAGGCGGGGCAGGGACCGGGAGGCCAGGGCTTGTCCCGGTCTTACCAGCTGCCTCGCCACCTCAGTTGGAGCAGGCACCCCAGCATGCCCACCCCTCCTGGCTGAGTGCTAACTTGCGCTGCGCTGCGCTGTGCTGGGCCCCTGCCGCAGGACTCCGTGGCGGGGCCGCTGCTGCCGCATTTTTTGCAGTTTTATGAGGCAGACGAGAACCTGTCGCCGCCGCTCAAGCTGGAGGCCTGCGCACGCATACAGGTGTGCCGGCCCAGGCGCGCTGCTGCGGCGGGTTGCCGCCAGCAGCGAGGATCTTCCGGATGCAAACCAGCTGTTTGCAATGGCCGGTCATCCGGCCGGCTGGATATGGCCGGCCCAGCCTTGAAACAGCCTGCAGACGGCAAGCGGCCCTGCCTGAGCCTGCAGGGCGAGGGCGTGCGCCTGGTGGAGCCCCTGCAGCACCTGCTGGCCGGCGTGCGACGCGTGCTGTGCGCGGCAGGCGCTGGCGGCGCGGCGGCGGACGACGAGGGCGGCGCG
Source organism: Auxenochlorella pyrenoidosa (assembly GCA_001430745.1). Classification (NCBI taxonomy): domain Eukaryota; kingdom Viridiplantae; phylum Chlorophyta; class Trebouxiophyceae; order Chlorellales; family Chlorellaceae; genus Auxenochlorella; species Auxenochlorella pyrenoidosa. Next base: position 1,116,301 of record KQ481993.1, read on the forward strand.
ACGGCGGCGCTGCGCTCGCGCTTTGCCGCGCTGCGGCGCAGGCTGGCAGAGGGGTGCCTGGAGGACTTCCAGATGGACGGCTCTGTGGGCGAGTGCCGCTGTGGATGGCGCGGGACGGGGCAGGGGTGGGGGGAAAGGTGCTGTCTGTCTCGCAGCCACGGCGCACCGATTGTGCGGCCTGCACACCACGCCTGTCCTCTGCTGCTGCTGCTGTGCAGACTTTGTGCCCACCACGCCTGGCGGGCTGCTGAGCCACGCACACGCCGACGTGCTGCTGGGCTGCCTGGAGGTCGCCATGGAGGACTTGGTGGAGGAGATGACGGGTGGGAGGGCGGCTGGAAAGCTGGGACCGACCGCAGGGGTGGAGGGCCGTGGGTGGGTGCCGCGGACGGTGCGAGGGCAGCTGGAAAAGTTGGGACCAACAGCAGGGGTGCAGGGCCGTGGGTAGGGGCGGCAGACGGTGCGTGGGTGGCGCCTGTCAGCTTGCGGCCGTGCGGACATCGCTGCAGATATGTCTGTGTCCCTCGAGCTGGGGAGGCCCGTTGAAGCCGCCTGCCCTGCTGCCGGCGGGCTGCCCTTCTTCAGGGGGCGCTGCCGCTGGCGCCGGCGCCGCCACCCAGGATGACGACGGGCCCGATGTGGAGGCACTCTCCGAGGCGCTGGCCCACCTGTTTGCGCAGCACCAGCGGCTGGTGGACCTTGTGACTGACAGGGTCAGGCTCGGGGGGGGGGGGGGCGTCGCTCCGTGGCTGGCGTTTTGATCCACCCTGCATGTTCAGCAGTTGATTCAGAATCATGGTGTCCGTGCTGTGCTGTGCCCTATCTGGGGTCCTGTCATCTGCCTGCTGGGCCCTCCCTCCTTCTTTCTGCCCTGCAGTCCAAGCCCGGGAAGGCCAAGAAGGATGGGCAGGGCCTGACGCAGGCCACCGCCAGCACGAGGCGCGGGCCGGGCCGCCCGCCTGGTGGCACTGCAGCGCCCTCAGCGGGCGGGGCGGGGGCAGCATGCGGCGTGGTCACGGTGGACAATCGGGTGCCCGTGTTCAGGTGCTCGGACGCCCACAGCTACCCCAAACATCCTTTAACATCTCCTGCAGCACTTGCTTGGGCGCTCTGAAAAGTCCCGTGCTCCGCGGCTGCATGTGGCGCCGTCCCATTCCCTCCTGCTGGTGCTGGCCAGAAGCGAGCGTGCTCACCATCCTCTTGAATGCCCCTGCAGCCTGGGATGCCTGGCCAAGATGCTCGACGCCATTGCAGACGATGGATTCAAGCTGCCCGAGGCAAGTCTGCAGCAGGTCCAACGGCTGTTGTCCTGGCTCCCTTGGGGGCCTTCTTGGCTCCTTACTCATCGGCAACGCGCGAGCCCGCCGTGCTGCTTGCCTTGTTCCGTCCAGATACCGGTGCCCTTTCTCCCAGCATGAGCTCTCGCAGCTACTACCCTGCGTAGTAGCAACTACGTCGGCCCGTTCAATTGCACCGTGCTGCCCTGCCCGGCCCTTGCACCGTGCCGCCCTGCCCCGCAGATGGACCTGGGCACGATGGCGCCTGACATGAAGCTGTGCCGCGAGCCCGCCTTTGTCGCCTCGGTGCTGACTGCTGCGCAACGGGCGCTGGGTGCCTGCGAAGCAAGCGACCTGACAGCAGCTGTCGCCACTGGCACAGGCAGGGCCAGCTGGCACAAACCGGCGTGTGGGGCAAGCTGCTGAGGGCCATGCTGTGTGCAGGCCAGCCCCTGCCTGCGCATGTGCGACCGCCGGACGTGTGTGTGTGGCTTGGCTTCCTTCCAGCCCATCCAGTGCGTTGCTGTGCCTGCCTCGTTTCTGCAGCTGGGAGCGCCGAAGATGGTGCAGCAGTGCGGCGCCTGTTTGCAGTGCCCGAGTGGCAGCAGCTCGTCAAGCCGCTGTTCAGGCAAGGTGGCCCCCAAAGCAGCTACAGGGAGCCTGCTTGCGGCGCCCATGCACGTGTTTTTCCACCCTTTAAGGGTGGAATCATCACCATCATCTGCCCTCTTCTCTACAGGCTACTGCTCCCGTGCTGCCTGCAGGGCGGCGCAAACAGTCATCCTGTCGCACTGCAAGGGGCGGGTGGCCGCCGCTGGCGCTGCTGCTGGGCCCAAGAAGGAAAAGGACCTCACAGAGGCGATGACGCAGGCAGGGGGGGGGCTGCTGCAGGTGGCCTGTGCCAGGTGGCACTGCGCAGAGCAGGCGGAGGCGCCCAGGTGGCGTGGGGTGGGGCAGCACCCCTCCCTGCATCCGGCTTGGCCATCATTGTGCAGGGCAGCTCGCCGGCCATGGGTTGGACGCCACACCATTAATCAATGCTTTTCTCTGTCGGCGTCGCTTTTGCAGGTGGCAGCGCGGGCGCTGCACCAGGTGCTGGCCATGGGGGCCGCTGGGGGCGCCGCAGGGCTGGCAGCGGTGCTGGAGCTGGCGCCGGCACCTAGTGCCCACGCAGCTGACGAGGCGGCCCTGCCACCAGTGGAAGGTGGGTGGGCAGGCGAGAGCAAAGTCGCCATGCTTCTGCCCAGCTCATTGGGAAGCACCCATGAAAGAAGCAGCAGGCAGGGCTGCCCCGCGCTTCCCTCTGATGATGCCTTGGGCGCCTCGTTATCATGCGCCTGCCCTTGCTGGCCTTCAACCGGCGCCCCTTCCTGCCTCCCTGGCCCCACCCCAGGCCTGAGCCCCGCGCAGAGCACCGTCGCCCAGCGCCTGCCGCTGCTGCACGAGCTGTTCTGCGCAGCGCGCAAGCCAAGCTGCGCAAAAGAGCTGGAGCAGCTGTGTGCTTGCCTCGCGCTGGCGGCCGGCGCGCTGCCGCCGCCTCTGGCTGGTGGGTTAACTGGTTGCTCAACACCCTAAGGGTGGTCTGCGGGAGGGTTTGCAATGGCTGGTGGTGCAGCCGGCGTTTAGGATGCAGGTGGAAGCCTGGTCATTGAGCAAGTTCATTGACAGCACTGCCTCGTTTTCTCTACATGCAGGCATCATAGCGGACTGGGCGGTGGGGGCATGTGAGGGCCTGAGCGGCCTGACGCAGCCGG
>KQ481993.1:1129397-1142469 GCA_001430745.1 Auxenochlorella pyrenoidosa
CCACCCACCCACCCACCCAGGTGGGACTATGTGACCCTGTTTGGCGAGAAGTGCGACATGGACAGCAAGAAGTACGGGCACGACTGCGCGATGCAGGTGCGCCCACTCGTTGACCCCTGGGCACGTGCAGTGGGCTGCCGGGGTGCGAGTCAGCACGTGTTGCTGCGCCCCCGGCTGCCACCGACCAGCGGAGCGCCCACCGCCACCCTTCAAGTGCTGCACCCCCGCCGCCTGTGCATGTGCCGCCCCCGCACGTAGCCGCCCCCTGCTTCGTTGCGCCTCCATTGCATGCACGCCGACATCCGAGTGCGCGCTGCGTTGCCGTGATGCACAACGCACAAATCCGTGTGTTGGTGCCCCCGCCCCCAGGTGTTTGCCGAGATCAATAAGGACGGCTGGTCCTCGGTGGCCGCCCTGGAGGCCTGCATCGGCGAGGAGAAGGCGGACGCCCCGCACCCCATCATGGAGGCACAGCTGCTGGCACAGAAGGGCAACGAGACGACCGGGTCGGGCGAGGTGTGCCCGCCGGGGAGGCAGCCGCCCGCCGTTCGCATCGGCGGCTTGACGGCCCCGCTTCCACCCACCTGCACCCCACCCCAGCCTCCAGCTCACGTGCGCGTGACCTCACGTCTTGCCGTGTGGCAATGAAACAAATGGCTATTTGCCGCCCCTAAGTTCCAGCGCTGGATCGCTGCCCCCGACCCGCCTACCCCCCTCCAGGTGTTCATCCTGCCCACCATCCGCATCAACGGGGCGCAGTACCGCGGCAAGATGGCCACCGCGGAGGTGCTGCGCGCAATCTGCGCCGGCTTTGTGGAGGGCAACATGCCTCAGGCCTGCTCCAAGGTGGGGTGGGGGGGGGGTTGAGGGTGGGGGGGGGGTGGTGGGGGGCGTTGAGGCCGAAGGGGGGTTCCCAGCGCTGGCGCTGCTGGAGGGCGCAGGCGGCTGGCCGCAAGGGCCCAGGCATGCGGCAGGCCTGCGTGGGGGCGCAGGGAGTGCAGGCTGGTGCGCGTGGGGAGCGGGCGCAGCCGATCTGCTGCGCGCGTGGGCCTGGCCAGCACGGCCCTGTAATGAATTTTCAGATTCAACGTAAAATTTGATTGTCACACTTGAAACCTGCTGTGCAGGCCATGGATGACGCCTGCATGATGGGCGGCAAGGGCTACCAGGAATGCTCCGCGCGCACCGACGGCAAGACGCAGGTGCGCGGGAGGGCGGGTTGGGAGGGGGGGGGCCAGCTGCATCCGCAGGCTCCCCACCAGCTGGCACCGCGCTGGCCCGGCTTGCCTCACAACCCATGAGCTGTCCCTCATGCTCTGTGAGCACCGGCATGGGCGTTTGGGGATGCCCACCGCCTGAAACTCACGCCACCCCTGATGCATTCAGGGCTTATCCTACACATCTTTGTCCACAGCTGGCGCCAGCAGCACCCATCCCCCCGCCGAGCCACACCCTCTCGCACTCCCTGCCCCTGTCCCCCTGCAGTGCGTCAACACCTTCTCCGGGTACAACTGCACCTGCGGCCACGGCTTTTTGCCGCACAAGGAGCCCAGCGGGGAGGAGGTGAGGCGCCATGGCGGGGGAGGGGGCGTTGCACTCCCTGCACCCCGAGCTGGCACTCCTGGCCCCACCGCCAGGCGACCCCCGCCCTCCAGCCAGACCGTGGGGGGGGGGGGGGCTCGCCTTGGCAGCACCTCCGCTGCTCACCTAACAAGGTTCGCTTGCCCACCGCTGCCTGCTGGTCCCCCCTGCAGACGTGCCTGGACATTAACGAGTGCCTCTCCGTCTCCCAGCTGGACCCCAACTGCACCTGCGAGCGCTGCGCCTGCAAGAACCTGCGGGGCGGCTACGAGTGAGCACGGGGGTCGTGCAGTTCAGTTGGAGAGGCAAGGGCAAGCTCCCTGCGACACAACAGCAGCCTGCGGTGCAGGCGCTCGCATAGCGGGGCGGCAGGGCCCGGGCTTTTGCGCTGAAGCATATCGACCATGTGCCTGCGCAGCGGCTCGTGCACTGCCGCCAGGTATGGGTGCGCGACGACCCGAAAAGCGCGTGCTTCTCGACGTTGCAGCAGTTCAGCCAGATTGTGCGTGCCCCGGCCCCCCTGACACCCCCGCAGGTGCGTCACCAACATCCCCAATGAGTGCGCCAACAACCACGGAGGCTGCTGGCACGCAGACCTCAAGGCAAGGCAGCCTGCCTGCGGAGCAGGCAGCCTGGCTGGCTGGCGGGCATGCCAGGAAGGGCGGGCTGCTGGATGTGCGCCTCGCGCTTGCTTGCTGCCATGTGCTTGAGCGGTTGCAGGACAGTGCGTTGCACCCTCGTTCCTCCGAGCCCTCCCTCCCGCTGCCCCGCCCGGCAGGTCAAGGGCAAGACGGTGTCGTTCAGCGGATGCAAAGACAACCTTGCTGCGTACAAGGTGGGTGGCAGGGCGCCTGGGCGCTGCCCGCCCTGCAGCCAGCGGTCGGCGGCAGGGGCAGGACCCGCAGCACGCGCATTTGCTCCGAGCCGACACTTCATCGGCGGGCACGCATCCGTGTAGTTCCGCTTGGTGCCCAACCCTGATACTCACACGCTTCCATGGTCGGCCAGCTGCACCTTTCCCGCGCCAAGCATCCACTGCCTGCAACCCCCCCCCCCCCCCCCCCAACCCCCACCGCACACAAACGCGACCCGCACGGGGGGGGGCCCCGTGCTCGTCGCGCCGCCGCCGGGCAGCACACACACACACACACACACACACCACCACCACCACCACCCACCCCACCCCACCCCCCTTGGCCTGTCAGGACGCGCTGGCGCACGGGCAGCCCACCGACGGCGTGCCCCTGCACACCTGCGCCTGCCCGCCCTGCTTCACTGCGGTGGAGAAGGGCGGCGCCATCAGCTGCACCCCCAAGTGCAACCTCGACTACTGCGACCTGGATGTGGGGGTGTGCCACGCCGAGCCCGGCTCAGGTGCGGGGCAGAGGGGGCTGGAGGCGGGTGGGCAGTGCTGCAGGGAGCCGGCGGCGGGACACCCCCGCAGGGGCCCCTGCGAGTGGCTGATTGCATGGGCCCCTGGCATGCAACGCCAGAGATGGTCGGGCACCACCTTTTTGGGGGGTTTGGGGGAGGGTGGGGGAGGTGTTCCTGCAGCTGCTCGAGACCTGGCTGCCTGGGTGGATACTGCTGGTTAGTCCCGCCAGCCGCACTCTGCCTGGGAGCAGAGGTCCTCTGCTTGGACCCCCCCCCACCCTGCTGGTTGCCCACCCACCCGCAGGCGGCGGCGTGGGCGCGGGCGGCATTGTACTGATTGTGCTGGGCTGTGTGGGGCTGCTGGGCGGCGCGGGATACTTTGCCTACCAGTACCGCCTGCGCGGCCTCATGCAGCAGGAGGTCCGGGCCATCATGAGCCAGTACATGGTGAGGCGGCTGCTGTGCGCGCTGTGTGCTTTGTGGAGGGGACCAGAGGGTGGACGAGAGGGGCATGGCAGAGAGGAAGGGGCGGATGTTTGGTCGTCAGCCAAGCGTTTGCTCTCCCGCCAGCCAGCAGGGTGCAGCTGAGCGCTCTGTCAGCCCTCACATCTCTCCACCCCCCGTGCACATGTCTTTGATGCGCCGCCCGCTCCCTCCCCCCTGCCCTGCCCCTGCAGCCGCTGGACGACGCGGATGGGGCAGAGGGGATGGGCAGCCGCCTCAAGCGCTTGGCCAGCAACGGCGGCGTGTGACCCCGGCCCTGGACCCCGGCTGCAACCCTTGCCTCGCCTCCCGCCGGCCTTGCCTTGCCCCACCTGCCGCTGCCTTGTACTCCACGCCTGCTCCCTTGTCACCTGTACTCTATTACGTAAGCAGCTCGCTTTTATGACCCATTTCCCCTGCCAGCATTCCGGTATGTCGCAACCCTCTGCTCAAGCTCGCGTGTATGTCACACGGCAGTCATGCAGCATGGCGCAAGGCACACAGCCAGGCGGCGGCGCAGTGGAGGCTGTCGTCGCCGCATCCCAGCGGGGCGGGACGTGGGGGCAGGGTTACACGGGAATCTCTCGAGTGGGCAGGCAACGTGGGTGCAAACGAAAGCAGTGGGGTGGGCAGTGCATTGGTGCAGGACATTTGTGAGGGGATCGTAGGGTGCTGGCGCTGCGGGGCAGGCCCAGGGCGCGGGGGGCCCGCCTTGGGCCCTGCGGCGCCCAGCAGAAGAGCAAGGGGAGCCGCGGCAGGAAAAGGGCAGCGCTGTTGAATGGGTTCTGGATGCGGTTTGGGCGGTTTGGTTGGCAAGTCGTGGGCCAGCGATGCCTGCGTGGGCATGCGAGGGGCGTCTGCAGCCCACGGGGTGGCAACGGGCGCAGACTGTATGTATGGAAAAATGGTAGGAAGAAGGGCGTGAGGGCTTGCTCGTCTGTTCAGGAGAAGGAGGTGGGGAGGATGAGATAGCATGCGGGTTTGGAGAGGGCAGCCCAGCCTGCACGATGTGGCCTGGCAGGGCTGGAGCACAACAGCAGGCTGGCTGCAAATCAAAGGCTCGACATGGGTGCAAGCAATGATCTTGAAGGAGCAGATATGGGGTGAGGAGGGGATGCCTTGAACAGTCTGGAACGAGCGAGCAGGGCATTAGGCAGTAGCGAAAAAGCAACGGCCGTGGCCGGCCGCCCTGCTGCACGCAGCAGGCTCATCGCAGCAAAGCGAGCCTTGCTGGGTGAGCGTGCATGAAGAGCAGGTGAGCTGCCGCGGATGGAGAAGATGAGATTGTGAGAGTCGCGTCAAAGCAGGCGAGGGTATGCTGGTAGCGGTGGGGCCGGCAGGTGCATCGCCCGGCCGCTGGAAAGCGGCTTTACCAGGCCACCAGCAGCAGCAGACAGCCTGACCGCAGCGCCCGGGTAAGACGGGCGGGCCGTGGCGCTTGATGAGGATGCACCAAGAGTGTGCGCGGTGCGGCCAATGCACAGGGGGGGGGGCGGGGAAGGGGGGGGGGGGAGGGCCGGCAGGGCGGGCGGGCGTCCGTTGCTGGGGCAACGAGCAGGGAGGGCAGCGAGAGCGCAGAGGGGAGGGATGGCCAAAGAATTTCGGGGGGTTGGTGGGGGGGGCGGGGGCCAGCGGCCCAGCGCAGGCGGCGTGTTCTGCTCCCAGGGGGGCTGGCCAGGTGCGCCAGGGGGGCCATCCAGAGGGCCCCGCCCATGAAATCGCTCGATGTTTTGATGTGCAGCAGTCGGGAGCAGCAGCGGACGATGGCGGGAGCAATCAGACCAAGGGTGGCTGCGGGGAGGCGCCAGGCGGTAGCTGCAAATTAACAGGGAGCCTCGGCAGCAGCCCTGCCTGGCAGCCCCTGCCGCCTGTAGGCAGGCATGCTGGGCCAGGCCCTCTCGGGGGTGCTGCTTGACGCCTCAGTGGGCGGCGCCGGCGCCAAAGAAGGGTATGCTGGAGTGCACGCCGCCGTTGCCGGCGTAGGGCAGGGCGTAGGGGGCCATGCCGGCCATCTGCAGCTGCAGGCGAGGGCGTGGCGGAGCAGGGGCAGCGATGACGAGCCCCACGCCAGCAGCGGCGCTCCAGTGAGGCACATACCCTGCTGCAATACACCCGCGCGACTTGTCTCAGTGAGGCACACCATCTGCGGCCCGGGCCTGTTCAGCGCGGCCACGCAGGGCGAGCCTCCAAACTCTAAACCCGCCCACACACACCTGGCTGTGGTCGAGCACGCCACCCGGGCCGGCAGGCGACAGCATGGGGTTGGCCGCAGCCGAGTGGCCCAGCCCGCCGCTGCCGCCCTGGGCGCCGCCATGGATGAGGGCCTGTGCGCCCGCCGCCGCCATTGGCATGCCCATGTGAATGCCGCCTGCGGAGAGGGAGGAGTGGCTGGGTTGGTGGTGGCCTGGTGACGGGGTGGGGCAGGAAGGGAGCGCGCCTCGCTCGGCACCCTCCCGCCGGTGCCGGTGGGCCGTGCTGCCCCACAGGCTGCGCCGCCTCGGCGCTGCCTGTTTGCTCGGAGCGCACCTCCCAACATGCCCATGTGGCCGCCCATGCCGCCTGGCCCGCCCATGCCGCCATGGCCGAGCATGCCTGCGGCCAGAGGCGGGGACGGGTGTGGAGTGCCAGGCAGGGCAGGGCAGAGGCCTGGACCAACAGGCATTGAAACGGGGCGCGCCAGCCTTGCCGCCACTGCATCCCGGCCGTGCTGAGGCACAGCTGGCCCTGCAGCTGCCCGCGCAGGCCCTTGCGCCCACCTGCGCTGCCCATGGCCAGTGGGTTGAGGCCGGCGGCGGCGGCCAGCATGAGGCTGGTCTGCACGCTAGAGGGCGGCGTGCTGGGGTGCCGCCCCCAGGAGCACTTCATCACCTTGCCGCCCAGCGACTGCAAAGAGGGGGGGGGGGGGAGGCGTGGTGAGCAGGTTGGTAAGCCTGCACTGCGCGCGCATGGGACTAAGGGGGCTGGGCACGGCAGGGGCCTGTGCTGATGGGCTCTTAGGCAGCGCCAGGCCCCGGTTCGGGAGGTGGGCAGGCAGGCCAGCGGTGCAGCGGCGCCTCGAGACCCCGGCCCAGCTTGCTTGCTTGCTTGTCTGGGCTGAAAGTCTGTCTAGCCGCAACGGAACTGGCAACACAGACCCGGCTGCCCCGCACCTGGCCGTTCATGCCGACGATGGCGTGCACGGCATCCTGGTGCGACTTGTACCGCACAAAGCCGTACGACCCCTTGCGGTACAGCTTGACCTCGGCAATGGGCCCATAAGCGCCAAAGTGCCGCCGCACCTCGGCATCTGGGGGGGCAGGAGGGTGGGGGGTGGGGGGTGGGGGGGGGGGGGGGGGGGGGCAGAGAAGGGTGGGTAGGGCAGGGGTGGGCCGGGGGGGCGAGGACACTGGGCGCCAGGGCGGCTGGGCACCCGGCCAGCGGCACGCACGCATGCCTGCCCCAGGTCAGCAGGCGGGCGCACCGGTCAGCGCGGGTGCCAGGTTGCCCACGTAGACGTTGGTGTTGGTGGGGTCGGCTCGGTCCAGGATATGTGGGTCCATGGACACGATGCCGTCGGTCTTATGCTGCGCCCAGCCGCAGCGCACGCGCCGCGCCCCGATGAACTGGCCGTGCATCGCCTGCGGGGGAGACGGGGGGGCAGCTGCGGCATGCTCACAATCAGTGCCACCAGGGTCGGCAGGGGGAGAAGGGGGGGCAGGGGGGCGGCTGCAGCATGCTCACAACCGGGGCCGCCAGGTCTGGCGGGCCGCCAGTCCTCTGCGGTCGATGGTGAGGGGGCGTTGCGGCAGTGCAGACAGGGGTTGCAGGCATGGCGTCGATGGACAAAAAAACAGCAGGCAGGAATAGAGAAGAGCGGGTGAGGCCGGGCCGGACGGCGCAACCTTGAACCCTAAGGCACAACCCTAAGGCCCCACCTGGATGGCTGCCTCGGCCTCCTGCCGCTGCCGGAAGGAGACAAAGCCGTAGCCGCGGGAGCGCCCCGTGGAGTGGTCCCACATCACCCGCGCGTCGCTGCAGCCCGGGCAGGCCTGGAAAGCGGCATGCAGCATCGCGTCCGTCACGTCTGCAGGGGTGTGCGTGCGTGTGTGTGTGAGGGGGGGGGGCACGCGGCGAGGGTGGGCTTGCAGTGGCCCGCCCAACTGGCACCCGCCGCGCCGGTCATGGGCACAGCCAGGCCTGTGACGTGCACCCCCAGCGCCTCTGCTTGCGCCCTGCCATGCTGCTGGCGCGGAGCTGTTCGGGCAAGGCCAGCGCACCTAGCAATGTGCTTCAACCCTTCCCCCCACACGCACACAAACGCAACGAGACGGGGGACACACAGACTCCCCCCCACCCTCCCACCCACCCACCCACCCGAGGACAGGTCCCCCACAAACACGTGGAAGTGGTTGGCCACCTCCTCCTTCTGCTCCTTCTGGAAGGCCCAGTTCACGCGCGCCTCCTGCCCAAACAGCACCGTCTTGTTCACCTTGTCCAGCGCCGCCTGCGCGCTGGGCGTGTCTGCGGCGGGGGCAGGGGGGGGTGGGGGGAGGGGGGGGGGGGGGTAGGGTAGGCCAGGCTGGTGGGCGCGAACCCGGCTCGCCTGCGCAGCCAGACACCCAAGACTGCAAGACTTCTGCTTCCTCGCCTCAGCAGGCCGCGACACACCCGCTCGCTGCCCGCCTTCCCCCACCACAACTACTGTACTCGCAGCGACTTGCGTGGCACGCACCTGCAAACTTGGCAAAGCCATAGCCCGCCGACACGCCGGTGGCCTTGTCCTTAATCACCTGCGGCAGGCAAGGGGGGGCGCGTGTTGGCTGTCAAGCGCTGCAGGTCGGGCCGGGCTGCCAAACGAGCTGGCGAGGGCCGTGGCAGCGCACCGGCAAAGATCACGAGGCGAGCACGCGGGGACCGAGCCACACAGGAGAGCCTCGACAACACAGGCGCAAGCTGGCGAGCCCACACCAGCAGCAGGCAGCATCGCGGCGAGGGGCGCATGCGGGGGGGGGGGGGGGGTCCCACGTCGGGGCGCGCCGCCGCCAGCCTGTGCCACAGCACAGGTGCCGACAGCGCACACCGCGGAGCAGGACGCCCCCTGCTCAGCCCCCTCGTCGGCACACAGCCCGGCCCCTGCCGGCCCACCTTGAGCTCCGTGATGCCGCCCAGCCCCGCAAACACCTCCTGCAGCGTCTGCTCCGTCACGAAGGGGTGCAGATTGCCCAGGTACAGCGTCTTGTTGCCCTCTGCTGCCGCCTGGGCCGCAGCCGCCGCGGACGAGGCCAGCGAGGCTGAGGAGGAGACGGCGATGAGGCCGGTCTCGGGGCTGCCGCCCAGCAGCACGCTGTCGCCAGAGCCGTCCACGCCGCCGGGCAGGCCGCCCGGGCCTGCGGGCGCGGGCGGTGGGTGCGCTTGACGAGCGGTGGGGGCGTGGCAGGCGGCTGGGAGGCCCGGCAGCTAGGGATGTCACGTGGCCGGCCCTCCCAGGGCCGCCAGGCGGCATGCAACAACAAAGCATGGCAGCGCACGACCTGCGGCAGTGTGCAGTGTATCAACACAGGTGCGCCTCCAGCACGCCTCACAATCAACCCTTGAACCAACGCCGCCCTGAGGCTTCACCGGGCTTACCCTGCGGAGGCAGCGTGAGGTGCGGCTTGCTAACATTCTGCTGCACCTGGAGCGGCAGCGGCAGCGGCTGCGCCGGCTGCTGCGCCTGCTGTTGCTGCTGCTGCAGGGTGGCTGGCACTGCCGGCGCCGACTCTCCTGCTGGGCTCTCCGGCTGTGCTGGGCTGGGCTGCGTCATGCTGGCCAGAACTTCCTGCGCCAAGCCGCCACCTAGGCGCAAAGCTGCTCCCGCTGATGCGCCTGCTGCGTCGGACCGGGCAGCACCGTCTGCACCTGCTGCGACAGCCTGCATTCACTGCTGCACGCCGTGGGCGGTGCGGCAGCGGCGTGCCGCAGACCCGAGCGCTCGTGGAAAAAACGCAGGGCCAGCCCAAGCAGCACAGAAGCAGCGCGGAAGGTGCCGCCTGCAAAGAATCGCAGGCGGGGGGGAGGGGACCAGGCAATCATCAGCTCTGAGGCCCCAGCAAGCACATCCCTGCCGCGGGCGCTGTTGCAGCCGCGGCTGGGCAGGTTGCAGCGCCAGTGTACTGCGGCAACTGGCGCACCGCAGCGCGCTTGTTGCTGGGACAGGCGGAGCGGTGTGCTGCACTCTGCACAGGACGGCTGCTGCGGCCGTCACTGCCTCTAAACTGCCTTATCGCGCTGAAATGGCCGCACAGGCTGCCGGGTGGGCCCTGCTTAGCCAGAGTGACGTGAGCAAACCCGCGTGCAGCTGCGACAGGGCTGAGCTGGGGCCCGACAGAGCCGCAGGCAATGCCGAGGGTGTCCACCGAGCGAAACGGCGCTGTGAAAAGTGCCTGCTTCGCCTCCTCCACGCAACTCGTGTGGGCCATGACTCAAGCTTGCTGGGGCCTTGTGCAGCGCAAAACCAAAAGTTACTGATGCTGAAAGAGCAAAGGCAGCGATGCTAGCGGGCGGGCAAAGCGGACAACTGCCCCAGGACCGGCTGCCAGCCCCCGCACCTTGCCCGCTGCAGCCCAGGACAAGAGAGGCCTTGGCCTCCAGCTCTCTGCACCGCTCAATGCTCCCGAGTCAGCGCCGCCGCCAAATCTCCTGCTGAAATGGCTGCGTGAACTGTCTAGCTGGCAGACCTTGGCCCTGTTCTTTTGGTGTGGCAAGAATTTGGTAGGAAATTTCAGTTGCTTCCTGTAGCTTTGCGGCACCGCTCGAAAAAAGTCGGCTAAGAATTTGTAAGAGGACGACATGCTGCGCTGGCGGCGTGCCTCCCAGCGAGAAGGCCTTCCGAAATCTCTGTGCAGATGCATCGCGGCCCAGGCGAAAATTTCCAAGAACAGCCGACCAACAGCAGCCAGCCACAAATGACAACGCTGTTTCTGGACGCCCCTGGGATAGCTGCAATAGTGCCGTTGCATGCTCGTAGGTGGGTTGCTCCCAGCGTGCTGCCTTACAGAACGCAAACCTGTGTCTGCAGCGACTGCAGACCTGGCAGGCAGGCAGGTGGCAGCTGTGTCGGGACCAGCTGGCAGGCACTGAAGCGGTTACAGCTTGATCTGTCTCAAGGACATGAAGCTGGGGCGGCAGCATGGCGAAGCTGTGAGTGCTCTTCAATGTCAAGCACAAAAAAGCGCCGCCCTCCCGCGCCAAGGGCCCCTCATCACCGCGGCAGCAGAGCCGGTGCGCGTGCCATGGCTGCCGCAGTGGCTGGCCCTGTGCCGCCCAGCAGGGCCGCCGTCTCACCCTCCCCTCCGGCCGCTGATGCCAGGCTGGCCACGGAAGCGCTGGACTGCACCGTGCTGAGCGACCGCAGGTGCTCCATGCTGGGGCTGACATCCAGGCGGGCGGGGGGGGCTGGGCGGTGGTCCTTGCCAGGCGATGGCTGCGCGCCCTTGAGGCTGCCTGCAACGGTAGGGAGGTGCTGGTGATTACAGGGTAAGAATGTCCCAAGCTGCGGCCAGCGCTCTGGTGGGCTGGGGAGGCTGCAAGCGCGCCAGCTGGCCCGCCCATGCGGCGTGTGAAGCACGCACAAGTGCTGGCCCGCGTGGCTCAGCAGGGTGAGCATGCAACAGGCCACCGCCTGCTCACCCATGGAGAAGAAGATGTGCCTGCATGGCAGCCAGGAAGGAGGGGGAGGGGGCTGAAGCGGGCAGGTCAGGGACACATGGAGCCTGACATGGCTGGCAAGGGGGCAGAGCCGGCCTGGCTGAGTTGTGTGCCACGCACCACGTCCGGCATGATAGGTCGCCACCTGCTGATGTCAGCACCCCCCAACACTCCAACCGCCCCACGCCTCCTCTGTCACGACTCACATGGAAATGAACACAATTGAAACGCCAATCGCAAAATTCAGTGTCAGGGCATGACCAAATGCCAGAGCGCTCAGGAGGCCTGCAGGGGTGGGGGATTCTCCGAGGGTTGAGGGAGGCACGCATGGGGGAACAGGCGCAGCACAGAGTCCCTGAATGCTGACAACACAAGCAGACGGGGCAGCCAGAGGGCGGGAGGTATTGCGGCCCAAGTGCTACCACACTCGTGGAGCCATGCCCAAAAGCCCAAGCAAACATGCAGCCGCTCGGCCTCAGCAGCTCGATGCCTCGCTGGCGCAGCACCCGGGCGTGGGGCTTGCGCAGGCGGCCAGGCTGCGCACCCGTGAGTATGGTGGCAATTGTGGACGACTGCTTCTTCAGGATGGAGTCGGCATACTTGAAGAAGAAGGAGGAGAGGATGCCTACGTGTGTGTGTGTGCAGTGTGTGTGCAAGGTGGGTGGGGGGCTGACGCAGTTGGCGGGCCGACCGGTCTCGCAGCGACCGGGAGCACCAGGCGGAGGCGGGGCCGGCAGCAGAGGGGCCAGCAGCAGGAGAGGCACGCGTGCCGCATGCGGCCCTCACCCTGCAGCGCGTTGTTGACCACAAGCAGGAAGGTGACCTGCGCACGGGGAGGTTGGGGAGGGCAGGCATGCCGGGCTGTGGCACGCCTGGCTCGGGCGGCGCTGGCCAGCGCAGGCGGGCGGGCAGGTGGTGCCGCAGCAAACCCCGGCTGGCTGGGGCATGCGCCGCCTGCCCTAACTTGCAGCGTACACGCACGCATGGCTCGACAAGCTAGCCTGCATTGCCTGCGGTCCTCCCCCAAGGCCCCCAGCGCCCCTCGGGGGGGTGCTGGCCCCCCCCTGAGACCCCGAAGCCCCCGGCGCACCGCGCGAAAGCCGTGCAGCAGCGTTCCTGGCCGCATGCCGCCGTCGACTGCCATCACAAACAGCAGGCCCATTGCGTTGAAGCAGAAGCCGTAGAAGTACAGGAAGAAGTTCTGGGGGTGGGGAGGGGTGGGTGGGGGGTGGGGGGCTGTGGGCCGGGGACGCACAGGGGCGAGGCAGAGGCAAGGGCAGTGGCAGTGGCGTGCGCGGGACGTGCTCCATGCGGGTGGCCGCCGGTGACCCGCCTGCCCCGGGCTGCCCGTCAAAGGCGGCGAGGCGCGGCCACGCCGCCCTGTCCCCGGCCCCCCCCCGCATGCCTGCAGCAGCACGCTCGTCTCCATGTGCTTCTTCAGCGCAAACTCGTTGTACACGCTGGCCAGGGAGGGCACGGTGATGCTGCCTGCAGGGGCGGGGGCAGCGGGTTGGGCGCAGTCGCGCAATGAGCGAGGGCAGGGCAGGGAGGCAACGCGGCTGGGCAGAGCCGGGCTGCGCGGGCTGCTCCAGGCCTGCGTCGCACGCCTCGGCACACCCCATCCTCGGCAAGCAGCTGGGCGGGCGCCTCACCCAGGGTGTACAGGATGGCTGCCGGTGCATACACGTCGCCGCCGCCGTCCTTCGTGCAGTAATTGAGCTGGTTGACTGCGAGGAGGGTTGGGCAATTGGGGGAGAGGGATAGTCATGCGGGTGCGCAGCACAAGCCGTGCCCAGGTGCAGCGATGTCTCAGCGACACCGGTACCATCACACAGCGACCGAATGCTGTGCCCAACAGGCAGGCAGAGTTGACAGGCGGCCGCAGGATCCAGGCCGGCCGCAGGGAGGGGGGAGGGGGTGAGCGGGGGGGTGCGGGCGGGGGGTGGGGTCGGGGTGGTGGTGGTGGTGT
>KQ481993.1:1143946-1160785 GCA_001430745.1 Auxenochlorella pyrenoidosa
GGTGGTGGTGGCGGTGGTGTGTGTGTGTGTGTGTGTGTGAGGGGGNGGGGGGGGGGCGGGGCGGCGGCGTGAGGCCGTGGCGGCTGGGTGGCAGCCGCTGGCACTGGCACACGGCGCAGGCAGCGCTGGCGAGGAATGCGGCGGCGGCGACGAGGGCTGCGAAGAGCTACTTTGACTGCGCGCACCTTCCATGCAGTACCCTTGGGCGGTCCGTGCCGCTTGGCGGGGTCTTGGTAGGCCAGAGCGACCGGTGCTGGCTGCAGCGTGGGAGCATTCATAGGAAAGAGAGAGCCAACAATAAGGGCAGGGGCTGTCAGCTCCTGTGGTGACCCTGCTGGCATGGCGCAACAGTGCAGGCTGCCCAGCAGAGGATGGAGAGCAGCACTGCCGCGCTGCCCGTCTCACCACGGCTGCTCCTGGCGGCAGTGGCGGCAGCGGCGGCGCAGTGCCGCCCCGGTGGTATGGCGGTTGTCCCCCCGCTGGCTCAGACACGAAGCGCACATATCCACCCGGCGGTGCTCTCGGTGGTAAGCCGTCCATCGAGCTGTGCCGTTCGCCTCGTCAAGAGTTTTCCCCGCTGGCCGCTTGCAGGCCGCCTCGGCCACTTTGTAGTGCTACTGTCCGCGTAATCTGGATATCGAGGTGACACCAGACAACGATGGCAGCGGCTGAACGACCAGCAAAGGAACAGCAAGGCTATGGCCGACCAGCGCAGCCTTGCTGTGCAATATATCAAGGCAACAGCCCAAGCAAAACAGATATAGATGCTGTGCTTGCAGCAGGCACATTGGGAGGGAGGGCGGCGCCATGCGATGGATCCGGCCGCCAACTGGTACCTAACTGATCATGTCATTGAAGCAGACATCAGCTGGTGCAGATGGCATGCATCCTTTACCGATGCGAACACATTGCAGGGCTTGTACAAATCTGCACTGCCACCTTGAGGAAATCCCCAGAAGCTGCATGCAGGTGTGGCCCACGCGAATTGAGCAGGCCGCCGCTGTCGGACTGCATGCAGTCCGCAAACTCCACCTGCGCTTGTAAGACCTCGACAAGGCTAGGAATCCAGTCACTTTCCCGGCTGTCTTCTTTGAGGCCCAGCTGCATGCCTCTGCCATACGCATGGGGTCGCCAAAGGTCATCAGCCAGCCTGATGCTGTAGCCTATCACCATGCCGCATCATGCGGCGCTGTCACATAACGGCTGCTGTGATGGAGCGGACCTGCCCCTGCTGCTCCCCGGCCCATTGTTTTGCGACCTCTTGGCCTCGCCTCTCAAGAGAGGTGAGGCGCAGCCCCACCTCATTGCTGAGCAGCTGGGGCCCTTTGGGCGCCAGGGCCTGCAGCCTGCAGGGCCAAAACAGCCGTGAGCCCCGCACTCTCAGGCCTGAGCACAGAGCCCTCCGTCGCATCTTCCGCATGCTTTGACATGCAGACATGCATGCATGCATGCATGTCAAAGCATGCGGAAGATGCGACGGAGCATGCATGCATTCCAACCAAGTGCATTAGCAGCAGACATCGAGTGTTGATACCAAAATAATACATCAAATGGCGACAAGCAAGACATTTGGGCAGGGACGATGCCCGCCTTGTGTGCCGTCAGCCCGCCGCCTCCTCATCCTCACTGTCGCTGCCAAACACTGCTGGCCGCTTGGCCGCCGGCGCGGGCCTGCCGCCCCTCTTGGCCCCCGCCCCGAGGGAGAAGAGCCCCGCCGCTGGCTTCTTGGTCGCCCCTCCCAAGGAGAAGCCGCCGGCCGCGGGCTTTGGCGCGCCCGCCAGGCCCAGCGAGGCAGCGCCTGGCCGTGCCGCCGCCGCAGCCGCTGCCCCCGCTTGCGCCGGCAGCGGTGGTGCGGGCGGCAGCACTGGTGCCTCGCCCACACGGCCGGGGTCCGGCAGGGGTGGTGGTGGCAGCGGCGCAGCAGCCCCAGAAGGGAGGGGTGGCAGGGGGGGAGCCCCACCTGGCAGGGGTGGAAGGGGTGGCAGCTGCGCAGGGGTGCTGCCTGCTGCACTGTCGGGGGCGAATGGGTCGTACGCCGCCCCTGCTGCTGCTCCCGAGGCTGATTGCTGCTGCTGCTGCTGCTGCTGCTGCGTAGAAGACGGCGCGAGCGGGGGAGGTGGGGCCTGCCCTCCCATGGTCCCTGCCTGCCAGCCGCCAGACACAAACATTGATCGTGCGGGTGCAGGCGCCTGCTGCTGCTGGCCATGTGGCGGCTGGGCGCTGCCGCCCCAGCCGCCCCGCTCCTCTGCTGCCTGCCAGCTGCCGGCCGACCCCGCTTCTGCCTGCTGCCAGCCGCCGCCGCCAGCAGAGTCCGCAGACCAGCCGCCAGACACTGCCTCGCCCTTGCTACCACCCTCGGCGTCTGGGGGCGGTGGAGGCAGCGCCTCCCCTGCGGCCTCAGGCGGCAGCGGCGGAGCCTCGCCGTCGGGCAGCGGGGGCGGGGGGGACGGCTCCCGGATGCCCGCAGCTGCCTGCGCCGCCTTGACCCTGCAGGGCAGAGGGGGGCCAGCGTGGGGGGAGATGGCCTTGCTGGCAGGGCGCCCGGCAGGCAGCAGGCAGCAGCACGCCTCCCCTGATGCCCTTGGCGACAGCCAGTGCGGCTCGCGCGGAAGCCGAACATGCACGGTGCTGTCTATCGTGCAACTGGCCCCCCGCGCCCCTGCATCCTCAGCTGCCCACTTGGCGCCCAACATGGAACCCGCGCCAACCGCGCCACGCCCAAGCCATGCACCTGCTTCGACGCCGTCAACCGCCCTCTGTCACGCCCCTCCACTCGCGCCAAATGAGAGCTGGCCGCGGTCCCAACCCCGCCCTGCTTGGCCCCACTCACTGCGCCGCCATGCGCGCCGCCTCCTTCTCCGCCCGCCGCCGCTCCTTCTTCTCCCGCTCCTTCTTGTTCCGCTCGCTCAGCATGGCGCGCGTCTCGGCCAGCCGCTTGCGGTGGTGGTGGTCGTACGATGAGAGGTGCTCCTCCATCTCGTGCGCAAACTGGTACTGCTTGCGGCAGATCTGCGCAACAGAGCGGGGGAATGCCAGCCGAAACGCGGTCAGCCCTGAACATTGGTCGTGCGGCTGCACGCTCACAACTGCACATGGATGTGCCTGTCCGCACTGGGCCCGCAGGCGGCGGCCAACAAGCAGCACGTGCTGGCCTCTGCCAGGCATGCTTAAGACAGCCACGACGGGAAAAAGATGCCTGCAGCTGGGGCGGAGCGACACGTCCACCATGCACAGCACGTGCGTTGCCGCTGCTGCTTCTGCAGGTCCCCACCTCATCCCCCGCCCGCCTGCTGCACAGGCGCATGCCCAGGCCGGCCCCGCCATTTGTGCCGCGCCCATGCCCCTGCCTCGCCCGCCCTCTTTGGCCCCCACCTCGCAGTAGAACATGCGCAGCTCGTGCTTGACCTCCTCACGGATCTTCTGCTGCCGCTCCGCCTCCAGCTGCAGGCAGGGCCCGCAGGGGGGCACGGTAGATGCCAGCCAGGGATGGGCCCCAGCCGCTGGGGGGGGCGGCCCGGCTCTGCGGCCCGCCTCAGCCCGTCGCCGCACCGCGGCGCACGCATCGCCGGCCAGCCGCCCCCGGCAGCGGCCTCGCTGCCGGCGGCAGGCAGCGCGAGCCGCGCCGGCAGGGGCACGCTGCTCGCCGCGCTCTGCTGACCTCGCGCTTGCGCCGCCGCTCCTCATCCTCGTCAGCCTGGATCTCCACCTCGAGCGCCCGCCGCTCCACAAACTCTGCAGCCGTGTACTGGTGCTCCACCTGCAAGGGGGGGCAGGCAGGCAACAGGCAGCGCTGCACTGGGCAGGGCAAAGCGAGGCGCGGTCGCCGCAGCTGGGCTGGCCCCTGCCTGCAGCTTGTGCCAGCAGATGGGAGGGCCAGCACAGCAGGGACAAGCAGATGGGGTGGCTGCCCGCGGGCAGCCGAGCGAGGCTGGCGCAAGCCGCCGGCGGACTCGCCCCGTGGGCGCAGCACAGCCAGGCTCGGCTGTCCAATAGCGCCCCCTGCCGCACCACCACCCGCACCGGCAGCCCCCTGCGGCGCCTGTCACGCATGCGGGCCCACCCTGCCTGCCTCCCTGGCAGCACCTCGGGCGCGCACCAATTGCGGCTGGAGCTGACAGGCGCGGCAGGCGGCCCACCTCCTTGCGGCCCAGGCCGGTGCGCGTGCCGGTGTCGTTGGCATCCAGCCGCACGGGGTCGACGCGTCCCTGCTGCTCGCGCCCCAGCCCGCCGCCGGGGCGCCACCCCAGCCTCTGCAGCAGGCGGTAGCCCACGTTGCTGGCCGGGATGGCTGTGTCCATGGAGGCGCACTCAGTGTCGTCCAGGTCCACATTCTCCTCAATGAAGTGCCGCAGGGGCAGGCTGCAGGGGAGGGCGGCAGGGGTGGGGGCATGGCCCCAATGACTGTGTGTCCTCGGATGCCCCTCGTCGGGGGTGGAAGGCGTGCGGGGTTACATGGTGGGCACTGCAAAGTCTGCTGCAGAGGCAAGCCGGACGAGGGCGCCACGCATCCGCCAGGCCCCGGGGGCGCGGCGTGGCGGCGCACCGGAAGTCGCCGTCGTCGAGGCGCTGCAGCTCCATCTCCTCCAGCTGGCGCTGCCGCACGGCCTCGATGCGGTACTCCTCCCCGCGCCCCGCCGCCAGGCGGGGGTCCACCACGTGCTGCTCCATGCCTGCAGGCGTTGCAAGGCGGCAAGGTGACAAGGGGCGTGCGCAGGCGGCAGCAGCGACGGCGGCCCGCTGCCGACAGACACGAGTTGGGGGCAGTAAGCAGGGCAGCAGAGCGATCGTCGGAACAGCTCCCTCAGCAGAGCGATCGTCTAAGCAGCTCCCCAACGCTCTGAGGAGCGCACCTGCAGCCGGCGAGCGGCGCAGAGGGCCCTCAAAAGCTGGGATCACCTGTACAGCCCTGCGCAATTGATGCCGCTACCAATTAGAGACACGGCGATGTTTGAGGACACCTGCTGCGCCCGCCGCAGCACGAGCAGGATGGCACTGGCCACAGGCATTCCTCTGGCTCCCTCTCTCGCTCGCAGGTCGGCCCTCTGTGAAATCAGTCCAACAGCCGCGCCGGCTGGTCGAAGCAAGAGACAGCAGCAGCAAGCGGAAACATGCAGGCCACCTGCGCGCCCAAGGCCTTCACCAGCCGGCCATGCAGCATGCGGCCTGTGAGCCAACGCCCGCAGGTGCGGTGTGGCGTGGCTCCTGGTGCTCGCTCCGCCTCCGCCACCTGCTGGCGCGGCTTGCCGCAGCTCTGGACCTCTGGACCGCCAGCATTGTCAGCTTGAGACTTTCTGAACGCTTATCGACGGCGGGCCTGGGCGTTCGGTCACACCGGCTGGCAGCGCCTGCCATATGCCGCCTGAGACTGTGCTGCCCGAGGCTCTGCTGGGCTGCCTGCTCCTTGCCTGCCCTGCCCGACGGCTCTGCCTCTCCTCCAACCTGAGGCAGGTGGCGGCCATGGCTAAGAAGGGCATCCACCCTGAGTGGCACACCGAGGCCAAGGTGATCTGCAACGGCGAGGAGGTGCTGACCACCAGCGGCACCCAGGGCAGCTACACTGGTGCGCCCCCGCTTCTCTTCGGTGTTGGCGTTGGCCTCGGCGCTGCTGGCGGTGGTGCCATGCTGCTGCCAGCGATGCATTGGTGCTGGTAGAGGCTGCAGTGTGATTGAGGGGGGTCGTTGGCACAGCACGCGGCTTACGCTCACCACGGCGAGCTGCGCTCACTGGCGTCCCTTTCCCAACCCGCCTCGGCAGTGGATATCTGGAGCGGCAACCACCCCTTCTTCCAGGGCAACACCTCCACTGTGGTGACCGACGAGGGCCGCGTCAACCGCTTCAAGCGGCGGTTTGCAGGTGACAAAGCTTCAAGTTGCCGGCAGCACTGCAGTATTGCATGCTGGGCTGTGCCAAGCAACAATGGCATGTCTGTGGGCTGCAGCGCCTTTTCGAGGTGCAAAGAATATGCTCCTTATCGCCGTTAGTGGGGGCAAAGCGTTTGCCAGGCAAAGTTTCGGCAGGCTGTGGCTTCAGATGCGCAGTCGCATGTCGACTCGCCTTGCCTGAATGTAATACATACATGTGTTGGTGTCCCCTGTGCGCAGGCCTGGACAGCCTGAGCACGGTGGAGACCATCAGCAGCCAGCAGGCGGCGAAGAAGAAGTGAGGTGCAGCGCTTGGAGTTGTGACCATTCGGGCCGTGTGCAACATTCTGCGCTGGCCCATGGTCTGCAGCTGCCCCCACATTTCGTTCCGCTTCCGTTTGTTTGTCCAGCATCCCTTCTCGTTCTTCTCGCTGTAAGCTCCAACCCTTCTTTTGCTAGCCTAGCTGTGTTCGGTGGAGGAAAGTGCTCCCGGGGCGCGGGCAGAGTTGCGGGCTTGTGTGGGTCTGCACCAATCATCCTGTCGATGTTGACTGTCGAGTTGACTGCCATACAAATTTGGCACTCGGCACCACCAGACTTGCATGCAAGGTATGGTGGTGCGCAGATGCGCAGCCCAGGGCCAGCCCTGCTGTGCAGAACGCTGCTCCCGCCAACTGTTGCGGTCCCCAACTCTTGCTCAAGGGCAAGCAGTGTACATTAGCCTGGCCGGCTGCCAGAGCCCCGTTTGCGGGCCAGGTTCTCAGTTTGCGCCGTTGCGCTGCTGGTGCCGCTGGAAAGCGCCGCTGATGCCGCTGCGCAGCTTGCTGGGCGAGCCGCGGCCAGACACGGGCGGCTCGCCGTCGGCGGCGGCCGCAGCCCGCGTGCGCTTGCCCAGGGCTGAGGGGCTGGGCACGCGCTGCCCCTTGGCCGGCCCAGGCAGCGAGCCGATGTCCAGCGGGGGCACGCACAGGGCAGTGGCGGCACCCACATTCGCTGCAAAGGTGGAGGGAGGGGGGCCCAGGTGAGAATTGCGAGGGACGCTGCAAGTTGACGACGCGGCAGCCCCAGGGCATGCACACTTCCAGCTTGCACAGTGGCGGCGAGCTGCCCACCCGCGTCGGCATTCTCCTGGTGCTCTGCTGTCGCGGAAGCGGCGGCCTCTTCTCCTCCGGCCGTCATCTCCTCCTCTTCCTCCGATTGCTCGGCTTCGCCGCCATCTGCGCCCCAGGCAGGCACCACAGACATGCAGTGAAGAGCAGTGGGCTTGCGGAGCAGGATTGTCTGGTCACTGCGCGCACACTTGACGGCATGCTGTGGTAAAACATGCCTCATGACCCCGGCCTCTGCAATATTGGTAGCCCAGGCTTGCCTGCTGCCAGCTGTGCCCGGAACTCTGCAAACACAGCTTCGGTGGCGGGCGTGCGCAGCGCTTGAATCTCGCTGCGCGGCGGCACTGCCCGACCCCGCTCCTGTGGCACCTTGTCTGCAGGGCGGGCAGGCACGAGCCGCTTAGGGGCAGATGCGGAAGCGCTGGCCAAGATGCTCCTCCTGCTGCCTCTGTGCTTGGACATTGCTGGATTGCCTAGTGCATGCAGTTTGCCTCACCCCGGTTGGCATCGGATTGGTAGTCTTTGCCCACACGCTGCTGCACCAACGCAGACAGGCCTGACAGCTCAGCCGCCTGCTCGGTGGCAAAGGCCGCCAGGCTGTCAGCGCCTGCTTGCACCTGCTCGCCAAGGCTGCCACCCACAGCGGCATCAGCAGCAAAGCCGGCCTCTGCTGCCTGCTGCAGCGCGGCGCAAGCTGCGGCTGCCGCTGACACCTGGCCGCTACACTTCTCCCGCTGCCCAGCTGCAAGCTGAGCCAGCGCTGAGCTCTGGCTGGCCACGGCGGCAGCCAGCGCTGCGCTGTGCGCCTCAAGCTTGGCAGCCGCATCGGATGCAGCACTGGCCGCCGTTGCCTGCAGCTCGTTGCCCTGCTGCACTGACGCCTGCAGAGCAGTGCCCAGCGCGGAGCCTGCTTCCTGCAGCACAGCAGCTGCTGCAGCTCGGGCCTCGGCAGCAGCGGCAGCATTGGTCTCGAGAGCTGCCAGCGAGCCATCGGCATCGGCCTCCATGGCTGCCAGCGAGCCCTCCAGGCTGGTCTGGTCGGCAGCAATCTGACTGCGCAGCCCAGACACCGCACTCTTCACTTCCTGCTCTGCCTTGGCCACAAAACTGCAGGGAAAACGCGGAATTTGTGTCACAAGCAAGACTGCCCAAAAGGGGAGTCGGGGCGATAGCAGCTGAATTGTGCAGTTGGCCCACGGCAGCATGCTGCATGCATGAGCGAAGGAAACATGGGTTCCAACACGCCCATGAAGCAGATCGAGCAATTTCTGCCCACCTGCTCAGCATGCCACCAATCTGCTCCATCAGCGCCGCCTGCTCAGCCCGCGTCCTGTCGAGGAAGGCGGCCTCAAAAGCCTCCACCGCGCCCGCCTGTGCGCCCAGGCGCCGAGCCACATCGCCACGGGCAGCAGCAGCAGCAGCCCGAGCAGCGGCCAGCTGCTGCTGCACCGCGTCGACGAGGGCCTGGGCAGAGGCGCGTGCTGCCTCGCCCTTTGCAGCCTGCTCCTCTAGCAGGCAGGCCAGCTGGCGCTGCTCGGACGCCAGGCTGTCTGAAAGCGCTGCGTGGGCAGCGCAAAGGCGGCTGGCTGCCGCGGCTGCCGCCTCCTGTGCCTCTGCCAGGTAGGCGCTGTGCTGCGCCCCCAGCCCAGCCAGGCCCGCTGTACCCGCCGTCTCCAGCGCCTCGGCAGCGGCTGCCGCGGCAGCGCCAATGCCGTCCAGCTGCGCCTGCAAGGCGCCCATGTTGGCCTGCAGGCTTGCAGCCTCGGCGGCCTTGCGCTTGGCAAGGCCTGCCAGCAGCTGCTGCGCGCTGGCAAAGCGCTCGGCCTGCGCCGCGGCGGCGGCGGCCACTGCTGCCTCGATAGCGCCCAGGCGCTGCACCGCGGCATCCCGCAGATCCTGCAGGTGGCAGGGGTGGCGGGGGGGTTGCGGTCCACATCTCTCACGCCAGGTCGGCTTGCTGGCTTTGGCTGCACCGACAGCCGGCAAAACGGGCCACCGAAACTCGCCCTGCCTGCTGGCTGGCTCCCCCTGGCCCAGGGCCCTGGCACGCCCAGGCCCCTATCCCCACCTGCACCAACGTGGCGTTGGCGTCCTCCAGCACGTTCTTCTCGTCCCAGCGCTGGAACAGCAGCGCCACATCCGCCACCGCGCCCGCCAGCGCCTCGTGCAGCGCGCCGGCGTGCCCCGCCAGAGCCGCCTCGCAGCGCTGGTGCGTGGCGATGGCGTGGTCGCGCTCCTGGATGGCCAGCCGCGCCTGGCGCAGCTCGTCCTGAGTGGCAGCCAGCTGGCTGCGCACCTGCGGGCAGGCACGTGCGGGGCAGCAGGCTGGCAGCTGGCGTGAGCAGGGCATGAGCTGCATGGTGCACTCGGCTGGTGACTTCTGCCATGCACGCATGATGCAATAAAGAATGGACACTAGACGGCGCCTGCCGGGCCAGGCAGCCCTGCTGGTTGGTCGGATTCGCCTGGCACGCACAGACGGGCGCCGCCGCACCTGGCCCATCTGCTGCTCGTGCGCAGCTGCTTGCGCCGCCATCTCCAGCTGCCAGTCCTGCTTGGCCAGCTCATGCTGCGCCGCCACCGCCTCCGCCTCTGCCTCCAGCTCCTCCACGCGAGCCCCCAGCACACGCCGCTCCTCACACTCCTCCTCATACTGCTGCGCTGGCACATACACGCCTGCAGGCCGGGCCGGGATGCAGGCACCGGGATATGCGAGTGCATGTGGCCTTCTGCCCAACGTTGCATGCGGAACTGTGTCCTTGGGATCAGGCTCCCTCTGCTGGTGCCGTGCACCCCCCTCCCTAGTCTGCTGCCCACCATTCTTCTCGCGAGTCGCAATGAGCATCTGCTTGAGCTTCTCAATCTCAAAATTCATCTCCTTGAGGTGCGTGGTTTTCGAGATCTTGGCATTGATCTGCAGAGAGACAGCAGTGGGCGCTGTCAAGTCAAAGCATTGCGATGGCTAGAGTGCCCCTGAGGAATGAAGCAAATGCAACACGTTGTCAACGCTGGTTAACCAGCATGAAGCAGCCAGATCATGCTGCCAGCAGCACGCCTGGGCACGTTCTTGGCAGGCACAGTCGGAGGGCAGGTGCAGTGGGCAGCATGCCTGCTTGAACCGCTGCAGCAGGGCTCGAGCACCAAGCCCCCCTGGTCCCCCCCCCCCCCCCCACCACACCTCTGGCTTGTTCTTGATGTTCTTGGCGCGGTGGGCGTAGTCGAGGGTGGACAGCGTCTCCTCCTGGCACTGCACCGTGGGCGCGATGGTTGCGATGATGCACGTCTTGGTCTTGCCGCCCAGCGAGTCGCGCAGCAGGCGGGTGAGCTTGGAGTCGCGGTACGGCACGTGGCCCTGGCCCTCCACCTGCGCAGATAGCGAGGCAAGTGAGGGGTGCTGGAGTGCATGCGCTACATGCCAAAGAGTGACAATGCAGCTGCCAGTGAATGAACTCTGCCTGTTGATATGCAGCACATGTGCAATAAGAGCACAGGAGCGGCCCCAGCCACAGACTGTGGGGTGTCTGCCGGGCCCAGGGCACGCACCAGGGCGGTGATCACGCGCCCCAGGGTGAGCAGGCTCTTGTTGATGTTGCCCGCCTCCTTGGCGCGCTGCTCCACCGCTCCGGACCTGCGAGGCAGCAGGCACTTGGCCAGCCGCGTCAGGGCAGGCCACAACTCATGCTCCTGCAAGGCAGCGCCCACCTTGCCGAACCCCCGATCTGATCTGCTCGCGTCCGCAGGCAAGCCACGCCGCAGGGCAGCCCCTTGTTGCCACGCATCTGCCCACCTGGTGATGTTTTCAGAGCCGGCCAGGTCCACCAGGTACAGCTTGCCCACGCGGATGTACTCATCGCCCTCGGGGGTCACCTCGCGCACGCTCACCGTCACGATGAACACTGCGGCACCGCGGCCAGGGGCAGGAGCGAGGCGCCAGAGAGGTGTGTGTCCAGCAGGCACAGCAAACCGCGGCCCAGGCGCACGCCAAGGGCACCGGGCACGCAGCAGCGCTCAGGGACCACCCTGCGCTGCTCTGCACAGTGCCTGCAGGCAGGGCACTGAGCATGCCTGCTGGCCCCTTGCCTCGCCCCCACCTGAGTGGGAGCGCGACGACTGCTTGTTCAGCAGCGTCTCGGCGGTGCGGCGCTTGGCCATCCCCTGCTCCAGCAGGACGAAGATCTCCTTGCTGTTCTTCACGATCGACTCCTCGATGCCCGCCAGCACCACGCCGCTGCGGTCCTCCATGATGCGCACCTGGCGCAGCGCAGCGGCAGGAGGCGCGGAGTAGGCAGGGTGTTGCAGTGGCAAGCAAGGATGCCGGGCGCAGCTTTCCGCAGCCGTAGATTTGCGGCCGACCGGGGAGCAGAGGCCAGGCCCCGCGAGTGCTGCTTTTTCACGCTGCGCTGCGGTCAAGGAGCCTGCGATTCAAGTGGGCCGAAGCGTGCTGCTCCCTGCCCTGTGGGCACGGCGGCCATGCTGGTCGCCCCAGTGCCTATCCTGCCTGCCTGGGCCCTGCTCACCTTGGGCACCTCATTCCCCACCGCCAGCAGGTCGGTGATCTCCTCGTTGTACAGCTCCAGGTAGGAGCACTTGACGCTGTACTCGCTGGCAATGCCTGGGGGAGGAAACGACAACTCAAGATGGTCAGGCAGTAATGGATAGGCAGGCAAGTGCAGAGCCTGCGCACAAGTGCTGCGCCTGCCTGCCTTTCCGCCGCCCTCGAGTGACACCGGCAGCCGCTTGCCGCCCTCCACACTGGCCTGGCTGACAGCGCCGCGAGGCAGTGCGCGGCCTCACCCTCCAGGTGGGAGAAGATCTGGTGGATGGCACGAGGAATGACGCCCGCTCCGGCGGTGAGGTCATCAGCAATGTCGCCCGTCATGGTGTGCGTCTTGCCTGTGCCCGTCTGGCCATCTGCAGCACCGGCGCAACGCGGGCCACGTTTCGGCACAACTGGGCTGTGCAGCATGCCACGGCAGCCCGCGATGTGCCATCCTGCAACGCAAGGCTGCGCTTTGTCAACCGGCCCACCACCGCTGCACTCACATGCAAAGATGGTGCAGTTGAAGCCCTCCAGGACCTCTGTCACAATGCTGGACACAGCGGTGCCGTAAAGGCGCTCCTGGGTGGTGTCTGGGCCAAACACCTGCAGTGCAGCGTAGCCAACCAGCACACTGTCGGGCATGCAGCCTATAGATGGCCAGCAGTGCATGGCCAGTCAGGGCTGCAAGCATGCATTCCAGCATCTGCAAGTGTGCTGCATAACGCGGAAACAGGAGCCAGCATTGCTCACCTTGTCAAAGTGGTAGGTGCGCGTCACAGACTGCTTGCCCCCGCCGGGCACGCTCTGTGTCAGCGTCACCGCGCGCATCGCCTCGTCGCACTTGACCACCTGCATCTTGCGGTCTGCCAGCTCCGCATTGGAGGGTGGCCTGCGAGCAACAAGGGTGTAGGACAGCGCGCCAGCTGAGGCTAACCTGTGCGTGATGTCAACAGGTAGGCATGGCCAAGCTGGATGGTGCCAACCAGAAGCAGCATGCAACCGGCGAGCACCATGCACCAGCTGCTCCCAAGCAAGCCAGCTGGCACCGCACCTGCAGCGCAGGATGACCTGCACATTGACGGCGTCGCCAGCGGGGGCGGAGCCGGCGCCCGTGGCGCTGCTGTTGGCACGGCTGAGCGGCTTGGACATGGCTGCCTTGAGCTTCTTGCGGCTCGCAGGGCGCCCACTTGCGCGCTAGAGGCCCTGGCCGGGCCGAAGCCGTGACAGCTGCGTCCTTCGCTGGCTGTCAAGTCAGGCGGGCATCCGGTGGCAGCGCTGCCCCGGCTCCAACGGACTTTCGAAGCACGGCGAACGCCTGCAAACCCTTGACGCGCAGCCTTGTTTTGTGAGCCGCAGCACGAGCCCAGCAGACAGTCAGAAGGCAAGCGCAGGCCAGCCACCACAGCGCATCAGGATCGGTTCAGCTGGCCAGCAAGCGGCGAGACGGGGCCGGGCCAGGTTGACTGTGCGCTTGCGAACGCCCGCCTGCCTCCGCAGCGCAGGCCCCTGTCCGGCGCTCGGTGATCCCAGCGCGCCATTCTAGCCGCGCCGTAGCGCCGCAGGGCCCAGCGGGCCCGTTCTCCTCCCACCGCGGCGGGCGCTGCCCGCGGCGCCGCCCAGCGCCGCCTGCGGGTGCGATGCCTCGCAGCAACCTGAGCGCCGACACCTCGGTGCACTCCTTCACCACTGAGGACACAGCCACCAGCTCGGAGGTGGATAGGCGGCGGGGCCCCAAGAAGTACAAGTGGCACAAGAAGTGAGAGGGCAGGGCATGTGGGGATGCATGTGAGGCTGCCGCGCCAGCTACCTCCCCGGCCCTTAAGCGCAGCCTAAGCAGAGCTGTCTCCTTCCGCCCCGCACAGGTTTGCCTACCAGAAGTTCAAGGGCTGGCGCCCCATCCTCACGCCATATAATGCCGGTACGAAGCGCCCCAGAAGCAGCTGTGCCAGGCCCTGCCCTGCCCAAGTGTGGTTGCACCCAGCTGTGGTCTGTGCCACGGCAGCCTGCGACCCCAACGCCCCTGCCTGGGTGCCCCGCCTGCAGAGCTGTTCTTCCTGGCCTGCGGCGCGCTGCTCATCGCGCTCGGTGTGCCCATCTTGATTGCCTCGCTCAACGTGGTCGAGTACCGGGTGCCCTATGCCTTCGAGGGGCCATTTGCGGGCATGGATGCGGATGCGCGGCAGGCGCTGCTGGCCCAGCAGGGCGGCTACGGCGTCAACTATACCGTCACCCTGACGGTCGACAAGCGCATGGAGGCGCCGGTGGGTGCTGGCCTGCATGCTTGATGTGCATGTTGGATGAGTGCTGCGTGCTCGCTTCGAGGTGCGTCGGCTGGCTGCCCTGTGCTTGGAACTGCCCAGCGTCATATTGAGGTTCACATTGCTAGATTTTTCATACATGAGCACTGCAGCGCTCGCTCTGCACCCTGCTGGTCTCGCTCACCGGCTCGCATACATTGTGTGCCCCTTCGTGCAGATCTACGTCGTCTTTGAGCTGGGCAGCTTCTTCCAGAACTTCCGCCGCTACGTGCGCAGCTACGACCCCACGCGCATGCACGACGGCTCCGGCAGCGGCAGCCCGGTGTCGGCGTGCGCGCCCTTTGCCTACATCGACCCGGGCAACAACACGCTGCCCATCAACCCCTGCGGCCAGATAGCGCAGTCCTTCTTCAACGACACCTTCTCGCTGTCGCTGGCCGGCGGGGGGGACCTGCCGGTGGACGACAGCGACATCGCCTGGTCCTCGGATGCCAATCACCTGTACGGCCCCGTGTCCGCCGAGAACTACAACCCAGGTGGCGGCTACCCGCGCGGTGGCAACACCACAGACGTGGTGCTCAACCAGAATCAGCACTGGATGGTGCGCTGGGCGTAGTGTTTGTGCGCTTGGGGCAGGGCCTTGGCGGGGGAGGGCCCTGGCAGGGGAGGGCATGCTGGCTGGGCGACTGGGCAGAGTGGGCCAAGCGGCATCTGCCTGCCCTGGGCTGCAACCTGTGGCTGCAGCGTGACTTGCGCAGCACCCTGTGTCTTGACAGCACCTGTATCTCCCCTGTGCTGCCGTGACTACACAGCTTGTCATCAGTCAGTCAATTGCTACAGAAGCCTCATCGCTCCTGCCCCTGCTCCCTCCACGCTGCAGGTCTGGATGCGGCCGCACAGCAAGGTGGCGGCGCAGAAGCTGTATGGGCGCATCAGCCAGAGCATTGAGGCGGGGCAGCAGGTGTCCATTGCTGTGACCAACCGGTACAACACCTACGAGTACAGCGGCGCCAAGACGGGTGAGGGTGGCATATACAACCAAGGAGGAAGCCCCTGGGGAGCGCACTGAGGGACCAGCCCCAGGGTGTGGAGCCAGGCTCGTGAGGCGTCGGGCCAGCCGCCCCAGATCAACTGCCCTGCTCCAATGCGGGCGCATGCCAACGCTCAGCAGCCCCCATCCGCCCGGTCGCCATGGCGGGCAGCCTCCCTGCATCTTGCACGGGTGCATGCCCACCCCGCTGCCTGCCCGCTGCCCCGCCGCGCAGTCATCCTGACGACCAACAGCTGGGTGGGCGGCAAGAACGTCTTCCTGGGGGCGCTGTACCTGGCCACCGGCGGCGTGTGCCTGCTCATCGCCCTCTTCTTCTTTGCCGGCTACAACCTGGGTGAGCCCCGCCCCCTGCCTCCCAAGGTCCGGCTTCGACGCGCTCTGCAGCGCCTGCCGCCTGCACCCGTCACTCCAGGAGCAGCCCTCTGCGGCACGGCTGCTCCGCCGCCTCGCCTGCCCAGCGCCCAGTTCCCCGCCCACCGCGCGCAGGCCTGATTTGGAAGCGCCCCTACGGCGACCTGGCAAACGTGTCGTGGCTGCGTCGGCACGCCGCAGAGCTGCAGGCGCAGCAGCAGTTCCTTGCAGCCGGCTCTGGGGACGGCGCGCCACACAGCAACGGCGGCGCTGCGCAGGTGCGTTGCAGGTGCCATGCATGCGCTAGCCTCACTGACTGTCACTTCCTGTTGCCCATTGTCACAAACTGGCTTTGCATGGCAGCCTGGTTGACTGTCTGCTGATTGCTGGACCATCATGCCTGGCATGCAGGGTCCCTCGGCAGACAGCAGCGCCGCAGCAGCACCCCCAGAGCAGCCAAAAAACTAGGTTCCCACCTTGCCATGCGTGCCGGCAGGGTGGTGCCTGAGCCCGTGGCTGCGACGGCAGCTGGCAGCAGCAGCGAGCAGGAGGCGGCGCCCGCCCCCTTGCCGCAGCAGCTGCCGAGCGCCCCGCAGTGGCATTGAGCCGGATGGCCGTGCCGGCTGCAGCTCGGAGCTGGCAGGCGCTGCAGGTGCCCTCCTGCGCCAGCCCCGACCCCTGCGGCTGCATTAGCTGGCGGCCTCGGGCTATTCTGTGCACGCACACACCACAAGCTCTGACATTCTCCCTACGACTGCTCCTCTTCTTTTTGCACCAGTCACGTTTGCGGGGAGGAGCTGCTCAGCACACCCTGTTTACAGGTGGCTTCCCATTCCTTCTCTACTTCGCCCTTCTATAGCAATCGCCTTTCCAGCCAGCACTTGATGACCTGACTGCAGAAGGCCTGAGCAGCTGCAAATGCAAGCTCGCCTGCTGCGGTGTGTGCATGGTTGCCTCCCGGCCGCTGGCGTGCCGGCGCGCCCGCTCGCTACGACCCTTGCTACGCGCGGCTCGTTTAGGTTTGCCTGGTGTGACAAGGCAATCAGGGGCGTGTGCACTTTTGAAATAAAAAACGCAGGAGCCAGAGGAGTGGCGAGAGCGGGTAGCTGAGCGTGCGTAGGGGAACAGATGGGGACCAAGGATATGCATATGGGACCTGAAGGCGCCGTGGCAACGGGCGGGTTCTCAGCCATGTCGGTGGCGGTTGCAGCCGGGCAGGAACGGGGGCAGCAAAGGGACGCGTGCATGCATTGCGTGGCGCAAAAGCGGGCTGGAGCTCCTGCAGGGCCCCTTAGCAGCGCGGGGCAGAGCTGCAAGGGCTCCAGCCAGGAAGTGCAGTTCTGTGTCAAGACAGGGTGGCGCGCAGGGTCAGGGTCTCTGGTACAGGGGGCGCCCCCCGGTGCGCTGCGGCGGCGCAGCGCGTGCATGCAGGCCGGCAATGGCCGGCCATGCGGCGGGGCTGCAGTGGGAGGGTGGGTGCGGCTGTGACGCCGCGGGTCAGGCATCCACATGGACCGTCACGGGCCGCGTGCTGTGCTTTGACACGCTGATGCTCCGCTCAAACGCCGCCTCCTCCTCCTCCTCCTCCTTCCCCTCCAGCCGCCGGTGCTGCTGCCGCCGGCGGCGCAGCTGCCGCTTGCGCAGCAGCACGCAGGCGACCAGCGTCGC
>KQ481993.1:1175539-1190524 GCA_001430745.1 Auxenochlorella pyrenoidosa
GCTTGCTGCCCTCGCTGCTGCCCTCGCTGCCGCTGCCGTCACCCCCTCGCAAACTGGTGTAACGAAATCCGCCAAAGTTTTTATGTAGCTGCCGCTCGATGGCTGCTGCTGCATGCGCTGCCGCTGTGGCTTTCCGCGTTTCCTCTGAACGCAGCCGCGGCGGCCGCTGTCGGAGCTGTTGTTTGCGTGCGCCTGCTTGGCTTGGTGCTGGCTTCCGCTCCCCAGGTGGCCTATCCTGCTGCTGTTGCTGCTGCTGTTGCTGCGACCGTGGGCGCTGTGGTGGTTGAATGCCTGCTGCAGCAGCTGCCGCAGCAGCGTAGGTGCCGGCCGGTGGGACAACATCCGCTTGCTCCATGGCCATTGCTAACTCGCGGTCGCTGTCCTGCTGCAACGATTCAGCCTGCATCTGGTTGGCCACTTCGCTGTCTCTGCTCACGCCCTGCTCCTGTAGCTGCTGCAGCATTTCCCCTTGCAACTGCACCAGGTTTTGCGGCTGCTGTGGTTGGTGCTGCTCCGGCGGCGGCTGCTGTGGTTGGTGCTGCTCCGGCGGCGGCGGCGGTTGTTCCAGTTGCTTGCCAGGCATGGCGCTGCAGAAAAGGTCGAGACAACGAAAGAACGTGAGGAAATGTGGGCAGGAGCGTCAGCAGGTGCAAGGTGCTGTCAGGGCCGGGGAGGCGCGCGGGCCAGGAGCTCGAGGCGGCAGCCATGGCAAGCCTCGGACCTTGACTGCTTCTGCGCCGACTCTGACTGCCCCATGATCACCTGCAGTATAGCAAAGGAGGAAACAGAAGGGTTGGGCCAAGGTGGGCAGCCGCAGCCTCCAGCAACCTCGGCGGCCCCGGGCAAGCCTGGCTGCACATGCTGCCCCGGCCCTCCAGCAAGCCTGGGCGGCTCACCCTGAGCCCTGCCTTGGCTGTCGGTGCCCCCGGGGCCTTTCCGGCGGTGATGCCAACCCGCTCGCCTTCAAGGTCGGGGCAATTCCTCGGGGGTTGCGACGGCCTGCTGCTCCGGGCTTGAGTTCTATGTGTGACAGATGGTGTGGCAAATGTGTGAAAGCGACGCGCCAGGCCCGGCGAACGACCCAAGCATTTCACGCTGTGCCTGCTGCTGTGCCCTGCTACGCTGCCCCCTCGTGTTCCCCTCTCCCAGCATGTGGCGGATACGGGCAACCATAGAGTGCGCTCGTGAGGACCCGCCTCTTGCCTTGCCGAGCTGCCATCAGTCCTGCTCGCTGAACATCTGCCGCACGCGGTTGACAGCCGTTCTCTTCCTGCCCCTCTGCCCACAGACCCACTGTAGCAATGGCAGCTGATCTGACTACAAGGGAACCGGCCAGCGTGTTACAGAAAGTGTTGCAGAAAGTGTAGCAGAAATTTTCTTACGTGATGAGGGCAATGTGGGTGTGCCCACATCGGCCTCGCAGGGACCGGTGCCGCCGGCCCGGCCTGCCGCCTTACAGTGTGCACCAGTGCACACAGGGTGGCAGGCAGCAGGGCGGGCGCCGTGCATTTCTGCACTTCCTGACTCTATTTTCGTGTACCGAAGGCCATTAAAGGCATGAAGACTGGCTGCAGGCCCTGAAGTGCTGGGCTGCAGGGGCGTGGATGGGAGGCTCCTGGCAGGAGTCCTGCCATGGGCCGGCTGCCAGTCGCGCTCACAGCTACGCCTTTCTGCGGCGGGATCGGAGGGAAAGGGAAAGGAAAAGGTGCGCCCTTGGGCGTAGGTTGAGGAAACGTGAGTTGAGTGTTGCCGTCCGAGTCTGTGATCTGCACGCAGGAGGGCAGGCTGGGGCGCAGGGCTGGCTGGGCGCAGCTTGTGACCCAGCAAAGCCTGCGAGCGGCGCTAGCACAAACCGGGCGACCAACCTGAAGGCCGAACCAAAGGCCACCATGTGGGCCACACCTCTGATTTGCTTCGCCAGCAGTGCATGGTGTTGTGCACTGCTATGCTGTCAACGCTGTGCATGCTGCTGTGTTGCTGCACACCCAGCCAGCGCTGCGTGGCAGTGCAGACAGCTGCCCACCGTGGGGGTGCGCAATGCCCTCGACCGCACCTTGACGCGATAGTTGCCATATTCAGAAAATGCAAGTCTTGCGCCGTCGGGAAAGAGCGCGATGTCGGCTGGCAAGGCCCAATCGTCCGGCACTGCATGCGCCCTCGCCTGGTAGCCGGGTGCAAGGAGCTGGCGCCCTCGGCGTGCCCCTGGGGCCAAGCTGCGGGCATTTGAGGACGCGGCTGCAAGCGGCAGCGGGGATGGGTCAGACATTTGGGTTTGGTCTTGCAACTTTAAGGGAAGGGGACAGAGATTGCTGGCAGCCGGGCAGTGCACAACCTGGGACTCAAGAAGCTTCTTGGCTGATCGGCGGCGGCTTGCTGCAGAATCGGCACTGCCCTGCCCACCGGGGATGGGAACCCACCCTGGCTTGGCACGAGGAGGGCCAGAACTAGCAGGTGCAGCACCGCCCACATGGGCTGCAGCCTGTCCTGGGGGCCTGCAGGGAGTGCCTTGGTCCCAGCATGGGTCCACATCGGCAAGCATGCGCGATGCGACGGGCCACACCGAATCATGGCAGCCCACCCATCGGCCATGCATGCGCGCATCCCTCACCCGCTCCAAGCGAGCCAAACTGCGAGAGGTACGTGCCGTCGCTGGCAAACCTTACGATCCTGATAGAAAGATAATGGAGTGCAGGGAGAATGTGTGGAGCGGCTCATGTGGACACGACAGAGCGGTTCCCTCCCCGACTGGCTTGCTTGCTTGTTTGGGCTTAAAGTCTGTCTAACCGCAACGGAACTTGCGACACAGAACTGGCACAGCTACCG
Source organism: Auxenochlorella pyrenoidosa (assembly GCA_001430745.1). Taxonomy (NCBI): domain Eukaryota; kingdom Viridiplantae; phylum Chlorophyta; class Trebouxiophyceae; order Chlorellales; family Chlorellaceae; genus Auxenochlorella; species Auxenochlorella pyrenoidosa. Next base: position 1,178,363 of record KQ481993.1, read on the forward strand.
CAGGCCGGTGCCACGCAGCCGCCGGCGCTGGAAGGCCAGTGTCACCTGCTGTTCCCTCCGTCCGCTACCAGGATGTTCCCTGAAGCATCTAGCGCCAGGCCTACCGGGGTGCTCAACTGCAGGGGCACCCGGCAGGTTCATCCACATGTCAGCGGGTCCCTCTTCTCCGCGCGCAGGGTAGGACAGCACCCACGCCGCCTTCTTCGGGGAGGTCAAGCAGACCCGGTGTCGAGCATGCGCACTGCCGCGCATGCGGGCCAACAGGCAGAGGCAGCTGGGGCACATCTGAGCGCAGCACGCATGGAGGCCTGCTTTGCGTCGGCTGCTGTACCGCCTCACCAGGCCAGTGCCACCTGTGGACGTCAACTGCAAGGAGGGTGGGAACAACTGTGGGGTGTGGGTGGGTGGCTGCCAAATGCTGCCGCCTCTGCCACCCCACAAGCTATGCGACCGCTCAGCCTGCACCGCGCGCACACAGCTGGCGTGCTGGGTCGGCGGCGCCAAGCGGTTTTTGGTACCCCTGGCCTGCCTGGAAGAAATAGTCGCCGTCTAGCAGGGAGCGCCCCCTTCTGCCGTGCACTCGATCCGCGCCAGCCGCCCTGCTGCCAGCTGCAGACGGAGGAGAGGCGACGCAAAATGTGTGGTGTGAAGGTGCCGCCCCTTGGGCTCCCGTCTGGCTACTGGCCAAAACGATCTCCGTTGTTTCAGATCCGCCGCGGCTTGTTTCGCTTCATCAGTTGCAAACCTACCCTGGCAGAGGAGGAGCGCTGCGCACAGGAGGCCCAGACAACCGGCCGGCATGGCGGCGCTGTTCGCCGGAGCACAGAACGACCCGACGGCGGAAGGAGCAGAAACGCCCGATGACAGAGGTACATGCCGAGGAGGAGCCGCCTGTCGGATCGCGGATCTCCTTCCGGTCACAGCATGCCCGCCAGCGCTGTGTGGCTGATGCGTCAGATGGGTGACTTTGGCTGCTGTTCATCTTGGTGTTCAATGCAAATCACGGCAAAACAGGCGACGGGATGGAAAAGCAACAGGGTATCTGGGGACGTTCAAGGAGCACGACAAGATGCCAGCTACTTTGCCACGGGCGGCGCCGCCGCCGGCGCCGCTCCGAACCGGCATTCAGGTCCGCAGCTGGCCCCTGCGGCAGCAAACAACAGAATGTTAAAGCACCGCTTTCTACACTGAACCGCAACAGATCTATAGGGCGCAAACGTGCTTGCTGCATTCTGAGCGGCGCACCAGTGCAACTGCCCGCTTGGTTGAGCCACATGCGGCGGCTGCTGGGTAGCTGTAGCGGTTGGGCATCTGGTGGGGTGCGGACCAGACCAATCAATGCGCCCACGCATGTTGACGAATCTCACTTGTGCACCACGTTTCGGAATGGTGCAGAGCCGGCGAGCACGGTGCCGTCAGAGGTGATGGTTCCCGCCCGCTTGGGCTGCCCATGTGGACCCAAACACCGCGGCGTCTTGCATGCAGCCTCACATTGCCAGGTCAGCTGCCAAGAGGCCACGGCATGCTGGCAGTCCCTGCTTGGTACAGGTCACAGATTGGGTCGTGCTGCAATGTTACATGTGGGCACAGAAGTGGGCTGCATGCATGGGATGCGCACCGCATGAGACTGGCTTTGCATGCATGCAAAGAAAGAATTTTCGACACAGCGACGTCGATTTACCAGTGGGAAACACAGAAATGCTGCACAGACGTGCGCTGATGCCCCTGCACGTAATCACACCATGCGCCGCCCTGCGCGCTTGACCGCCTCCCTTCAGACTTCCTCACGCTGGCGTGGGACGCGGGGCCGTTGAAGAGGGAGGGGGCGGGCGCACGGGAGGCGATGGTCTTGGTCTGGGAGGGGCCGGTGAGGGTTTAGGATGTGGGGCGATGGCCTGGGTGAGTGAGGGTTTGGTGACGGCCGAGGTGGCGGCCTGACGGGCGGCGGTGGGCGAGGATTTGGCGGCCGAGGGGAAGGAACAGGTGGTTTGGGTGGGGGTGGGAATAGCCGGGCGGCGGGGGAGAGGATGGCAAGGGTATGGGCGGCGACGGCGATCTAGTAGGCGGCGGAGAGGGCTTGGGCGGAGGCGGCGATCGCAGCGGCGGTGGCGACGACATCAGCGCCGGCGGTGGCGGGGATTTGACGGCAGGCGGTGGCGGCTCGGTGCTTGGCACTGCCGAAAAGTAAGGGACGAGGCGCAAGCGCACTGTTGGCGGTGAGCTTGGCGTGTAGGGTGCCAGTGCAAACCTGCAGGGGCGTATGGAGGGCGGCAGCAGCAGTGCCACTCCAGTGGAAGCCATGATGGTACGTTAACGAGCACACCGCAAGCGTTTCTTGCAAGCAGGGTCGCACACATTTCTGGCACACCCCCACACCGCGCGCGTGTCCCTGGGCCCCTAACACCCCACCCATGAAAACCCAATCCTTGCCCTGCCCCGCTTGCCCTCACCAATAGTATGTGCTGGGCTTCACAGTGATGTTCATTGTCAAACGCAAACGCGCTCGCTCCCATGCACAACCCGTCGTCGCTGCCCCTGCCACAGCATGAGGGAATGGGGAGGGGAGCTAAGAAGCGGCGACCGTCAGCAGTTCGCAGACCACAGCTGCCCCCCGTGTTATCGAGGCCTAGCATCCCACTAGTAGTTGGGGGCCCTCAGGTGAGGCGCACTGGTACTCCTCTGCTTTTACCAGTACGAGCAGCGCTTGCGAGTGAGTTCGATCACATGAAGTGATCAGCAGTTGTGGTGTGCTTGCAGCAGCCCCGTGAGCCGCCCGGTCGGGACTGCCGTTTGCCGCCGCCATGGTGCAGCGACCCAGCTCGAGCAGTCACCGTAGAGTGAAGAATGAGTCCAAGGCTGAGCTTTCTTTCAGCAGCAGGAGTTTCCACCAGCACTTCAGACTGCTGCAATCATGCGCTGTCGCGCCTGCTTCTGACGCCGCAGCGAAAATGGCTGACGGCCCTATCTCTGCTATGCAGCACATGAATTCACTTCGAAGTCCAGCAGGCAGGCTGCCAACTGCCTGCTGGGCTTGTTGTTGGGGGCGGTTGCAGCCAGTGCTGTCGCCACCACTTCGCCATACTCTTTGGTGCTGCAGAGCGCGTTAAGCTACTCGAGCAGACACGCCCACTGCCTGGGGTCAAACGATGCGTTGCCTGCACATGGAGGCCAGATTGCAGAGGCAGCACAGCCTTGAGGCGCTGGTGAGCTCAGCGCTGCCCAGCACAGAACGACGTTGGAAGGTGGGATTGCACCCAGGGCTGAGACATTTGGAAGCCGTTCAGCCTGCGCTGCGCAAAGCCAGGGGCCCACTCACCAGGCATGGCCAGCCGGCCTGCGGTGTTGAGCACGACGCGAATGGCGGCCGGCAGGTGTGACTGCGCTTTGCCTCAGCATCGCCGCCCAGTCTGCTGCTCACTTTCATGTAGGCTGCAATCATTCCAGAGACTGGTTCGAGCAGCTGTCCGCGGGTGTCGGAGCCGAACAGCAACAACAGCTCAGGCGCAGCCGAGAGCACGGCAGCAGGCCAGGCCAGCATGCCAGCCCAGTGCATGCTGCCCATGCCACCTCTGCTAGAAGATTTCTCCTCCAGCTCCTCCAGCCCCAGCAGTACGGACATGCTTATGCAGCACAGGCTGAGGACAGTGACATCTGCCATGGGCCCGCAGCTTGGAGCCAGCCAACGACCCACAGCGGACATGGTGTCTCTTCCTAGCACGGCAAGCTGCCTGCGGTTGACGAAGAACACGAAAGTCCAGCCGGAAGTTTGCTCCATGCGGACACTTAAAGCCAGACGCAGGCAGCTAGCTGATGAGGGGCTGGCGGTGCCTGCTGGCTCCGCTTACGCCAGCGCTACAGTGCACCAGAGCAGCGCCTCAGCTTCAGAACCCGCCCCGCCACGATCCATGTGTTTGAGGAGTTCGAACAGATGCCCCCCGATGGCCTCGGACGATACCACAATGGCGGGGCTCGACCCCAGGGTCGCAGGTGCGTCGCCCGGCAGACTGGCCGCCAGCGCTTCCAAGTGCCGCTGCATGTTTCAAAAAGTCACGGAATTTGCCTCGGGAGGCATTGCCCCAGGGTTGCCAGCATGGGTGTTGGTGGTGGCAGCAGCGGGCGTGTCGTGTCGCAGGCCGCTGCTGTGCAACATGTCAGCACCTGCAAATGCAACACTACACAGGCCTCTCGGCAACACAGACAGTTCACATTGTAACAGCTGGTGGCAGTGGCAGGAGAGGGAGGCAGCCACATGGGCATCACCACAGCACAAAGGAGGCAAGCGGGATGAGCAGCTCGTTCCTGCGCAGCAGCGGCGCCGCGCCTGCTGGGCCCGCCACCACCCAGCCGCCCGCCGCCGGCTGCTGCCCGTCCTCCAGGAGGGCGCGCCTGCAGGCCCAGCCATGGAGGGAACACAGAAGCACGGGTGGTGCCACACTGCTTGGCAAAGGTGCGTCTGGTGGACCCCTCCCGCAGCGCCGGTGAGTCATGGGGGCCACGGCCGTGGCACTCTCCAGCTCGCTGGCTGGGGAGAAAAAGGAGCTCAGCTCTAGCCCCAGCTTTGCCCAGGCTTCCCATCAGCAGCGCGCCCCGCTCATCGCCCCACCTGAGCGCTCGCTCAGCCGCTGCCGCCGCCGCCGCGGTCGCCTCGCCCCCGAACTCAGCCGCCGCGTACACGCCCGCCTCGCCCGCGCCGGCGCTGCCGCCAGGCAGCGTCGCCGCCGCCACCGGCAGGGCGCTGTACCTGCGCACCTCGTAGCCCCGGCGCTTGAGCAGCACCTCGTGGCTGCCTGCTGCGCCGTCGCCGCTGCTGCTGGCCGTCTCCGGGCCTCTCCGCACGTCCAGCACCTGAGTTGTGCAGAGGTCGGGCAGATGGGGGTGCCTGGAAGGCTGGTGCGGGTGCATCGCCAGGGAAGGGCACAGGAGGGGCGGCAGGCGGCAAGCTGGAGGCGAGGACGCCAGCCTCCGGCATCAGCAGGGATGGAGCTGCTCCCCCCCGGCGGGTGCAGCCGCATGCAGTGCTGCATGCGCGTTGGCGCTGGCTGGGGGGCCATGCGCCCCCAGCGGGGTCAGCGTCCAGGCGCACCTGGGAGAGCATGTGCAGGAAGGCCTCGACCGAGAAGTAGCCCTGCTGCTCCACTGCATCCCAGGTGTCCACGTGGCGGTTGAACCTGCCTGCAGAGGGCGGGGGCCAGGGCACGTGCAGAGGCGGGCGCGGGTGTGAGCGCCAGTGCTGGCTGCCCGCGCGGGGTTGAGGACAGCCAGCCCAGCGGGCACCGGGCTCAGTGGGGGTGTGGGGTTGGGCAAGAGTGGGTTCACAGCATGGATGGGCAGTACGGCAGGCCTGCCTGCTGGCAGGCACTCGCAGGGCTCAGCGTCGAGTTGCCATCCGTGGGCGGAGGCACGGCTGCACGGCTCAGCCGTTGCGTGCACAGGCCGCTCGGCAGCACAGCAGAGGGCCTAACCCAGGCCGATGAGGAGGCATGCCACCGTGCCAGGCCCGGTGGCGATGACCCCCGGCGTCTGGCACACTGGGGCGACGCGCTCCCCCGAGCCAGGGCCGGCTGGGGCTGCGCCCCGTCTGCTGCCTGGCACCTCACCCGTGCCTAGTCTAGTCTAGCCTTACAACTTGTCGCCTGAAGGCTTGTACCAGGCCCAAAGGCCACAGGTTCTGTGAAAATGAAAAACTCACCAGTGTCTGGGTTGATGCCCATGATGGAGGTGCCGGTGAAGGTGAGCTGGGGGTCAAACACGCGCTGCAGCGGGCTCGACCTGCGCACGCACCCCGCGGGTGGGTGGGGGGGAACCGTATAACAAACGCAGGAACAGGCGGGAGGGTGGGTGGTGGGGTGGGGGTTGCAGGTGGGGTGAGCTCCACATGCCTCAAATGCAGGAAAAGGTGAGTGGGGCCGGCAGCCGGTCGCGCGTGCGCGCGCGTCGGCGCCGCCCTCACCGCGCCAGGCTGAGGCACATGGTCATGGTCCAGCGCGTGGTCAGCTCCAGCGGGCCGGTGCGCCGGATGTCGTGCAGGGTGAAGGTGGGGGAGAAGACGCGGCGCAGCATGGCGATGTTGAACAGGTAGCCTGCGCGCTTTGGGGGTGGGGGTGGGGTGGGGGGGGGTCAGTAGAGTGGGGTGCAGGGAGTGGAGGGGCGCGGCGGGCAGCCGCCACGCTTTGGAGGGAGCTGGAGGGCCTCTTTGGGCCCTGGTTTTGTGGGACGGCCATGCTCAAGGCCAGCACAGAGCCTCTGAGGGGCCCTGGAGGCGGCTGGCGCCGGCGGCCTCGCTCAGGAGAAAGCGGTGCAGGGGCTCGTGTGGTGCTGCCCCACTCTGCCAGCTGGATGATGCCGTTCCCGCCGCCATGCCCCCCATTAACCCCTTTTGCCGCCTCTGCCCAGGATGCTGGTGCTGTACCAGGGTGGACCCATGCCTCCAGCCTTGAAGGGGCAGGGGACCACCCCGTACCGCACCAACAGCAGGCAGCAGCCCCCCCCACTCACCCTGGATACTGCTGTACTTGGTGATGGGGTCCACAAACTCCACCTTGTCATCATATCGACTGCAGCAGGGCGGCAGGGAAGCAGGCAATGCTTTTGGGGGGAGGTGGCAGCGTTGCGGGTGAGGGCACGCGCCCAGCCACCGCGCGCGCTCTGCCGGTGCATGCGCATGCAACTGGCTGTGTGTGCCAGCCATGCGGCTGCCCCTGATGTTCAAGGGCAGGCTGCTGGCTGCCCGGGGCACCTGGCGTCGATGCCCTGGTCATCAAACAGGTGCTGCAGATCCTCTCGCAGGAAAGCGGTCAGCTCCTGCAGGGGTGCAGGTACACACTAGATGGAGGCGCCATGAATGAGGGGGTGTAGGGGATAAGTGACGATGCGGGGGCAAGACGCGGGACGGGCCTGAGTGATGAGACAGCGGCATCCAGGCCGGCAGAAAGACGGCCAGCACATGCGGCGGGGTGGCGGCAGGCAGAGCAGGGAGCAGAGGCATGGCAAAGCCACGCTGCATGGTGCTCACCCCAGCTGCGTCCCCCCATCCCCTGTTGAGCAAGGCCTGCTGGCCTGCCGTGCGGGCGGCAGGCAAGGCGTGGGAAACACACTGCTGAGACTCGCCTCGCAGAGCCGGTCCTGCTCTTCCATGGACAGGCTGCCGCCAGGCCGGGATGCTGCCTCAACTGCGCTACGCTGTGGAGTCGCACGCATGGAACGCGAGCGCTGCTGCAGCTGCACGCCAGCCCGCCATGCTGTCACAGGCCGCACGACAGCAGCAGAACAGGGGCCTGCTGTGCGGGCACTGGCGGCAGCGGCGGCAGACCAGCTGCCGCCTGCTCGCATACCGCTGGCTGCGATCGAGACCATTGCGCGGGTATCACAAATGAATGGGCGGAGAAGAGGAGCTGGCGCAGGGCGCTGGTGGGGGATTCTGCCTTCTTTCAAGGAGCGCACAGGCGGCCCAAGCGATCTCAGACCGAGCCAAAGATTGTCTGGATCTTGAATTGATACGGCTTTGTGGCGCACACGGCCGGCAAGTGGGGAATTTTCTCCAGCGGCCAGCTCAGCAATCAATTCTTCCGCAGTTTGCTTTTAGAAAGAGCGCCAAACCAGACTGATTGGCTCTGAGAAGAACGAACATTGGCTTGCCCCAACAAATAGCCCGACTGCCAAGCCCTTTCTCCCTCTGGGCTTTCTCGGCAGCAGCCCACTGAGCCCAAGGCTCGAACCATCCTTGAAGATGCGCTGCACAATGCATGCGGCGCGGTCCAGCCTCTGCCAGCTGCAAGCTGCTCGGCCGCGCCTTGCGCTCGGGGCAGCAGCAGCGCGCGGCCCTGCGGCGCGACAGCGGCTGTTGCTGGTGCCAGTCACGGCGGGCTACCAGCAGGCTCTGACCAACCAGCAGCGCAAGGCGAAGCGGGCAGAGGCGCAGCGCCTGGGCCGCTCCATCTGCACGGTGCGGGCTGCCGTCGAGCGTCGCGTGCCTGCCGCTGTCCAGGCTGCCTTCCCGGCCCTGCCGCCGATGTTGGCGCTCTGCACCAGCCCTCGAACTGACTCTCAGCAGCCGGGGCTGGACTTGAAACATGCAGGTCAACCTGGGGCAGAAGGGCCTGACTCCCCAGTTCCTGGAGGGCTTCCGCCTCGCTGTCTCTGCCAATGAGCTGGTCAAGGTGATTGCGGCACGCCTTTGGGATGCGTGCGCAAGGCAGGGCCGCGTGCCAGGGGCCCAACAGCTCCGCGGCGGTGCGCCCTGCAATCTCCGCGGCAGCGCAGCCCACAGCACGCGCCCTGCGCTGCTCCACAGACCTGCCGCCGCCGCCCCTCACGCGCTTCTGCCTCCCCGCCACGCTGCGCCTAATAGGTGCGTGTGGGTGCCTGCGACGACACGATTGACGAGATTGCCGAGACGCTGGCAGCGGCGGGCGACTGTGCGTTGGTGCACAGCATCGGCTTCACCCTGACCTTTTATCGGCAGGCGGGCCTGCCGCCGCCGCCCGCCGACGGCGCGGCTCCGCGGGCAGCACAGCCAGCAGCGGCGCCACCGGCCGGGGCAGCCGGCAACGCAGCAGCGGTCGACAGCTGGGATGAGGGAGACGAGGGCGTGGCAGCCGAGGATGCGGCAGAAATAGATGAGGAGATGGCTGCCTATTTGATGGATGACGAGGACGCCTTCAGCGACAGCGACAGCGAAGGGGAGGATGAGGTGACGCCGGCGGCAGGCAAGCGTAAGCCGCCGCCGCCCGAGTTCACCGTCATCGGCTGAGCAGCCCTTGCCGTCTCCGACCCAGTTTTTCAACCAGTATCCGTTGCTTCAAAGGCTCCTCGATGCATCCTGACTGTCAGAGAGCAGCACGCACGCTGCGAGGTTTGATTTCGGTGGCCATAGCGATGCCCAATGCATCCATCAGGTTTCGATTTGCAGTGCAAATGTTAAGGGAGAGCACAACGGTGGGGCAGCTTGGGCACCACACCTGTCTGTGGGTCTTGACCGCCAGGAGGCGGGATGCCGTGGCAGGCCCGCTCTGCACGGCAGCCGCCAGTAGGTGCCCTGGGCCTCGAGTTGGTCTGTGGGCGCGTTTCTACAACGCTCGTCGTCTCTCAAATCCGCATTGCATGCTGGCCCGCCGTCAATAGAGCCTGCAAGGCTCTCCGAAACGAAGAGGCCACCTCCGCGCTCGGCTTTCAGGGAGCGCAGCTGCGGCCTGTATTCAAAGTGTGCTGCCAAGCATTTGTGCGGCACTGCTTGGACGCCCTTGTGCGCGTGCGGCTGCAGCACCTCCTGCCTTCCCCCGTCGCCCGCTGCCTGCACGTGCATATGAGCTGGCCAGGCGGCTAGAGGCGGCTGCGCTGCGCGCTCGACACGCCCGAGAGCAGGGGCCCGCCCGCCCGCTAACCTGACCGCCGCCTCTTGTCACCCGCCTGCAGGCTTGCGCACAGCCGGCCACGATGGCCAAGCCCGGCGCGCTCGTCAAGCGCGGCCGTGGCGCGGTCATGCCCCCACCGCTTACTGTCACGCAGCTGCTGCTGGATGTCAGCCTCGTGCGGCTGCTGCTGGCGGTGCTGGGCGTGGCTTTCCGCCCCTTGCAGGTGAGCGGCCCACGCCGCCTCGGGGCGCTGGCCCGCCCCGTGCCCCGTCTGCTTTCTGGGGTCGGTTCTCCTCGGATTGCTTGCTATGCAGGAATAGAACGTGGGGCCAAAAAAAGAAACAGAGCAGCAGGTGCCGACACGCCGGCGGTACGGGCGCCAGCACCCAGCTGCCCTCGCGCCCCGTGCCCCACCCCACCCCCACCCCACCCGCACCCCCAGGTGTCTGCCCGCTGGTGCGCGTGGTGCTGGAGTGTGGCAGTGGCGCTGCGGCGCTTTGTGCTGCGCGCAGTTGGCTACCTGGCCGCGCCGCCGCGCTCGCGGGCGCTGCGCCAGCTAGGGCGCGGCCTGCTTGAAGTGCGGCGCTGGCATGTGGCAGCAGGTGTGTGGCTTTGGTGTGTGTCTCTCTGGGAGGCTGGCTCGGGCAGGGCCGAACAGGTCAGTCGGCCTCGCGGCCTGTAGCCCTGTTGGTGCGGCCACGTTGCAGTGAAGCCTGCTCCAGAGGTGCCCTGCCAGATGCCAGCGCTCACCCGGGCTGGCTCCTACGGCGGCGCTCCCTGCGCTGCCTGAATAACGAGGGTCTCCGCGCCGTCACTCGACTCTCCGCAGCGGGGCTGGTAGCAGCGTCAGCGCTGTCGTCGGCTGCCAAGTATGTGCGCGACCTCAAGGACGAGGCCGTGCAGCAGAAGCGGCGGCTGCTGGCCAAGATGGCCAACAGCAGGTGCGCGAAGGGGCGGGGGCTGGCCAGCCATGCCAGCGTGTGGTCCAGCCGATTCGGACATGAGTCGATAGAGGGGGGGGCCTGGGACGCCTGCAGCAGGGTGGCAGGATTGCGTGGGTCACCGAGGCCTGGCGCGGCATGGCCTGCTGTGTGCTCTCGCCAGCCCTGCAGCGCTGCAGCCCAGCCCACCCGCTTCTGTCGCAGCTCTGCATGTCGAGCCCGAGTGGACCGCGCAGGCCGGGGCTGCACGGCCTGGGCAGCTGCAAGGTGGTGCCGATCCGCCGGCCAGCCTCAACACCACCCTGCTTCCAACCCCCCTCACCCCCCCTCAGGTCGTACTTTGAGTGGAGCATCAACGCCGCCAAGCTGGACGCGCTGGAAGGGGTGGACCAGGCGCAGCGCTGGAGCCGTGAGACGCGCCTGTACGACCGCAACCTGCTGCGGTGGGTGGCCCCCCTCCCGCCTTGGCGTGCGCCGCGCTGCCAACACTGCCAATGCGCGGCGCCAGCTCGCCCGTGCCGCAAGTGTGGCGCTGGCTACTTGCAACTGTCGTGGGGCCCCAGGCCACCCTACCCTGAGGGCCAGGACTGCACCCGCCGCAGCCTCTGGTTGTCGTTGCTGATTACAGAGCCCAGCTGCCGGAACTGCAACCTCTGTTACACCCGTTCCAAGTGAACCCCCACCCCCACCGCTCCCCTCCATCCCACCCCCACACCCCCCACCCCCGCCCCGCCCCCGCCCCGCAGCGAAAAGGTGGCCCACCTGCGCAAGGTGCGGGCCGGCGGCGTGGTGGCCGACCAGATGTTTGCGCTGCGCGCCGACCTGCTGCGCAACCTGGGCAACATCACCAACAGGCGGGTGCCCCGGGGGTTGGGAGCGCCTGCGACGCTGCGGCCGGCCTGCGATGGACAGGCGCCGGGTCGCCATGGGCTGCGCCGAAGCTCCTGTCTTCCTTGCTTCTGTGCCTGCTTGCTGTGCTCCCTCCTCATTCACTGCACTGAGGCACATTTTGGCCTGTGGAGAGCGCTGCCCAACCGTAAGGCGCGGTTTGGAGCCGGCGCTCGCCCCTCTGCTCCCAGCCCTCACCCTCCCGGCGTCGCCTCCTCCCCCCCCTGCAGCGCGCTGCATGAGCACTTCCCCGTCATCCCGGAGCCCATCCGCGAGTACATTGAGGAAGTCAAGGCGCAACTGGAGGAGGTGACCGGCTCGCCAGGTGCGCCGCCGCCGGCAGCAGGGTGACAAGGAGCATCTGTAGGCGGGGCACGCGGAAGGACAGCAGCTGGCCAGCTGCTGCAGAAAACCAGGAGTTGTTGGGGGTGGGGGTGGGGGGCGTGCCTCCTAGCCGCGGCTGGCCTTGCAGCGTGCCGGCCCTCGGGCGGCGCGGCCTGCGCACCCTTCCGCCCCCAGCCCTGGCCCTGCGCCCGCCCCCCGCCTGCTGCAGACCTGCCGCTGGGGGAGAGGGCGGCCTTCCTGAAGGAGACTCGGCACGCGTTTGGCCGCACCGCGCTGGTGCTCAGGTGCGGGGAGCAGGGTGGCTGTTCCCCTGGGCTAGACATGGCAGGCGTGGTGGCCTGCCTATGAGCAGGCAGTTTCCGGGGCAGTGCGCCCTGGAAGCGACAGCCCTGCCAGGCTGCTGCGGAGCATGCGGCATCTGTGCGCCAGGCCGGCCCGACAGCCGCGCCAGGCCCGCCGTGCCGCCCGCCGGCGGCTGCCGATCGTCGCAGCTTGACGCTCGGCCCTTCATCCCCCCCCCCCCCCCCGCAGCGGCGGCGGTTCGCTGGGTGCCTTCCACCTGGGCGTGGTCAAGGCGCTGCTGGAGCACCAGATGCTGCCGCGCGTGCTGGCCGGCTCCAGCGTCGGCTCCATAGGTG
>KQ481993.1:1215878-1229443 GCA_001430745.1 Auxenochlorella pyrenoidosa
GCGCCCCCAGCCTGCCCCCGCTCCCGCCCTGCTCCTCCTGCAGCGGCAGCTGGCAGGGCCAGCCGGCGCCTCACCAGGGGTGCCCCGGGTCTCGGTGCGGCCGGCCCCCCGGGTTCTCGATGCGCCCCATGAACAGCCGCTCTCTGCAGGGGCGGAGCGCGCAGGCGGAATGCTCAGCGGCCCCATCGGTGGGAGGTCGTAGAGCCGGGCTGAGCGCAAACGCGCCGGGCTTGGGCGGGAGGCGGCGCGGGGCGCACGCGCCTGCGGCCGGGCCTGATCTGCTGGCACCACGCGGGGGGCGGGCACTGCTGGGCAGGGCCGTGCGCACAGCAGCAGGCCCCACCTGTGCGTGCCGGCCAGGCGGTGCAGTAGCCGGTCAAAATGCACATAGCTGTCGTCGTCTGTCTGCAGAGCAGGCATGCACAGCAGGCAGACCAGCGAGGGGCGGCGAGGCATGCCACGTCAGCGGCGCGCCCTCGGGAGCGCCAGCGCTGCCAGCACGCGCAGGCCTGAGTGCAAATCTGCGCACAGCGCAGCTGTAGGGGACGGCAGGGGGCCGTTCACGAGCACGCATGCAGCTGGCAGGCCCTGCCAGTCAAGCCTGTGCATGCCGTAGCGTGCATGTGGGCACGCATGCCCACAGCGTCGACCAAGCAGCCATGTGCACCAGCACAGCCCCGGCAGCTCGGAAATCTTGCAGACCCGGCCCGGCCCGGCCTGGCCAGGCGGCGGTCCCGGCCCCTTGGCTCGCCGCACCTTCAGGACATGGGTGATCGTCGGATCGGCTGCGGCGAAGCGAATGATCTCCAGAGTCTGGTGGGTGATGTTGTGGTAGTGCTCTGCAAGAAGGGGGGGGGGGGGGGGCGGCGTGAGGCAGGGGGCCGTAGTGGCGGTCCTGGCTTGACCGCTGCTGGGAAGGGCAGCGCAGGTGCCAAGATTGCGGGGAGGGCACAGCGACGGGGCGGCTGCACAGCCTGCCAGCCCCCGGCGGGGCTGCGGGGCACGGCGCGTGTGCATGCTGAGCAGCCCCCGGCGGGGCTGCGGGGCACGGCGCGTGTGCATGCCGAGGCCGGCCCTTGCTGGCATGGGCGCCCAATGCGGCGGGTTGCGGCCTCTTGGCCCTCCCGGCGGCCAGCAGCCATGCCAGCACCCACCTGTGATGTGCCCCAGCACAACCATGTCCCGCCGCTCCACTGCTTCGGCACGGACCTGGGGGGCACAGCAGGGGCAGCGCCTGCTGGTGAACGCCAGGCCGGGAACAGCCCGGGGCATGCAGCCGCACGCCCGCTCTGCCGAGGCTGGCGCCGATCGGTGTGCGCGCCCGTGAGGCGCAAGCGCCGCGGCGCCGCGCCCCCGGCTGCCGCGCCCGCCCGGCCCCTCACCGCCTCGAACAGCGTCTCGTTGGCGGGGCGCGCGAGGAAGAAGCGCAGGCGGTGCGCGCCCGGGTGGGTGCCCCAGGTGGCCCGCACCGCGTCCCGCCTGTCCCGCCGCTCCCCGGCCGACAGCACGCCCACGTACAGCCGGATGTCTGCTGTGGTCTGCTGCTGCTGCTGCTGCTGCTGCTGCTGCTGCGCATGCTGCGCGTGCTCTGTGCGCTGACCCTCACGCAGGCGCGTGAGCTGGATGCCGCCGGCCGCCGCGGCCGCTGCCTCGCCCTGCTGCTGCTGCCCCTGCTGCTCCTGTTGCCCACCTGCCTGCTGCTCTGCATGGCGCAGGCAGGCAGAGTCCACCGCGGCAACGGCTGCCACCGCCGCGTGGTCAAACTGGCTGCCCCAGCAGTGGCACTGCAGGTCAAAGAAGCTGGCTGCGTTGCGACAGCACCCCTCCTCAGGTGCCTCCTGCAAGCAGCCAGGGCAGCAATGTCGCAGCGGGCCAGGCGGGGTCGGTGCTGCCGGGTGGCGAACGTCGAGCACACGCCGCGAGTGTGAGAATTTGGCCAGGCGTGCAACACAGGCTCAAAGTCCATGCTACAGGGACGATACCTGGCATGCACTGCAACGATGGAGCGAGCCCTCACGCAGCACCCACCTGAATCACAGCGGCATGGTGGTGCGGCAGGCAGCCCGCCCCGGAGAGCTTGGACAGCAGGCGGCGGCAGTCGGTCGTGTCGGGCATGTCCAAGATGTTGCCGCCATACTGGGGGCAGTCGTGACCCCCCGCCCTATTGGCCCGAGTCGCAGGCAGCACCCCTGCCAGCAAGGCAGCGGCCAGGATTGCGGCGGCTGCGTGCGGTAGGGCGCACCACGCCAGGCTGCGGCAGTGCCGCTGGCGGCGCAACGGTGGACGCTGCTGCAGGCCGCAGGGCTGCCCCTGGGCTGCCTGCACCAGCCTCATCACCTCGACAGAGCGCCAAGCGTGGCTGGGGCAGCCAACGGAGGGGTGCCGCAGCTTCTGGCAGCCGGCTGAGCAGAACTCAAAGTAGGAGAGCCCGCAGGGACGGGGCTCTGACCGAGCAATGTGGAGACCTGCTCTAACAGATCGGATCAATGTGAAAGCCTATGCAACGAGGGCACTGTCGCGCTGGCGCCCAGCACAGTTCACGTCCTCTCAGGCTGCTTCTTCACAATTTGGGTAGTGATACCAGCTGTGTTTACGCCCACCAGACTGTCTTTGCGTGCCCCGAGCTCGCCCATCACTCCCAAAGGTCCTAGCACCGTCGTCCTTCAACCCCCAGAGGGCCCCAGCAGCCATGTATCTCATGTACTACACGGACGACAACGGCGAGCGGGTGTACACCCTCAAGGTGCGGCATGCAGGGGGTCTGGGGCACTCGGGACCACGGAACGAGCGGCGCGAGGCACGAGCGAGCTGTTGTTGACATGCACAGAACATGCAGTGTGCCGCAGGAGCGCTCGCGAACAGCCGGGCCAAGGCCCCGCCCGCCCGCCGCCCGCAAGCCGCTGCCCACCCTGGCGGACCTGCCTCGACAACCCCGTGCCTCCACCCCTGTCCATCGACACCTGCGCTGCAGAAGGCGGCCCCAGACGGCACCCCAACCATGTCAGCGCACCCGGCGCGCTTCTCGCCGGACGACAAGTTCAGCCGCGAGCGCACAACGTGCAAGAAGCGGTTTAATCTGCTGCCCACGCAGCAGCCGGCAGTCAAGTACTGAATGTCAGCAGCAGCCTCTGCGCAGAGAGCCCCAGCCCCAGACTGGCGGCGTGCCGCATTTCTGACTGCCTGCTGTGACTGCTTCGGCTGCTCTCTGTTCCCTGCGTGGCACTCGTGGCCAGGCGCATCGTGGGAAACTGCCTGCGCAGCCCAGCTCCCTTGACTCTTGACCAAACTTTCCGACCTGACACACCCAAATTTTCCCTGACGCCTGTCTGACATGTTTGCCCTCAGCGCTCCCGCCACCTTCGTTCCTGCCCTCATGTGCACGCTCCGTTACGTGCCGCTGCGGCCATGGCCGTCAACCTAATGTAAACCTAGAACAAGGCAGCTTGCCTGCTTGCCAGCTGCAGCCCAAAGCAGCCATGGTTGGAGGACAGGCAGACGACAAGCGGAATACCTTGCGACAAGATGATGCCCCAAAAAGGTGGCGCAAGCTGCACCAGGGCAGATGCCTCGACGGAGCGGCTGGGCAAGGTGGGCCACACACTGCTTGCCAGCGCGTGTGCACAGAATGAATTAGGGGTACAGAGGGGGGTAAACTACACAAAACGGTGCAGCTCAGCGTGGTGCAGAAGCCCTCAGTGGGCAAGCAGAACTAGTAGTTGATGTTGTCTAGAGGGCATGTGCTCATGTGAGGAAGGGCGAGGCATAGAGGCTGTGGCGCACATCCAGCAGCTCCTGGGATTTCAGGTGTTGGCATGCAGGCGAGCAAAGCACTGGGATCCAGAGTAAACGGGCAGACGGATGCAACACACCGACCGGCACCCAGTAGCCTCACCGCTTGCCTGTCGCAGCGGCCCAGGCGGCTGCCTCATCCGCCGCCACAACCAGGAGGGGCGCCAGCAGCGCCTGCTGCTGCTCGACATCACGATGCCTGCTCGCGGGGGCCCGCCGCCAGCCGTGGTGAGCCACATCAACAGCCAGCAGCGCCACGCACACTAGGGCCACAACCACGGCACCAACAAAGACGGCATCCACAGCTGCCAGCAACGCGGCCTGGCTGCCCGCACCGCCGGCCTCTGCTGGCAGGATGCCTTGCTGCTGCTGTCCCTGCTGCTGCTGCTGCTGTAGGGACAGCAGCTGCGCCAGGACTGCCTCACTGATTGCGCCCTGCAGCTGCACCCGACTGCCTGCGCTGCCTGTGCTGCTGCCGGCGCCCGCCGCGGCCCGCCGGCCAAGAGCTTGTGCAGGAGTGGCCAGCTCGTCCAGAAGCGAAGCCGGGCTGCGGCTGGCACGCTGCTTCAGGACTACGATGACGCGGACCCGCAGCACCGGAGGGCTGCCCTGCGCCACCTGCACCCCGGGCAGCGCCGGCTGCAGCTGCTGCAGGGCCGGCATGCGCGGGCCAAACAGCTTGACAGGCTGCCAGGCCTCCTCCTCTCCTGCCATGGCCGCACCAGCCTGCAGCCGGCGGGGGGCAGCAGGCGCGGGTTGAGCAGAGCGGCATGCCTCATGTAGCGCACAACACTGCTGTCATGAGCAGCACACCTGGGGCTGCAGGGCATGCTGTCCTGCCACCCCATCCCCTGCACTGCTTCAGCCTCTCTCACACTGGGTGCAGAGGTCTCGGCCTTGCCAGCCGCACGGTCTGTCCATCTGTTCAGAACGTGCCGCGCCCACCGGAGCACGCAAGAGAGGGCCAGCACCAAAGCCCCAAGCACCCTTGGCCGTGGCCTGCACCTCGGCATCACCCTCGATCTACACCCCGCCGTGCCCAACCAGGCAGCACCCACCTCGCGCGCCTCCAGCATCCCCCTCCTGCCCGGCAGCTCCATCTCGTCCACGTCATCGCGGTACTCGTCATCAAAGGCGGCCATGGGCAGCCGCTGCTCGTCGTCGCCGCCTTGCTCGGCAGCAGCGCGCAGGGCCGCCAGCTGCTCATCTGCAGCCGCGGCAGCCGCGGCGACCGCGGCTGCCCGCTCGCGAGCGACCGCGGCTGCCTGGCCCGCTACGCTGCCAGCCAGGCTGCCTGCGGCTGCCGAGCTGTCCACCCATGGTGCAGCCTCAGCACGTTCGCTGTCGCCAGCTGCCGCAGCGCCCTGCCAAGATGCAGGCAGACGCAGCGTGCGAGCCAGGGCGCTGGCAGCGGCGCGCAGCGGCGAGGGGCGCTCAACCGTGATGCGCTCGACTGCAATGACCTCGATGCTGGAGGGCGAGTGGGGCCCAGTCTGTAGGGCGGAGGGGAAGGGACCGGGCTGGGCTCAGTTGCCTACGCAACATCATTGAGGTTGCAAGATCTGCAATGTGCAGATTGGTTTGGCCAGTCAGTTGCAACCCGCACCGGTGACACCTACCCGGCAATTCAAACTGCCTTGCAGTGAGACCCTGCCAACCTCACCTGTGCCGCAAGCAGCTTGTTGACCAGCTCCTCAAGGGTGGTCCCCTCGCCCACTTCCAGCTGGGTGTGATCGGGAAGATGCAGGGTGGCATGCAGTGGCTGGTCATAGCTGTTGGCAGCTGCGCCTGGTGCCCTGATGGGTGCCGCGAGGCCGCGGCCGCCAACCGCCGGCTGCAGGTGCCAAGGCGCCCATGTTGCAGCCTCAAAGCGGCGGGCCCACATGCCAGCGCCCTCCATCCAGGCGGGCTCCCTGAGCAGCATGAAATGGGCGCCTGCTGCTCCTAGCAGGAGCAGCGAGGCAATGGCCAGAGAGGCGCGGAGGGCGCCGCCACCGACCTGCAGAGAGCAAGGCGGCAGGTCGCTCGGGGCTCAAAACGGTTTTACAGAAAGCCTCAGGTGTGTGCAGGACTGCTGGGACGCCAGCAGGGAGCGACAGCTGCAGCAGGATGACAGCCCACCCATCACATCCACTTCCTGTCTGGTGTCCCGCGGCCCTTCCCGCTATGATCCGACTCACGTGCATGGCACCTTGAAGCGTGGGTGCAGGCCAGCCGGGGCTGCAAGCGAAGAGTGAGTCGTTTGCCGACAGCAGCTGCCGGCTGCTGAGTTCAAGCGGGCTGCTGCAACAGCGGCTTTCGATGGCAGGGTTGGAGTACACACGGAGACGAGATGTGTCATAGGCAGCGACAGGATCCGTTCCGTTTCGAAAAGCCATGCTGTGCTGGGCAGATCACGCTGGCGCTGGCACTTGCTGCTGTCCGAGAGAAGATCCTCGCAAAGCTTCAGCCACCTGGCCCCATCTGTTCAAAAGCTTTGGGTTTGGTGGCAATGCTAGTGCATGGAACTGCCGAGCCGGAGAGGCTCTCCACGACTGCTCAATGCATACATGGCAGGCTGTGACGCATGACCACTGCTGTTTCGAAATGAAGCATGCAACTGCCCCTTTCATGTCCCTTTCCACTGACGGCCCTGTCAATGTACAGTGAGCATGAGCATGAGACTTGTGAGTACACTACGCAGCTCTGCGTGTTGTGAGAACCCCCGGAGCACACAGGCAGCATGCCGTCATGCATGGTGTCAGGTCAGGAAACCACGCTGTGCTAATGAGTGCGAGCAACTGCCACTCGCAGTACATTGATTGGAATGAATTTGGCGGCGTCAAAGCATGGACATTCAGAGCTGTGTCTCCCCTGTCACTAGGTGGAGAGGCCTCGAGCAGCGACAGGGCGGCATGCTGCGCCGCTGCTGCCGTCCAGGCTCTGCAGTATGGCGGAGGACTGCCAAGCAAAGGGCTCTCAGTTATGAACCGACGCAAGCGTTCGCGGCACAGGCCGCCCGCCGAGCAGCCCTTTGCGGGCCTGCAGGCCGAAGACGCTGGGTGCGCTGCCCCGCCGTGCCCAGCAGCTAGGCCAGACTCTGCTCTGAGATGTTCGAGAGGGGATCGCAGACATCGACTGCTCCGCAGCCGCCAACTTCGCAGCTGTTGGCCGGCCCCGCCCCGCCCGTGCGACTGCCGCCACGGCGCTTCCACCCAACCTCCACACCGCGCCTGTGCAGGCTTGAGGGCCTGTCTGTCTTCGGAGTGCCTGCGGAGCTCTTCAGCGGCACGTTTGAAGAGGGTCAGGAGCTGGTGCCTGTGCACGGCGATGAGAGCGACCTGGCTGATGTGAGGGGCACCGCTCCTCCTGTTGGCCAATCAAGCAGGGGCGCAGCACTGCCTGCCACTGCATCATGTGCCACCTGCAGCTGTCAGATGCTGTGCAAGTTGCACGCTGGCCTTAATCCTGCTCTGCTCTGCCACCCTCTGCGCTGGCGCACCTCGCTCCTCCTCACCACCCTGCAAGCCTCTCTCCTCACTGCCTGGCCTTGCCTGGCCTTGCTTGCCCTGCCCCTCAGCGCTGGGACGTGCGGCTACTGCTGGAACCCGCTGCCCTCGCCGCCGCTTCCCAGGGCCGGCTGCTCAGCAGCGGCGCCGCCGCCGCTGCAGAGGCTGCCGCGCTCGCGGCCGAGGGTGCCGGCGCCAGCTGGGAGGCGCTGCAACGCGAGCGGTACCGCGACCTCGACCCCCGCAGGGAGCATGAGCTGCAGGTCAGGGGCCTTGCTGGACGTTAAGAGTGAGGCAGCAGCCTGCCCCTCTTTGGGCAGGCATGGGTGAATCATGGGCTGCAGGCACCAGCAATTGCGGGCTGAGGATGCTGCTGCAGCGGCAGCTGCGCCACCCACGACCCAGCGCTGGGAGCAAGGGGGCCCGGGGTCGTACCAGGCAGCCGCCCGCGCATGCACTCTCCAATCCCGCTGAGAGGTCCCATGGGACCCCCCCCCCCCCCTGCAACCCAGGCCACGCCTGCCATGCCCCTTTCGACTGCCTTCTGCAGCACCACGGCCGCCTGCTGCCCCCCACTGGCCGCATGTACTACGCGGGAGGAGGGGAGGGCAGCGATGAGGAGGCAGCAGCAGAGCGCAGAAGCGCCGGCGGGGCTGCTGCTGCAGAGTATGAGGGCGCGCTCCCGGCCCCTCCGGCATTCGAGGGCGCTTTGCCGCCCCCGCCGCTGCCACCGCCGCCAGCGCCGCCGCCCCTCTCAGCCGTGCCCTTTGACTATAGACCGGAGCAGCCGGGGGCAGGGCAGGGGCCCTACGCCGCGATGGGTTTCAGCTACGGCGAGGAAGAGGGCGAGCAGGGTGTGGAGGCTCCGCAGCAGCCTCAACCAGAGCAGCGCCAGCAGCAGCAGCAGCAGCAGGCAACGCAGGAGGAGCTGCCCTTCTCGGCGCCCTTCCTCATCCCGGAGCGCCTGCGGGCGCACCTCCCCGCGACGCAGCGCCAGTACAAGGTGCGTGCGAGCGACCAGCAGCCCGAGACGGCACCCCATGGGCGGCCCTGTGCTTGCGCTGGGCGGCGTGTGCCCCTGGCTGCTGTTCCCCCGCTGGTCGTGCATTGTATGGGGCGGCTGGACGAGCGGCGATGTATCGGGCGCTTGGAGCTGAGCCATGCCAGCAGGCCCGCGACTGCTGCCGCCAACGCCGGTCCTGACACTGGCTGATGTGCTGCTGCCGCCTGCCCCGCCCGCCCCTGCAGGTGCTGCGCCAGACTGCCGACTTTGTGCGGGGCGGCGGCCCGCAGCTTGAGGTGCTGCTGCGCGTGAAGCAGGCGGGCAGCCCGGCCTTTGCCTTCCTGGACCCCTCGGACCGCCTGCACCCGTTCTACAGGTGCAGGCCCGCCGCCGCCGCGCGCCCAGCCCTCTCCCCCTGCGCCCCACCAGCGCGGAGCCCTCATGCTGTTCCCTGGCTGCTCCCGCTGGCAGTGCCCGCTCCTTTGCCCTCGGATCGGGGCTGCAGGGCGCCTTGACATGATCTGCCTGCTCGTCCTCTTGCTGTTCATGCATGAGTCGGCTGGCGGCTGCCCACCCCTCCCCTCTGCCACCAGCTGCCGCTCGTTCATGCGTGCCGAACGCGGGCCGCTGCGCTGCGCAGGTGGCTTGTGGAGTGCAGCGCCGAGGAACGTGCCGAGATCAGCGCAGCTCCGGGGGTGCAGGCGCCGGCATCAGCAGAGACATTCCAGCAGCCCCAGCAGGCCCAGCAGCAGCCTCAGCAGCAGGATGGCGATTCGGTGGCCTGCACCGGCGGCCCAGAGGTGGCGGGAGCTGAGCTGGCAGAGGCAGAGGAGGAAGAACAACTAGTGGAGTACGGCCCAGCGCTGCCGCCCCCGCCAGATGCGCTGACACTGCTTGGCCAGTACAACGACAGCTGGCAGCAGCTGCGAGACCAGAGCCCGCGGCAGCCAGCGGGGACAGGCGTGGCAGATGGGCTGCAGCCGGAGCAGGCAGAGTGCTCGGAAGAGGCCGAGGGTCCGCACAAGCTGCTGCCTGACGCTGCAGAGCCTGGAGACATGGCTGGGCAGGAGGGCGGTGCAGCTTTGCAGTCTGGCAGTGAGCAGCAAGTTGAGGAGCAGCCTGCAGAAGCAGCGGCAGCACCAGCAGCGGCGGGTGGTGCGCCAGCAGAGGCAGGGTCTGGCTCGGTGCAGGCCGACGAGGGAGGGGAGCAGCCACCACCGCCAGCGGGGCTGCCACCAGATGTCTGGGCCATCATGCACAAGCTTGCGAAGTTTGTTCAGGTGGGTGCAGGCAGCAACGGGGCGCGCGTGAAGGCTCAAGCGTGCACATGCTCTGGCCTGACAGTCGTGCGCATGTCGCAACCACCCTCCACCCTAACTCAAGCAGGCTGCCTGCCACACCTGCAGTCTGCAGAGGGGCAGCACCCGCCGTCCCGCCTCTGCCTGTGCAAGGTTCCTCAGCTGCTGCTTGCTTTGCAGCTCCCCCCTCTCCTTGTCTTGTATTGATCTGTGCCCGCCCAGGATGGCCATGCCCCATGTCAAGGGGACGCTTCGCCTGGCAAGGGCAGTGACGGCACACCGCCGCTGGTCTGCTGAGCGCTGCATGGGAGTCCTCCGTGCCTATTCCGGCGCCACCAAGCGCGCGGCACGCCATGTCGCTGGCCATACTGGCAGAGGCTCGGAGGCTGGGTGCACACCGTCCGCCCTGCCCTGCCTCTGCGGCCCCGCTCCCAGCTTGGGCTGACTCCTCCCCTTCCCGGGCTCCCGCCTGCCCCGCCCTCCGTGGCTGGCGGCTCCCTCTTGTGTGCTCCCGTCGTGCAGAAGCATGGGGCGCCGTTTGAGGCTGTGGTGCGGGCCAGGGAGGCGCGCAACCCTCGGTTTGCCTTCCTGCGCCCGCAGCACGCCCACCACAGGCATTACCGGTGAGGCGGTTGCCAGGGGGTGGGTGTGCAACTCTCCCAGAGCCGTGAGTAGACAGGCTGGCGGGGCAGACATGCAGGCGCAGCGCAGCTCGCGCTTGCTGCCCGTCCCAGCCGACAGGCGTCCGGCAGCCCCCTGGCGGCGTGCCGCCACGCCGCGCGCGCCTAATCGCACCAGCGACCGCCCCCTTGGTGCTGCAGCACCGTGCTGGTGGAAGAGCTTGGGGAGGATGGGGCAGAGGCGGTGCTGTCTGCTGCCGCACAGGCCGCGGAGGAGGCGGAGGCGCTGCGGGTGGTCGCGCTCCTGGTCCGCTCAGCCTTTGCTGCCGCCATTGCCGAGGCCGAGGTGCAGGCGGCAGCGGCCGCAGGCAACGCTGCAGTTGCGCAAGCACCGGCCGCGGCGGCGGCGCGGCCGGCTGCGCACTACAGCGCCGCGCCTGTGCCGGGGGGTGGTCAGGTGCAGCCCGAAAGGCCGGTGCCGGGCACTGATGCGGCAGCGCAGCAGGCCAAGCTGCCTGGCGGGCCGCTGCCGCCCTGGCTGCTGGACAAGAAGGGCGGCGGCGTCAAGGTGCAGGGCAACCCCTCAATTGCCAAGGTGCCCCGCCGCCCGCCAGCCAGCTCAGGCGACGCGGCGGGCGGCGGCGCCGACATTGCCGCCGCCGCAGCCGCAGCTGCAGCTGCCATTGAGCGGGAGGTGGCGGCGGCAACAGGCATAGCAGCGGCAGGCACAGAGGCTGCAGAGGCCCCTGCAGCGGCGGCGCCTGCCAGCCCGGCCTCTGCAGCAGCGGCGCCTGCCAGCCCCGAGGCAACACTCCCTGGGGAGGCCGATGGGCAGGCGGCGGCGGTACCAATGGAGGCAGATGCTGCTGAGCCGGAGGCCGAGGCAGCGGCGGCAGCGGGGCCGACCGAGGCTGAGCTTGAGGAGCAGCGCAGGGCTGAGCGCCGCAGGCATGTGGGGTGCGGGAGCGAGGGCGCGGTGCTTAGGGTGCTGTGGTTGTGCGGGGCTCTGCATGACAGGCTGGCCAGGCCCCGGCTCCAGCATGGGCGCCCCCATGCAGCGGTTGGAAAGACATTTGGTTGTACGGCCCCGGCTGGTCGCCAGCCCTGCCTGCCCTGCCTGCCTCCAGCAGCAGTGCCCACTGAGCCTGCCGCCCGCGTGCCTACCCACAGGCGCGCACGAGAGCTGCTGGCGCAGCGGCAGCAGCAGCAGGCGGTGGAGGCGGCGCGGCAGCGCCAGCGCCAGCTGGCAGAGATAGCTCGGCACCGGGCCGTGCTGCTGGGTGCAGACGACGGCGCCGCGGCGCCCGGGGCTGCGCCGCCCAGTGGGGGGGAGCCTCCCCCTGCTGTGCCCACGCTGGCAGACCTGGCGATGCGACTGCGCATGCGACGGGCCGCCTCCAGCGATGCCTTGCCCAGCAGCGGGGAGCCTGGCAGCCTTGGCGTAGCCGCCGGCGGCGACGGCGGCGCAGCTGGTGGGCAGGCCTTGCAGCAGGCGCAGCAGCCGCAGCAGGCACAGCACCCGAAGCCTCAGCTGGCCGGCCGGCCGCCGCGGCCCGTCGACACGCTGGCGCGCCATCGCGCCGCCTTTGCTGCCGATGCTGGCGATGGCGGTGCTGGAGAGCAGGCGCCTGCTCCCCCTGGCGGGGCTGGCCTTGCTGCGGAGCCTCGGGCGGCAGACGCAGCCGCTGCACCTGCGCCGGCGCCTGTGAGCGAGGCAGCCGAGCACCTGCAGCGCATACGGCAGCGCATCGCGGCAGCCAAGGCCGCGGGTGCAATGGACCTCACGCCGGCTGAGCAGGCGGCAGCAGATGGCGCGGCGGCGGCGGCTGGCCAGGCAGGCCCTGCAGGCACGGCGTCGGAGGGCCGGCGGCGCAGCCGCGACGCTGGGCGCAGCAGCAGGCAGGAGTGGCGGGGCAGGAGTGCCTCCCGAGAGCGGGGCCGGCGTAGCCGGCACTCGAAGCCGCGGCGCCGCAGCAGGAGCAGCAGCAGGTCCGGCGGGGGGGGTAGCCGGGAGCGCAAGCGGCGGAAGCGCCGTCACCGCAGCCACAGCCGAGGCCGGGGCCGGCGGCGCGACGCCGATCGCGGCAAGCGCCGCACGCGCAGCAGGGCAGATCGTGGCCGCAGCCGCCGCAGCAGCAGGAGCCGCAGCAGCAGCAGCAGCAGCAGCAGCCGAGATCACAGTGCTGCTCCATGCAGCACAGCCGCAGGCGTCCGCGGGGCCCCCGGGGGAGGCGCCTCTTCCGCTGCTGCCGCCCCCAGTGCTGGCCTGCTCTCCAGGGTGCGCTCAGCGCTGCGGGACTTGTAGTGAGTGCCCTGCCTGGCCACAGAGTACCCTGCCTGGCCACAAACTCAGGCACCAGCGAGGACTCTGCCTCCTTCGGTGTGCACCCCTTGCCCGTGCAAGCCCATCCCCCCGCCTGCCCTGCCACCTCTCCCTGCGTGCCCCCTGCTGGCTGGTCCTTTCAATTGCAACCAGCGTTCACCAGCAATGTGACAGAGCGTGTTGCATAATGAGGGCCTGAGGTGGGCCTGATGGAAGGCAGGTGCATTTAGGGGGTGCAATTAGGAGCGGGATGGGGTGCAGACCTAAGTAACAAGTCCAAGAGCTGAGTGGGTAAAGGAGGCAGTACTGTACTGAGGCTGCATGCGGCAGTAAGGGCAGGGTTTATGGGGAGTGATGGTTGAGGGGGCCCAAACTGCGGGGGACGGCACTTGATGGGTGGCTTGCGTGGCACGGCCAAGCGTATGGGGGTTCCTGGTCGGGTATCAGCTGGAGAAGAGTGGTGGTAACTTCGGTGTGTGGGGCCTGGTTGAATGCACTATCAGGTTTGAGCTTGTAATTGGCAGCAAGAACTCTTAGGCACGCTCTGCAGGGATGTTGCTGTCAGGGCAGTAACGGGGGAACTGGGCGGTACACCTACATAGGCATACCCATGCTCTATACAATGGGAGCATGCCGGCTGGAAGTAAGGAGGTGTTGGAGCGAGGTTGGTGTCAAAGGGTTGAGCCAACTTGAACAGAGTCTCCAGCACTGAGCACGTGCTATGGCCAGCCTGGCTGGGCGCGAACAGGCGGCTTGTAAAGGCAGGGCAGACGCCTGTGTTATAGGACATTTTGCAGCCCTGAAACACAGGCTTCACCTTGTTCCAATTTGTTGCCCAGGCTGCGGGACGCCTGTGGGCGGCTCCGGGATTCAAGCTAGAACCCCGAAAAGAAGGCTCTTCCCGCCGCATTCACAAGCTGCTGCGCATCTGCGTCTGAGAGCTGCCGTCCCCGCTCGCACTGCTGCCGCACAAAGTTGACCGATAGGCGCAGCATCGCGGGCTGCGTGCACACTGCGGAGGGGGGGGGGGGGGGGGGGGCGCGA
>KQ481993.1:1229889-1255030 GCA_001430745.1 Auxenochlorella pyrenoidosa
GGGCTTCAACTGTCAGACAGCAACGGAACTGGCGGCACAGCCACCGTAAGGTGATGTGCAGGTGGGGCACCCCCCCGGCTGCGCAGCACGGCACCTCCTGCCTACCCGACAGGAAGCAGGCCTGCCCATCGTCTGTCGTTTGCAGCGGGTCGGCGCCTCCCTGCAGCAGCTCCAGCAGCAGCTGCAGGCGCTCGTCCAGCTCCTGGGGTGGGGGGTGGGGGGTAGCTTGTAGGCCCACCCGGGGGGGGCAGGGTTGGCAGAGCAGGCGCCTTGCAAAGCCTTGCCGGCACCAACCTGCATCATGGACGTCATGTCGCTCCCGTTGCCGCAGATCCCATCGCCCTGGCTGCCAGCGCCCATGCCGCTGGTCACGCCGCCGTCGCCGCCACTGACCGTGAGGCTTGCCGCCCGGCTGAGCGGCGCGAGCTGCCCGGAGGGCCGCCCAAACGACGCCGTCGCCATCACCGCTTCGTGGAAGTGCAGCAGCAGCGGCAGCCCTGCGACGCGCGCCAAGGGCGGCGCGCCATGGCGCAGCAGCAGGCGCGTGGTCTCCAGGTTTTGCTGCCGCACGGAGATGGTGAGCGGCGACAGGTGGCCCACCCCGTCTGCTGAGATGCCTGCCGAGTTGAGCGCCACCTGCGCATGCGGAACAATGGGAGACACTGGCGTCGACGCATGCACAGCTCGCCATTGCTTGTTTGGGTTTGAAGTCTGTCCAACCGCAACGCAACTTGCAACACAGGCCCACAGCGGCCGCGCAAGAGCCTGAAGCATGCATGCTGCACGCTGTGCATTCAAGCTGCACAGGTGGGATGAGGGCCAGGCCCCACCCTGGCAAAAACAGCGAAAACGAGAATGACGTACATGCGCTCATGCATGGCGCCGCTGGCGGCGCCACGGTTGCATTCCCGGGAGGCACACGCAGGGCAGCAGGCACAGGGCGGAGCCCAACCTCCGCATCTCTGCCACATTGAGTGCAGCGCACAATGCAGGAGAAGCATTGGTCACACTCACGTGGTCCGCCGCAGGCAGCTTTGCGACTACAAAGCTGGCAGGTGCGCCCCGTGCAAGCAGCTGCTCGGCGATGGTGCTGCGGCCCAGCTTCACGGCAGCGAAGAGTAGTGCCGCCTTTGAGATCGGCCAAGAGCCTGCTGCAAATACTTCAAGAAGGTTGGCGAAGGCGACAGAGGAATTTGTTGCAATGGCCTCGAGCACAAGGAGAGCGGCCCCGCTGGCAGAGTCGGACGCACAGGGGGTGCCGTTGGAGACGTTGGACATGCACCGGCTGTAAAAGGGAGGCAAAAGGCTTGGCAAGCAACAGGGCCCGGGCAGTTCTGCTGCTGTCCACGGTTTGCTGCACTCTGAGGCGTCTGTGCTGCTCAGAGGCGTTGTGCAGCAGCTCAAGGAGGTGGTTCACGCCCCTCTGCCTTCTCCCAGGCCCCACTGAGTTGCCAAGGAGGTGAGAACCGCCCCGTGCTGAGCCTGCTGGCAGAGCACCAGCTGAAGAGAAGCTGTAAGTTCCCTACCCTTTATCATTTGCAGTCTTTTCTCTCCCCGCCCGCCCTTCGTTGCATGAGTATCCAGTGCTGCCGCTCTTCCGGCTCATCGTATGGCTATCTGGATAGCCCGCAGCCAGTACCGGACGATTAACCTGCATGGCGGAAGTTTTACTTCGGGGGAACGGGCGCTTAGAGCGCGCCAACAGACCGCTGGCTGCTCCGCACTCTCCACAGGGCATCATGCCAGGTGGCGCTCCACCCAGCCCCGGGGCGGGCCCGCTGCCGCGTCCCTGTCGCAGCCGCTGCCGCTGCTTGGCGCAAAGCTGAAATGAGGCATGGCGATGGCCTACAATCGATCAATAGACCGACTACATTCGCACAAGCGGCCACTTGCACTCCGGCCAACAGCAAGCTACGACCTGCTGGAGTAGGTGCATGCAGTACAGTGCATGCACTGCACGCGAAGAATGCCATGATGTTGATCTGCCGGCATACACACCAGCCCTGCTTGCAGTGGGCAGTGCACGCAGCATGCGATTGTCTGCGCCTGCATGCATACGAACATGCATGTACGAGGCAGTTACACCTGCATGATGACTCAACTCCCGCAGAGGGGGGAGCAGTGCATGAAGTGAGGAGAAAGAAGCAAACATGGGACAGAGCAGTGGAGGAGCGGGGCGGCAGGCGTAATGGCGCTTGCAAGCTGACATGGCGCAGCTGGGCATGAATGCAACACCCTGCCGCAGCATGAGGTGGTGCGCGGGGATGCCAGGGCAAGCACGTTGCTACGTGTGGCGGGGCGCCTGGAGAGGGGCAGTCCATCGGGCAATAGGCGAACTCTAGTGCGCAGGGGGGTGTGTTTGTGTGTGTGATGGTCGTGCACCAGGAGTGGAGCGATAGCCCCAACGTTGGGGATGGGGTTGGGTAGAGGCCACGCGGGGCGGGGTTTTTGAGTGGAGTGTGGTGGGGTGGTCCGCCTCCGCTCGAAGGAGAGGTTACAAAAAGGCTGCCTACTGCAGCAGATGTGGAGCCGTGGAGGGATAGCCTGACCTATGCTAGAGGGGAGCAAGCTGGTGCATGGTGGACAGCCTGCACGTGCCACAGGATACGCCAGGTGCACTTTGGTTGACTGACACGGATTGCATGCAGGCTGCAGCCACAGCACACTCTGCAGGGCAGCCCGGCATGAATGAAAGAAGTCAAAAGCAGAGGATTGACAAAGGAGTACAGCTTGGGGAGCAACCACCAGGGTGCACGGATAGGGATCACTCGGTTGAAGGACAGCGGCAGCACAGCATGGGTGCATGCCAGCTGGCATAGTCTGGCAAATTTGCTTTAAAAAGCAGAGCTTACGCTTCTCGCAAACCGGCAGGAGGGCACATAAATGATATGAGAATTGAAGTTCGGTCTGAACCAAGCTCAAAAGTCCGCCCTCGCGCCCTATGCAGGGCCACGCGATGCAGGGCTGACAGGCTGACAGCCGCCCCTGCCTGGTTGTTCTCATTGCGCTGAGGCGCGCAAACGCGCAAAATGGCTGCTGCCAAGGTAGCAGAGCCTGGCATACTGCGGCACTGAGGGCGGGCCGCGGTGCTGGCAGCTGCCTGGGTGTGCCGCTCCGAGGTCGCAGGCTGCAAGCAAGGGCGGCCGCTCACGGCTCACAGTGCCGCCCTGAATCACGACAGCTGGATGACGCACTCATCGTTCAGGTTGCAGGAGTTGAAGCCGGCCTGCCAGGCCTTCTCCCAGTTGGCCATCCAGCGCTTGCCGTCGCCCAGGCCATACTCTGCCACCAGCGCGGCCACACTGCAGGGGGGTGGCGAGGGGGACCCCCAAGGGGAGGGCGGCTCTTGCTTGGTTCCGCCGCTCGTGACGCGCAGCCAGAGGCAGGGTTCATGTGCAGGCGTGCAGCATGGCGCAACCAAGCAGGAGACCGGCCCGCAATCCCTTCCCGCCAGAATGTGGGCAGGCGCGCTACAAGCCAGCAGAGTGCCGAGTCGAGGGCTGGAGCATAGATAGCACCGTCCATGACCTCCACAGCAAACAGCGGCTCACCGCTCAGCGTCGGGCCGCACCAGCTGCACCAGCTTCTCATACTGCTGCCGCGTCATGGGCCAGCCCTCGGGCTGCAGGGAATAGACGGCCGGGTGACAAGCGGCCAGCCTGTTGCCCTCCCCACAGAGCATCGCCTGAAGCTCAGCACGCTGCACTGCACATGCACATGCAGACAAGACCCAGAGCACCGGATGGGCTGCACCCCGGGCCCGCACGTCCCCCTGCATAAGGGGCAAGGGACGGCGTGGGCCGAGCGCTCACTGCCGGGCAAGTGGCTGCTCACCGGCTTGCCCAGACGGCTCTCGCGGCTGTTGCTGTGCTCCAGCTCGCTTGGGGGCTGGGCCGGGTCCAGCTCCAAGAAGCTGCGGGGGGCCGGGGTGGGTGGGGTGGGGGGGAGGGGTGCGGGGTGCGGGGTGGGGGTGGAGGGGTTGTGCGCCAGGGAGGGTCGGTTGCAGCTTCAGGCCCGGGCGTCTGTGCCCCGCGGCGCACCACCTTGGCTGCGCAAGGCACACGGCGTGGGCACCTTCTTATGAGGGCAGGCCTGCCTGTCAGTGCCGGCAGCAGGGCCCCCGCTGCCCTGATTCCCAGCCCTGACTCACGTCTTGACGTCACGCAGGTGCGCTGCTGTGTG
The DNA here is from genome assembly GCA_001430745.1 of Auxenochlorella pyrenoidosa. Classification (NCBI taxonomy): domain Eukaryota; kingdom Viridiplantae; phylum Chlorophyta; class Trebouxiophyceae; order Chlorellales; family Chlorellaceae; genus Auxenochlorella; species Auxenochlorella pyrenoidosa. The sequence continues at coordinate 1,234,072 of KQ481993.1, forward strand.
CTCCGGGTTGGTCAGGCTCTCATACTGCAGTGCGGGCCGGTGGCAAGGGCATGGCCGCATACAGGGCGCAAATGAGCAGGGCAAGCGCACCGCAAGCGCACTGCCGCAGTGCATGCAAGGGTGAGCTTGCTCGATCCAATCCGTGCGCTTAAGGCCAGGGCAGGCGTCAGTAAGCACGCCGACATGCAGGTCAAGGCAGCTGACCTATGAACAGGCAGCAGCGCAGCGCCCGACCCACCTGCAGCAGCATGATCTGCTCGCGGGGGAAAGCCTCCAGCCAGGCCAAGAGGGGGGTGGTATAGTTGAGGGCGGGGAGGTCGCGTTGGAGGCAGGAGAAGACGTCCCGCCTGCGGCAGCAAGGCAGGGCAGAGCGGGCAGGGCTTGAGCAGCGGGTGAGCAGATTTGGGTGCTGCATGTGGACTGGCAGCTGGCTCGCAGGCTCAGGGGTGGAAAGCGGCGCCACGGCTTCGACTGCTGGTGGGCTTGCCCCTGCAGTCAGCCACACGGCGACGGCAATGGCGGTGGCAAGTGTTGCGTGTGCATGGCGAGCACAAGGCTGCCAGGCACCCAGTCTGTGCCTTCCCGAGGCGCGGGGGCCTCACCGCGTGAGGCAGCCGATGCTGCTCTTGTCCAGATTGTGAGCCAACATGGAGATGCCGCGGCTGATGGGCTCGCGCATGGAGGCGATCAGCTTGACCCAGGGGAACACCTGTCGGCAGTGAGCAGGGCGGGAGCAGAGGCAGGCAAGCAGGCAGTTGAGCAGAGCGAGCACAGCGAGGTAAAAGTCAACACATCCCCTGGTTGACAGGCTGACAGCTGGCATGCAGCCGGGTGCCGTGGCAGCCACGGCGTGCCAGCATGCTGCGATAGACGCACAGCGGCCAGCAGTTGCTCTGTGGGAGCGCGGCCGCTGACAGCACACTCGTGGGTCGCCTCACCTCGCGCAGCCCCTTTGCGATGCGCGGGCCCTCCCGCCCGTAGTGGGTTGATCCCTCAAACATAGCACGGTACACATTGTGCCGCAGCACGCGGTTGATGTGCAGCGTCTGCGGTCGAGGGGAGGGCCAAACGGCGCAGCCTCAGGACACCAGTAACGAACGCGGTAAACAGCGAGGCAGGCAGCGCATCACGTCGGCTGCAATCAGTTGATTGGCCCCCGATCCTGCGTGAGCCAGGGGGACAGTGTCAGCATGCGGACAGGATGAGACCGCAAGCTAGGGCAGCACCAGGCCAGGCCCATCCTTTGGAAGCGCATTGCACATTCATTGCGCGTCCAAGCGCCTGCTGGCCCCACCTCCTGGATGTAGTCGCGCTGCTTGTCCAGGGGGCAGTTCTGCGGGTCGTGCTGGCAGTCGTCCGTGAAGAACTCCGGCTCCTGCGGGGTAGGGACCGCGAAGCAGGGTGTTGTCATGCCGCTAGGCACGCCCAGCAGGGGCTGGGCCGACCAGGCGGGGCGCACGTCCGCCCCTCGCAGACAAAACGAGCGCACCCCAGGCCGCAGTCCGATCCTGCCCAGAGAAAGCAGGCCTCGATGACCGGGTCAATCACCTTCTCGCTGGGGCACTGAACACTGGGGTGCAGCACCAGGTGGTGGAACAGCGAGGTGGTGGCGCACTTCTGCGGGCCGAGCGGGCGCGGGCGGAAAGGCAGCGAGCTTCTATGGCCCCGTGCTCGCTGTCTGGCAGGGTGCGCACAGACTGCCGCCAGGAGAGGCACAGGCAGGCGGATGTGGCGCATTGCCCACGGCGCCGCAACCGGCATGCGCACCGCGGCAGCCGCGCCTGCCACGCCGCAGGTGCCCACCCCTCACCTGCCAGCCGATGATGAAAAAGTGTGGGAACCGGAACTGCCCCGGGTGGCGTTCCTGCGTGAGCGCTGCCTCCCTCAGGCAGGCCAGGCTCTCGCACTCCTGCAGTGCCCGGTGGTAGGGCGACTTCTTGCGCCGCGGCCTGCCCGCCACCTGCTGCGCCGGGCCGGCAGCCTCATGCTCCTCATCAGCTTCTCCCGCAGCTGCTGTGCCTGCTGTGGCTCCTACTGACGCACCCACAGCAGCGGCTGGCGCTGCACTGCCTGGGTGCTGCAACTGCTGCAACTGCTGCTGCATCTCCTGCTGCTGTGCCTGCTGGGGTTCCTGTTCCTGTTCCTGTTCCTGTGCTGCCTGCTGCTGCTGCTGCTGCTGCTGTTCTTGTGCCTGTTGCTGCTGCTCACCCTGCTGTGGCTCCAGGTGCACTGTTGCCACTTGGGCCTGCTGCTCGGCCGCTGCATCTGCCGTCGCTGCACCGGCATCCGCACTTGCTGCGTCCGCACCAGTCATGGCAGGCGCACCTCCCGCTGGCTCCTCCGCGTTCTCCATGTCGTCATCTGCCCGGCCCTGCCCGCTGCCGCTGGCCGCCTCCCAGGCTGCGTCGGCTGCCTGCTCTGCCTGCTCCCTGCGGGCCAGCTCATCCTGCAGCTGCATCTCTGCTAGGTCCTCAGCATCCTCCTCATCCAACGGCACATCAGAGGAGTTGCGACCCTCGGCTGCGTTGCTGCCAGCCTCGCCGGCCTCGCCCCCCTCCTGCCCGGTAGAGGACAGCTCGCCAGCACTGCCGCCCAGCTCGCCCGCGCCGCTCAGCTCCAGAGCTGCCTCATCCTGCCCCGGTTCCTCCAGCCCGAAACCAAGTCCGGGCAGCGAGGCGCCCGCCGCCGTGGCGTCGACGCTGCCGCCGTCGATGCCGGCGGCGGTGGCGGCGGAGGCCGCAGCTGCGGCCAGTGCCGCCCCAGCATCCGTCGTCAGCGGGATGTCAATCTCTACTGCCGCCAGCGTGACCTGAGCGTCGTCCAGCTGTGCGCCGTGCTCCAGCTTGCGGTGCCGCTTGCCGGCGCTGCACACAGAGAGCGTTGCACACAGGGGTGGGCGCGGTGCCCAGGTCGAAGCTGCCGGGCCAGCTGGGCGCGAGCAGCTTTCAGCGAGGGTGGGCGGGCTTGGTACAGGAGCAGGTCGGGGGCTGAGCAGAGGCGCAGATCAGACAAGACAGGTGAGCGCTGGCGCCGTGACGGGCGCTCCCTGTCCATGCCTCACATGACGCTGCCGCCAGCCGCATGCAGCACGAGCGATTCTGTGGCCTGCTGACGGCCGGCCGGCCTCAGCCTGCGTGCGGCATGCGCAGTGCTGCAGCGGGGATGAAGATGTGGGGGACGCACATCGAACCTGGCGATGCAGAGCGCCATACCTGCGTTTTGACCCTCCTGTTTGCATCCAGTCGTGCCTGCTGCTGCATGTTTGCCCCGCAGGCAGGATGTTGCCCCACAGGGGAGGCGGCGCGGACGCCCGCAAGCTCCCGAGCACATTGCAGGCAAGCGCTGCAGGGCAGCGCTGCAGGGTACATGCAGAGGCGGCCTGGGCAGGCGCACCTCCCGCTGCTGAAGCTGATCATGGAGACCACCACGCAGCCGACGAGTGCCACAAGAAGCACATGGCCACCCACTCGTGCCCTGCAATGTGGGGGACAGCAAGCATGGTGGGACAGGAGGATGAGGGGCCAAGTGGACGTGCGACGACGGCAGCGGTGGCTGCGCATGGAGGCCCGGAAACAAACCCTGAGCAACGAAAGGGCGTGATGCATCATCTCCACCGTCTCCCCATCCAAAATGGCTTCCCATCTGGGCATGCCCATCTGGGCTGGCGGTAGCGATGCAGCAGCTGCCGGCGCGTACTGCTGACTTCCTCAGCGCAGTCTCATGCGCTTGTGACTTGGCTGTCTCATGCGCAAGCCACATCTCTTCACTTAACAGGCCCACAGGCTGCAAGGCAGATAGATATATCGCTGGCCCCACCTCTTGTGCTCCCTGCTTCGTTCGGCAGCTGGCCACGCTAGCTCCAGTCGTCGCCGCCCAGGAGTTGCGCCAGTGTGGGCCAGCAGCCCCATGCTTTAGAACGATCCGCCTGCCCCTACTGCCACTCTGTAACTATTGAAGACGTTGGGCGGCCTGCCAGCCGCAGCCAGGCAGGGGGAGCAGCCGCCGAAGCCAGGACTCTGCGCCGGGCAACTTGGCGCTCCCTGGAACGGTATGGGCGGTTCCAAGGTGCTCAATGCTTCAGTGAATGCGGATGGCGCGCGCTGCCCAAGCTCCGCAAGCGCTGCAAGCGCGGCTCTAGCTTCCCCTCTGGCGCTGCTGGGCGTGCTATGCGGCAGCCTGTTGCTTAGCGCGATCCCCCAGCTCATACCTGCTTGTAAATGCTGCCCACACACCGCGATCACCCCGGTGAACCGCGCTGCGAAGACCGACTATGTGCCCCCTGTTGATGACGCCCCCCTGCCGGCTTCTCATGCAGCCCCCTGGCAGCTCGGTCAGCTACTGCAGGCAACTGGCTGTCTGCCTGGAGCCGTCGCACTTGAGATGTGGAGTGCGACAGGACCGCCGAGGCTCCTTCCCTTGGCAGTCCCGGCCAGGAGCAGGGTAGGCGGGAGGAGGCCATGTTGAAGTGCAAGATCCCAGGCTGGCACAAAAGCAGACATGGAGCCTTGCACTCGAATTGACTTGGCCTGCTGACACCCTCAGGTTCTGAGCAAATATGGCAAAGCAGCCAGGAGGCAACAGTTGGAACTCGCCCGCTATGGCTGGGAGACTGCAAGGGGAATGCCGCTGTAAATGCAGTCTCTGCAGTCCCCTGGGTAGACAATAGGGGTATGCATGCAGCACCAGAACCAGGGGATGTAAGGCCCGCCTGAGGGACGCCACCAGGCTCGTGATTCATGAAGGGTGCTTAGATGCACGGCAGCGCCGCCAGGCGGGTGGCGCTAGAGTGAAGATGTCGGGGGGCTCGCGAGGTGTCGCAGTTGCCCCTCCCGTGGTCGCAACAAATCTCGCATCTCAGCGTGAATTGCGCCAGGAAGGACGCTTTGGGGCTACATCCATCTTGCCGCGGCGGCCAACCACCAGCTCTCGCAAGCCATGTGTTAAGCCGTGGCTCCCCGAACACGGCCTTGCAACAGGGATCGCAACCTGCGCGGCCAGCTGTCAGTGCGCCTGCCGCTGCCGCCACTGTTGCCGCCGCCGCCGCGCGGTGCCAGTGCTCTCCGCTGCCGCATGTTCTAGGGCCGCTGCCAGCAGCGCACTAGCGGCTGGGCAGCATGCAGCACCGTAACGCGCCAGCCGCGCTGAATGGCGCGCCATGGCACCGTGGTCGCCACGCGACTGCAACGTGGTCGTCAGAGCTGGCAGCCGGGGCACCCAGCGGAAGGAGGTGAGGGCGAGGTCGGAGCGTCGTAGGCATGGCCACAACAGCCCACAGCCTCAGCATTGCTACTGTCATTTTTTAATGCCTTGTTGTGCACCGCTTCTTCTTCAATCTGCGACCATGCATGCCATGTCTGCCCTCACCCCAAGGTTGGTGCTCCTTTCTGCTTTGATGCTTCCTCGATGTGAGGGACAGCCCGGCTTGAGGACCAGTCAGAATGCACGCAGTAGCCCTCAGTCTTCGACCATTGTCTTGCCTTTCTGCCGGCACTGAGCCATTGCGCTGGCACAGCTGCCGCTGGCACGGCCGGGCTGGCTGTCGGCCTTCACCCGCAGCCCTCGCCAGCTCCCGCCAGCCGGGTAGCTGCTAGATCCGGGTGCACTCGCTGCGCCACATGGCATGCCAACCCACCTTGTGCGCTTCCCCCCAGCCAGCCTCTGGCAGGCTGCAGTCCTTCCTGAGCTGGGCGCTGCAGCGGTATGCAGGTCCCGCCGCTGTAGCCTGCCTGCCGGCAACGCTAATGACCTCGCCAGCTGGCTCCCGACATGCAGGTCGCGCCTGAAGGGCCGGGTGGCCCTCACCGCAGCCGCGCTGGCGCTGGCGGTTGTCTACTCGCTTGCCATCTTCAACGCCGGCATGCAGGCGGCGCAGCACACCGAGGCGCAGGGCGCGCTGCTGTGAGGCCGGGGGGCGTGCTGTGGTGCCAGCTCCTGCGCCGTCGCCTGCCACGCGTGCTGCCGTGCACCCTCTCACGCAGTCGTGTGGCATCCATGCCCAATGCTGCAGTGCGCAGGCAGGATCAAAGTCCCGCTGCTGCTCCCCACCAACAACCCCACCCCACCCCTGCCCCACCCCCCGCCCCCACTTGCGCCTGCAGGCCAGGGAAGCGGCACCGCAAGCTGGAGAATGGCGGCGTGCAGCAGGAAACGCAGCAGGCAGTGCTGTCAGCAGTGCAGGAGCAGCTGCAGCAGCAGGAACAGCAGCAAGGGGCCATTGGGGTGGAGCAGCAGCAGCAGCAGCAGACCTCAGCAAGTGAGCTGAAAGTGCAGCTAGGTATAGCCACAGACCCAGGAGAGCAGCAGCAGGCACAGAAGCAGGCACAGGAGCAGGGCCAGCACGCACAGGATGAGCAGCCAGTGGAGCAGCAGGCGCAGCAGCAGGATGGTGGAGAGGCTGGCGGCAAGCTGGCCGCAGCAGAGGAGGCGGCGGGCGCAGCAGTCGAGGAGGCGCAGGACACTGCGGGCGCTGTCGCCGAGGACGCCAGTGGCGGCTCTGCACAGGACTCTGCCAAGGCCAGCACAGCAGGGGCTGCCGCTGCAGGTCCCGCTGCCGCCGGTGCAGCAGCAGACGCGGCCCAGGAGCAGGCGGGCAACGGCACAGCATCGGGGCATGAGGCGGGGGGCGGCGGGCGGCGCAAGTCGCCCTACCAGCTGGCCCTGGAGAACTGCACGACGCTGGCCTGCCTGAAGGAGGCGGCCAAGCAGAAGCGCTACCGCGGCCAGTTCCTGTTCCCGCACTTCCTCATCATCGGCTGGCAGGCAAGTTGATGGAGGGCCCGGGGGGAGGAAGGGGGGGCGGCGGCTGCGTGGCGCATTGCGGCATGCATGCGCTACGTGCAGCCGCGCGGCGGCTAACGCTTGAGGGGCCGTGCAAAGAGACAATGCCAGGCGTGGCGCGCGGTCACGCAGACCGACACGCAGGGCCGGTGACGCCTCCTGGCTTGCCTGCCCCCCTTCGTCTGCCCGCCCGGCCCGCAGAAGTGCGCCACCACCTCGCTGTTCCACCACCTCAAGGACCACCCTGCGGTGCTGACCCCCTCCGAAAAGGTGCGTCCCGCGCGCCTGGGCGCCGCCGCTGTGGTGCACATCTGATCGACACGCCGGCGCGCTTTCTTCGGCGCCGCGCTGCGTCAACCTGCCCCCCGTCCATGCGTTCTTGCGTTCACTGGCGGTACTTTCCTGCTGCTGCCAGGGGACGCGGCAAGAGTGCTGTGCTGCAAGCCTGGGGCTGCACGAAGCGCACTGCCACTTCTCCACGCCGCCTCCAGACAGCCATGCCGGGGCCGCTGCAGCCGTTGTGCCAGCCTGCTCTGTGACCAACTGTCCAACACGGGCTCAGCTCACAGGATCGCCGCCCGCCTACACCTCTGCAGGAGCCCGAGTTCTTCAGCTATGACTGCCAGTACGACCCTGAAGCGTGCCCGCTGGAGATGCAGAAGGAGTACATCGAGGAGGCAAGTGCTGGCCCAACCTTGCTTGCTGCTGTGTGTGGCTCCCTCAAGCCGGCTCTGGCAGCTTGCGCGCCCGCTGGCGCCTGCCATGAGCTGCCAGCCGGGTCGCCATGTTGGGGTGCATGCTGCGCTGCACGTGCGCTTGCCGCTGCGCAGCCGGCGCCCGCCCCGCTCCTTGCCCCCCACCAGCGCAAACCCTGCTGCTCCTTGCTGCGTTGCTGTGTGCAGACGCTGCACCTCAACCGCGTGCTGCGGCACAACGCGTACCGCCTGGCCTTCGAGGGCAGCACCCACTACGCCCGCGAGGGGCCCCGCATGGCCAGGGGCCTGCGACGGGTGCGCTGGGCCTGGGCAGGGCCATGCCCGGGAGGGGCGGCAGGGGGTGGCCTGCGTCAGGCCGTGGCGGCGTGGCAGGGAAGACTGTGTGTGCGGGCAGCTGGCTGGTGGGCTCGACTCGTGAGGCTTCGCAGCAGGTACAGCCCGGCAGCTGTGCCTGGGTCAGCATGCGGGCGCACTTGGTACAGCGCTTTGCGGCCTGAGGGCGCCATTATGCTCCCGCCCGGCTCGCCGCCGACAGGTGTTCCCCTGGGTCAAGCTGATCGCCTCCATGCGCGAGCCCATCAGCCGCTACCTGTCCATGCTGGGGCACAACCTGGACAAGAACACGTACACCTGCCTGAGGAAGTGAGGGCGCCCGCGCCGCCTGCGCCCGCCTGCGCAGCCTGTCTGCGTTTAGGAGCGGCGCAGCCTGCGGTCCGGCCTCGACAGGGCCTGCCTGCCCTCACGCTCGCTGCGCTGCCCCGCGTGCCAGAGCTTGCTTGACCCTGCCGGCCCTGCCCCCCGCCTGCCCCGCCCCTTACTCATTATCCAGGCGTGACCTCTTCGAGTGCCTGGAGCTGGAGCTGCCCTGGAACAACTACACAACGCCCTTCGTGTCCTGGCTGGAAGCGTACCCACGGGAGCAGATCATGCTGCTGCAGGTGCGCCGGGCGCCGCCCTGGGTTCGGCCCTGGCTCTGCGGCCCAGCTGCGCACCTCCGCCCCGGCTTCTGCTTCCCCCGTGGCCAGGTGCATGCCCGGTGGCGCGCTGCCTAGACGTCCTGCGGCGGCAGGCTGCAAGTTTGCGCCTGGGCTGACCAGCGGTGTGACCCCAATGCCTTTCCTGTGCAGTACGAGAGCCTGACAGCCCCCGAGTACGAGAAGCAGCACCTGCAGGCCGTGAAAACGTGAGGGTTCTGCCGCCGCTGCCGCCAGCATCCCCTTGCCCGCTGGTTGCCATGATTAGGGCAGCATGCCGCTCGCACGCGCATTCTGGGCTGCTGCGTATGAGCGGGCCTCTTTTGCAGACACCCTCCTTAGCTTCCCTGCCTGCCCGGCCACCTCCATGCAGCTTCCTTGGCCTGGACCCAAGCCTGCCAGCCAGCACGGCGCTGCCGCACAGCAATACCCGCGCCGCGCGCCTCGGGCAGGAGGTGAGCGGCAGTAACCCTGCACGCCGCGCCGTGGCCTGCCACGCATGCAAAGCCGTGCGGCTGCACAACTGCAGGTAGGCAGCAAGTAACACGGAAGCTCACCGCTGCTTGTCCGACCTTGCAGCCTGAGGGCTGGCCCATGGAGCGCTGGCAGTATGAGCGCCTTGTGGAGATCGTGCGGCCGGATGCCCAGAGGTGGGGGCTCGTGGTCTTGCGCAGGCTGTAGCTGGCAGAGGCGCATGCGCAACACCCTCCTGCCACTGGTGGGCCGTCAGCGGTTCCACCAAGCGCGCTGTGCACTGCAGGCGCCGAGCAGCAGTGCCTCTGGCAATGCTTAGCAAGTCCTTCTGCCTCCCACCCCTGGCCCCTGCTGCAGCATCGCCAACATCGTGACCCAATATGGTTTTGGCGACGGCCAGGTGTGGATGGCCAACTGGGAGGCGGCCTGGCAGTCCAACCTGGATGGCTGCGCCCCGGACGGAAAGTGCACCATCCACTAGGCCGCCGCAGCACTGAATTGCACCGCTGTCGGCAGCTGCGACCCACTCTCGAAACATGGGGTCTCAAACTCAATCTTCCCTACCTTGTTGGCAGGCCGACGCAGCTGCTTGCGCACCCCTGCCTGTCCTCTATCCTCGCTCCCCCAATTTCTGTTCATTTCCCCCTGCTATTGCCTGTCCAGTCAACTAAATTCTGCTTGCCCTTGGTGAGCAACCGCCAGCTCCAATCAAAGCACAGATTGATGCGTGCGTTTAACGCAAACGAGGCCTGCGGGGGTTGGCACTGTGTGCCTGCGCTTGCGCGGGACCTTGGGGTGCGCAGGAGCGGGATGCCGCTGCGGCGCGGCTGCCATGGCTGAGGGCGCCTGGTCGCTGCCAGCTGAACCTCCATGCCAGCATGCCTCATGGTTGAGACTGCAGCTTAGCCTCCTGCACCGGAGCAGGCTCTCACCACGGCTCCCCAGGATGCAAGCATGCGCTGCTGTCGACACTAGGCGGGGGCAGTGGCAGCAGCAGGCGGGACCGGTGGCGCCACTGCCAGCAGCAGCACGCCTATGCTGGCAGCGCCGTTGCCTGTCAAGTGTTGGATCTCAACATCTTTTGCCAGCAGGCTTGGCGGCGCTGGGCGGCTGCCATCGTGGCAGGTCGCGCCCTGCCCTGCGGCCCTCTGTCCCTGCCTGTCGCTGGCTGGCGCCCGCAGCCTGCCTAATTATGGCACGCACCTACACTTGAAGGGCAGCGAGCGTTGGCCAGGCCGGTGCCCACAGCCTCGGTGCTGGCTGCCGCTGTCGGCACCGCATGCCTGGCTGCTGCTGCCGGCAGGATGGGCGTGCTCCTGCCTGCTGCTGCTTCAGCAGGGCATCATGGCAATCATACCGAGGCCTGCGGGGGTTGGCACTGTGTGCCTGCGCTTGCGCGGGACCTTGGGGTGCGCAGGAGCGGGATGCCGCTGCGGCGCGGCTGCCATGGCTGAGGGCGCCTGGTCGCTGCCAGCTGAACCTCCATGCCAGCATGCCTCATGGTTGAGACTGCAGCTTAGCCTCCTGCACCGGAACAGGCTCTCACCACGACTCCCCCGGATGCAAACATGCGCTGCTGTCAACACCGGGCTGCGGCGGCGGCGGCAGCAGGCGGGACCGGTGGCGCCACCGCCAGCAGCAGCACGCCTACGCTGGCAGCGCCGCGGCTCTTCAAGTGTTGGATCTCAACATCTTTTGCCAGCAGGCTTGGCGGTGCTGCCTGAGTGATGAGGCTGCAGCCTAGCCTCCTGCACCTGAACAGGCTCTAAGCACTGCTTCCCAGGATGCAGGCATGTGCTGCCTGTTCAATCCCGCCAGCCATGGCTTTCAACTGTAAACATGAGTGACACCTGGTGATGCCACATCATCCGTGATCATACAGCAATGCAGCAGCAAAGTGACCAATGCCCTGTGCCTCTGGAGGGTCAGGCTAGCTCGCCGTCGCTGCCTTCGCTGCCCGGTCCGCCGCCTATGCCGCCGCTGCTGAACTCGCCCGTCCGCATCGCCAGCGCCAGCTCGGGGGGCGTGAGCTCTGACGCCAGCGTGCCGCCAAGGAGCGCGTTTGCCGCCTGTGTGAGGGAAGTTGCCATGCGGGTGTGGGTGTGTGGCGTGGCAATGACAGGCTCGCTGGGGCGTGCGCCCCTGCACGGCATGGTGCGCGTGCCTGGCCTTCCCAGCCGGGCCCCCCTGGGCGGCGTGCCTGCAGCTCCTGCAGCCGCGCCAGGTTGCGGCTCTGCGTGAAGTTCTTGATGATGAACTCGCTCACGTCTGCATTGTTGATGTGCACCTGCGCTTGTTGCGCCGGAGTGGGGGAGCGGAAGGGAGCGGCGGGGAGGAAGGGATTTTGATGCGGCGGAGCAGGCGGCCTGTCTCAGCCCCTCACACGCGCTTTTGGGCTGCAATTCCGTGTTTGGCAAGTCCCCACCCCCACCCCCACCCCACCTTCATCGCCACCGTCCACCCCCCCTGCTCACGATACAGCCTGAGGCGCGGTCCCGCAGAATGGTGCGGGTGGGCTCAATGTTGAGCACGTCGCCCTGCGGCAAGCCCATGCATTACATGAGGGAAAGGAGAAGGAAGTGGAACAAGATGGCACGTGCGCCCTTCGTAAGATCAGCAGCCGGCATGCGAGGCACACACACACACAGAGGGGAGGCAGAAGTGTACGCTACGAGTGAGCCCCTCCCAGCACCGCCGCTGGTGCATGCGGGCAGGCATGTGCTGCAAAGCCAGCCTCCTGCTGTGGGCACTCGACCTGTTTCCCCTCCCCCAGCCCGCCCCCCTCACCTCGACCTCCACCCCCTCTGGGTTCACCAGCTGCACATGGTCTCCCGTTACAAATGGCCGCGTCATGAACTGCGCCACGCAGCAAGGGACAGCCGTGGCTTATCGTCGCGTGTTCGGAGGCACGAGCGGGCTGCGTGCCAGCCACCTGCCGCACTGGTTCAGACCATCAAAGGGCAGCCGGGCGCATCCGACGCCTCGGACTTAATGTGCCCTTGGTAACGAGGGCACCTCGTCTCTACCCGCGCTGCCTTTGCGCCGCCCATGCTTGGCCCATCGGGCAGTTCTGCACACATAGCCCCCCCCCATGCCCCACCAGGGACACCGCCGCCGCCAGGTTTGCCAGCAGCTGCTGGGTGGCCAGCCCCAGCACCACGCCCAGCCCGCCCACAGACGCCGTCAGCGCGCCGATGTGGAACCCTGCAGGATAGGTGGTGGTGGGGGTTGGGTGTGGGGGGGGTCGGGAGGGTGGGGGCGGGGGGACAAGGGCAGAGAGCCCCACCGAAGTAGTCGGGCCCGACACAATTGCCGCCAACAGGCCTCAACGTCAATGTGATTTAATGATTGATTCAAGCCAGGGAGAGCGAGGGTTGGAGGTCGGGCTGCCCTTGCACTTGCACCACCAGCCTCTGCCCCTAACCAGGTGCTGCGAAGCGGCGCAGGCAGGACCAGGGGCCGGCACCGCAGTGCTGGGCGACAGAGCAGCTCACCAAAGCCGACCAGCGTGATGCCCGCCGCAGCCATGACGATGAGCACGCTAAGCGCGCTGCTCAGCAGGCGCAGCAGGGGCACCGCAGCGTCGTTGTGAGGGTCCCTGCAGGGCATGTCGGGTAAAAAAGTTGCAGGCCGCGCTACAAGCAGCGGCAGCATGCGCAGCTAGCCGAGGATGCACAGGGGCATCGTGCAGTCCAGGTTGGGGACATGCGGGGGCGCTCCAGAGCTGTGCAGGTCGCCAGCAAGAGGGCGGTCGGGCGCTGCTGGGAAGCGCCGGCAGCGCGGCGTGCTGCTGGCACTCACGAGTCCAGCTCTATGCAGCGCGCCTGCCAGGCGATCACCCGAGACTTGAAGTTCAGGGCCGCCGAGGCAACAGCCACAATCAGCACCAGCTCCGAGCAGTCCTGCAAAAAGAGCTTGGGGGCAGGGGCAGGTTGATGAGGTGATGTCATCAAGCAGGCTGGTCGGGGGGGGCATGCGAGCGCGAAAGCGCGTCCAAGCAGCCCAAGCGCCAGGAGCAAGCGCTGTAGGGCACAGCATGGCCAGCAGATGAGGTCATGGGCAAGAACACATGGCACACATGCAAGCAGCTGCCCTCTGCCGCAGGCACACAAGCAGCGCTGATGACGAGGGGCAGGCCTTGTCGCCTGACACGGGCATCCATGTCAGTTAGCAGGCGGCAGCCCGCACCCCAGTCACGCATCGCACGAACCTGCACCAGTTGGGTGAGCCACTGCAGGGCTGGCAGCACTTGGAGCTGCTTGTTGCCCGCGCCCGCCGCCAGCGTGCACCACTGCAGCGTGGCCAGCAGCCAGCCATCCATGCTGCCTACGGCCGGGGCGGCACGGCGTGAACACTTGAGGTGGAAAGGGATGGGAAGCAGGGGCCCGCGGTCGGCAAGGCCAGAGCCTGCGGCCAGGCTGCCAGCAGCAAGGGGCCAGGTGAGCAGGGCGCACGGCTGCTGCATAGCAGCAGGGCCGCCAGCCTGTGTACCGCCAGCCTGACCCTGGGGGTTCGCTGGCGCTTGCAAGTGATGGTCGCAGGCCGGCCGGCTCCCAGGGCTCCACCCTTGCCCCGCCGTCGGCTCCGCCCCGGGGCTCACAGCTGAGCAGGGAGGCGGGGTCGACCTGCAGCTTGGTGGCCGCCACCTCAGCCAGCGCCAGCACCACAGTCGCCGCCCTCGTGGCGCAGTAGAGCGGCAGCAGGGCCTGCGGCGCCCGCGGCAGGGGGGCAGCGGTGTGGGCGGCGCTTGAGGGGCTGCAGCGCAAGCCAAGCGGTGCGAGCGATGCAGTGCAGTGCATGGCAGCACTGAATGCATGACAGCAGACAACATTCAGGAGATGTGTTCGCGTGATGACAGCCACGCCGCGCGTCCCACGGCGCGCACATGCTCGCCTCCCCATATCCCTTGGCTGCGCCTTGCCGCACCACCCACCCTGCAGGGCCGGACGGCGGAGGCCACCAGGGCTGCGCTCGCATCGAACCCCGTCTGCCCCGCCGCCTTGATGCGCTGGCCTGCGGCCGAGTCCAGGGCACGCAGGGCGAGGCTGCCCACCAGTGCAGCAGCCGCCAGGAAGGCGAGCAGGTGAATGCTGCATGGTGGGGGCGAGGTGCAGGCGGGCAGGGCTGGCTGGCACTATAACGGCTGGCAGAGAGGGCTCTCGCAGGGTGGCCACTGTTTACCGCCTACCCCCCTGCCAGCTTGAAGGTATTAAAAGGTATTACGTTCAACAGAAAGGGAGGCCGCGCACCTGCGCTGTGCTGCTGCCTCCACACTGCCCAGCTTCATCAACTCATCCACCAGCGGCACACCGGTGGGCTGCACAAAGTAAGCAGGCTGGCACGGCAGCTTGGGGCACGCGTGCATTGTGCCCGCCGCAATGGGAACGCGTTACAAGTGCTCGTGCAGGCAGGACGGATCCAAGCCACACAAGTTTGAAGCCCTCGGCCTTGCCTCGTAGATCAAGTCACCATTGGCCAGGTTGAAGAGCGGTGTGGCTGTGCAGCACTGCCGCTGCAACGCTTTGCTCCGTTTCCTGCCGGCGGCGTGGCTGCGGCTGCTGGCTTCACGTTGATGCTGCACCGGGGGCTGCCTGGCAATATTTGCTGCATTGAACACTCCTTTGCACAGTTCTACGGCCCTAGGTTTGAGGATTCGAGGGCCTCTGCAAGCCGATTGCGCCGGGACCGATGGTATACGAGCTGCCGAGCGCAGCGCCGCGCTCATGGTCCTCTGCACTATCGTGTAATAGACTTCAGATCCAGGAAGCACTGAATTACGAAAGGACACAACCAAAGGAGCAGCAAGCTGGGAGCGTTTGCTTTGTGTGGCCTTTCGGGCGATCGACTGTGGACCCCATTGACCATTTGGTTATTCCTCGGTTTCGGTTCTGGGCCTTGAACGGCAATCGGCGGACAAGGGCGCAGCATGCCGAGCAACTGCTGGCACCAGCAAGGCGATGACTGCTGGGGCGATCTGCTGCTCTGAGGTCGCCATCGCCTGCTCACTCATACATTCGTGCTGGACATTCCATCGCCCTGCTAACCTGAGCCAGCTCCAGAACCCTGTTGCCGCGATGCCTAACCGTGCGCGCATTCTGATCATCGTGGGAGACTTTGTTGAGGACTACGAGGTGCTATTGCCTGTTGGGGAAGTGGCGGAGGCGTGGGAGGGAGTTGCCAGCGTTTCTCAGCCCTCCACCGCCCTGGGCACCTGGTAGTGCAAAGATGAGAGCCTAAATTTGTGATCGCCGACGCAGCCAGGCCTGCACAGGACCACCAGCAGCACAGGGGCGGCTGCGCTGGCGCCGCCACCGTCCGTCAACCACGCCCACGCCGCCTCTTGCTCTGCGCACATGCTCTGCCATTTCGGGCCCCTGCTGGCAGCTAAGTTTGCAATGCAATGCGAAAAAGCAAGCAACCAGCAGCCAGCGCCTTCACACCCGCGTGCCGCACCTGCCCGGCCTGCAGGTGATGGTGCCCTTCCAGGCGCTGCTCATGCTGGGCTTCCAGGTGCGCTGCCGGGCCCAGGCAAAAGCTGTAGTTTTGTGATGTCCTTTCTTCGCAGTGGGCAGAAAATGTGGGCTCATTTTGTGCTGGAGAAACTGCCTGACACAGCAGGACTGCCAATACGGCCAAACAGGCCCGCCTCATTGAGAGAGCTGCCGTGAGAGGTGCACCATCCACCACTGGCTACAGGAAGCGCAGCCGAGCTAGCAGCCGCACGGCCTGCAGAGCTGGCGTTGCACCAGCGTCCACGCATGCATGGCGCTGCGCCTGCTCATGTGCCGGCCTGCTGCCCCCCTGCCGTGCAGGTGGACGCTGTCTGCCCGGGCAAGAAGGCCGGGGACACCTGCAAGACGGCTGTGCACGACTTTGAGGCAAGGCGACTGCTGGCCGGGCCTGTGATGACAAGATGGCGGTCTGGAATGCTCTGGGTCCACCCAGCCCCTCCCTCTTCCCAAACAAGCCAGCACTTGAATGCGGTTTTTGGACCTGCGCTCGGTGCTGGGCCAGGCGGTCGCCGCCCCCCCTCAACCCCCCAACCCCCCAACCCCCCAACCCCACCCCCACCCCCACCCCCACCCCGCCGTCTCACTGCAGGGCGACCAGACGTACACCGAGAAGCCGGGGCACAACTTTGCGCTGAACGCGACATTCGACGACATCAGGCCCGAGAGCTACGACGCCCTGGTGATCCCCGGGTGAGGTCGAGAGCTGCTGCTGGCCACGCTGCCAGCCTGGCCCGGGCAGCGCACGAGGCACCGCGGCAGCGGCGACGGCGGGCTGTCGGCCAGTGATGAGCCGAAGAGCCAAGACGCCACCCTGCCCACGGTGGTTCCTGCGCCCCTTGAGGCTGCCTGAGGGGCCATCCAGGGACGAGGCGCGGCAGCAGGGAGCCCCCCTGTGCTGCTTTCAGTGCCCTGCTGCGCCTGTAGCCTGCTCGGCCTCCTGCTGCCCCTCCCTCCTGCTGCGCAGCGGGCGCGCCCCAGAGTACCTGCGCCTGAATGGCAAGGTGGTCGACCTTGTCAAGTACTTTGTCGAGTGAGCAGGGCAGCTGTCGCGCACCCGGGTGCTGCCTCGTGCTGGTTGTGCGGACCGGTAGCAGGGGAGGGCGCTCCTGGGATGCAAGCTTGGCAAACCTGCTGGGGAGCGAGCAGGGGGCCCTACACGCTGCCTTTTTGAGCTGGGGGCGGGTCAGGAACACGAAAACGGCTGATGAGCACGCCTGGCTTCTCTGCCATGCCTGCCCTGCCACAAACCTCGGCGCTGCAATGCGGGTTCCCTGCCCTGCGTTCCCGCCACGCCTACAGCGCACGCAAGCCCATCGCCGCCATCTGCCACGGGCTGCAGCTGCTCGCGGCGGCAGGTGCGGCGAGGGGCCTGGGCGCGCGGGAAGGTGCTGGCTGCTGCTGCCAGGGGCGGCGGGCAGGGCGGCAGTGCCATTCAAGGGGGCATCGACAAGGCCTGCGCGCCCAGGGCAGCTGGCGCCCCCAGCCCCTTGGCTTCAGCTCCTGCCGAGGCATGGGGCCAACAAGCCATGCACGCTTGCTGCGCCTTCCTGCGACCCTGCTCTGCCTGAAATGCCTGCCGTGCAGGCGGCGTCAACGGCCGCACCTGCACAGCCTACCCCGCCTGCGGCTACGAGGTCAAGGCCAATGGAGGCATCATGAAGGTGCGCTGCCGCCGGGTGTGCTGCACACCTGCCCGCAGCCGCACCCCTGCTGCCAGCAGCAGCTGTTCTGAAGCGCTGCTCGCATGGCGGAGGCCGGACGCTGCGGCCCTCACCGTGGCAGAGAGGTCGGGCCTTTGGTGCCTCTCTGGCGCCGCCTTGAGCCTCGCCATGCGTGTTTCAACGGTGGTCCCCAGACCCGCTCAGCTTTCGCTCTGGATGGCGCAAAGCCCGGCCAACCTTGGGATCTCAATTTTCTGATCACACTTTGAGCCCCTCCACATTGTGTCCCACCTGCAGGATGTGGAGGCGTCCGAGGTGGTGGTGGATGGCAACCTGGTGACGGCGCCCGCCTGGCCCGCCCACCCCAAGTGGTTGGCCGCCTTTGTCGACGTGCTGGGCTACAAGGTGGGCTGGGGGTGGCTGCGAGGGGCAGGCATTGTGAGTGAGTGAGAGATTTAAACCCACGGAGGCATTCGCCTCATTGTGGGCGCTGCTCCCGCACTCATGCCGCCTGATGCTGAAGGGTTTGTGTGCCCGGCAATCAGGCACTCTGCAGCCGGTGCCGGCCACACAGACCTTCCGCAGCATCAGGCGGCATCAGTGCGGAGAGCACGCCCACAATGCGTTGCGTGTCCCTCGCTGCCCGGTGCTGGGCAGCTGGCGACCGTGTGGCGCGGCATGCGGAAGAGGGGCGGCCCGGGAATAGCACCTGTGTTGGTGCCCGCGTGCCCGTCCCGCCCTCTGCTACCCCTTGGCCCCCCTCGGGCCTGGATTTCTGCTGGGGTTTTCAGCCAAGCAACCCGCCCCCATGCACCCCACCCTACCCATGAGCCCTTCCACCGCCCTCGCAGGTGGTGCACAAGGATGGGCACAGCCCACGCGCCCCCTTTGTGCCCGCCCATAGCTGAGGCCGCGCCCAGCAGGCCTGGCAGCCCAAAGCACTTGCCAGCTGAGACCAAGCCAGGTATTGCACTGTCGGCAGGCAGGCGGTGGGTTGTGCCGAGCGCTCGCCCTCACATGCCCAAGCCGCCACCCTCCGTGCACGGAAGAACGGCCCTCCTGCCAAGCGCCCACCCGTCCTTGGCGGCAGCCAGCCAACCAGCCAGCCAGCCGACATTCATGCCCCATTTATCGTCTGATTCCCGGCGGTCTCCGCCTCCACTTTCATGATGCAACCCCCTTGCCTGCCCCGCCTTTTGCGATGCATGCTCAAAGTTTTGGCGCTCTCTGTACCCCCTGTTTCCCTTGGATCAACCATTGCAGTGATTTGTACACGGCCTGTATCTTGCTGCATCTTGAAATGCTACACGCAGTCTCTCCAGCTCACAGGTCACAGGAGGATGCAAGTCACGAGGGCACATGTTGCAGCGAGGCAACGAGCAGCAGGCAGAACGCAGCACCCAACCGCTGGGGCTTAAGAGGCATGGCTGGCATGGCTGGTGATGTGCGCCATGCAACTGGTGCTTAGCAAGCCCAATTGATAAGTGCCTGCGCGTCGCAGTGCAAGCAGCGCAACTCACTGCACCTCCGGGGCAGCCAGCAGCTGGCGCAGCACAGCTGCATGCGTTAGCATGTCAAAGGCCGTACCGATCCAGTACCACGCCACCTCGCCCGCCGAGTAGGCGCCGCCCAGGCGGCGGCGCGTGTCGACAGAGGACAGGCGGATGACGCGGTCGGTGTGGCGCGAGTGCCAGGTGAGGATGTAGAAGAGGTGCAGGGCGGCGTGGCCGGCGCACAGCGCCAGCAGGGCCGCTGGGGCATGCCCGCCTGCATGAGGGTGGCGGGAACGACGGCTCCGTGAGGCCAGGCCGACTCCTCGCAGGCAGCGGCTGGCTTGGCCGCCGGCTCGGCTGTCCCCGAACAGATCTGAGGCACCCAGCAGGAGGGCTCCAACCAAGTGCTCTCCCCCCCCACCACCACCAACACCCCGTGAGCTCACCCGTAAGCGCCAGCGCAGCCCAGGGGGACAGCAGGTCGAGCACGAAGTAGAGCCGCCGTGCCTTGAGGGCCTCATACTCCTGGCTGGGCCCTATGCCAAGCAGCACCTGCACTATGCCATGCAGCGGTTGCAGTTTTGGGGCAGAACATCTCACAGGATGCTTGCCCACGGTTTCTGAGCCGAGCTTGCTTCATGCGTCAGGGGCGGCGCACCTGCCGCAGGGGCGATGCTGGTCGGCAGCTGGCTTTGCGGCGTTGGCGGGGACGGGTGCAGGCGGCGCAGGCAGCGCTCACACAGCAGCTCTCCTGCAGTCCAGGCCCAACATAGCTCTCTGGCGGGAACTCCACTGCCATTTTCCGTGTAAGAACCCATCAGCATGTTGCTTGCCTGACCGTGTGTGAGCAGAAGCATCAGCTCGGTAGCTGCCGCTGCCAGCGCCGGCGCCGGGAGACAGGCAGTCACAGGCAGCGCCTCTGCCAAACCCATAGCGCCTGGCAGCCGTTGGACACTGTGTAAAACGCATGTGAGAAGGAGAGGCGGTGGTCTAACGGGAAGAGATGACGAGATGGAAAGGCAGCAGCCTAGCTTGTGTTCTCGGCAGCTGCAGCACCCTGCTCCAGCTGGCTTCCTCTCACTGGCAGATGGCAGGCAGCTATGGAGACTCGCCAGTCCAAGCAGAAGCGCCTTTGTCAAGGACAAAGCGCCACAGAATGATTCAGAGCAACCACCCGACCCGGCTGCTCAAGTTTTGCCTGCTTTGCTGCACTGCTTTCATCTGCCAGCGCTCACGCCTCCAGATACCTGATACCTCCAGATACCTGATACCCATGATTCAGAGTTACCCCGACCTGGCTGCTCAGCTTTGCCTGCTTTGCTGCGCTGCAATCATCCGACAGCGCTCACGCCTCCAGATACCTGATACCTCCAGATACCTGATACCATGATTCAGAGGAACCTGACCTGGCTGCTCAGCTTTGCCTGCTTTGCTGCGCTGCATTCATCCGACTGCGCTCACGCCTCCAGACCTGATACCTCTCCTGCGCTTTCTCTCTCCACCAGCGCTTGGCCCAGCACTCCCAGCCTGCCATGCCTTGCAGACCTGGCATCTCCACAGCTGCCAGCATGTACCAATCACACGAAAAACAGCTGTTGCTTATTGTTCAAATGGTGGAAGAAACTAGCTGCGACTGCCGCTAAATCCTGCGAGGGCGCTGCAGGCGGGGCGCCGCGCTCGTCGCGGCCGCCACCGCCGGCTGCTGCTGCCTCGCCCCGGCCGCAGCGGTCTTGCCGAGGAATTATGAGCGCTGCCAACTCCCTCTACGTGGCCAAGCAGCTTGGGGGGTGGGCTGCTGTAGCACGATCAGTCAAGGGTCGTCTGGACAGCCCCCGCTTCACATTGCCATTGGCGCTGCCCCTCCCTGCTCAAAGATCGTGGCCTCCTCTTCAAGCGCCGTCTGCGCGGCAGGGAGGCGGGGCAGCAGGACAGGAATCGGCAATGCAGCGCAACAGTTTTGACTCTTGAGCTGTGCTGACTGCTCGACAGCAGGCATGACGGCGAGGCACCCCTGGAGATGCCCAGATGCAGGCAGAGTCTGACGAGCCACACTGCAGGCCGCAAACCCCACACCGCAAATGCACAGGCCAGGACAGGTCACAACAAGCTTTGACTGGTAATTTTGACTGGTAAGAACGACAGCAGCGGCGGCGGCGGCGGCTTGCCTGCAGGTTGCGGATCTTGCGCGCCAGCACCTCGCAGGCGGTGAGCACAATGTCCTCGGGCCGCAGCACCCCCGTGCCCTCCACCCGGAAGATGAAGGTGTCCTGCGCCCAAGCAAGGGGGGGGGGTGCAGGAGGGGGCCAGCTTGGGGATGGAGGCCAGGGGGGTGGGACCTCCGACTTGTGGGTC
>KQ481993.1:1266270-1277576 GCA_001430745.1 Auxenochlorella pyrenoidosa
TCTGCACCTGCATGCAGCGAGCGGCCACCCTGGCAGCAGCGCCTACGGCGGCCGCGGCGGGCAATGCAGAGGCGGCGGCGGCTGCAGCGCAGGCAGAGGCGGCGGCGCAGGGGCTTGCGCCGCAGCCCGCCAGCGGGGAAGATGCGGCGGCAGCAGAAGTCAGTGAGGCGGAGGACGACAGCTGGCGAAGCCTCTGGGAGGACGAGGCGGCCCTTGCAAGCGTCTCATGGCTGGTGGAGCAGCTGGGCGGCAGCAAGCAGGGGGCGAGTGGCTGCGTCGCAGTGGCAGCGCAGGGGCCTGCGCTGCAGGTGGCCGGCGGGGAGAAGGAAGGCGACGCAATACCGACAGCGGCAGCAACCGCTGCCTCATCCTAGCCCGCCGCAGCCGCTGCAGGCGCCACTGCCTGGGTCACCTCAGCCAGGGTGGCTGCTGCCTCCATCTGGCCGTGCAGAGGCCCGGCGTCCTCAGGCTCAACCACTACACCGGCGCATCACTCATCATTCAGAACTCACTGATGGCCAATCAGGCAAATATGCATGACGGGCGACAAGCCTGTGGTAGTGGTCGGCCTTGAGGCGCCAGGCCTCTGCACAGCCACAGGCAGGCGGCGGCCACCCTGGCGGACCTGGCCCACGAACAGACACCTGCATCGGCTGCGGCGGTCTACGAGGAGGCAGTGGTTGCTTCGGCCGTCAGTGGCGTCCGGGCAGAGGCTGCGGCGCAGGAGCTTGCGCTGCAGGTGGGGGAGAGCGCTTTGGTTGCGGCAGCCGGCACGGAGGATGGCTCGGGCAGCGAGGCCAGAGACGGGTTACAGATGCAGGCGCAGGCACACACGCTGCCGCAGCTGCCGGTCGCGAGCACAGCAACAGCTGGCGCAGTGGAGATGCCCACTGCTGCGTTCAAACCTGCCATGGGACCGCACTCCAGAGCATGCCTGCTGGCTGGGCTGCCAGAGCCCAGCAGTGCCTGCAGCTCCCGCTCCACTGGCGCTGGCACTGCGCGCTGTCATGTGCGGCAGATGTCGCACCCGGATGGCCCGCGGCCCTGGAGCGGGCAGCTGCAGGCCCGACTGAGCTGCCCGCGCCAGCGGCACCAGCTGCGCCTGCTGCCTGCTGCATGCAGATGCTGACGCCTGCACCGGAGCCAGCCGCGTCCGCGCATGCCTCAGCCAAATGATCGCTGGGCGATGGCGAGTGCGGCTTGCAGCCATCACACTTGGGCAGCAAATCGGCCGAGTTCCATTTCGCTGCCTGGTCAACGCCAGCAGGCGTGTCGCAGTCAGCTTGGCATTTACGCAGCTGAGCAACGACGTGCCTGTGGCGTCGACCAAGCAAAGAAATGAAACTCGGATGATTTGCTGCCCACATGTAAGGGCTGCAAGCCGCAGTCACCACCGTCCGGCGATCCGTTGGCTTAGGCATGCGCGGACGCGGCTGGCTCCGGTGCAGGCTTCAGCAACAGCATGCAGCAGGCGATAAGTGCACTGCCCCTTCCAGTGAGCGCGCAGCGGCGCGCAGCTGGCAGCAGCGTATTGCGTGGAAGGGCAGGAAAGGCTGGCAGTGCCCTTGGACGGCATGCCGTCCGTGAATCACAATGGCACGCCGTCCAAGGGCACTGCCAGCTATTCCTGCCATCGCTTTTTGAACGTGAGAGGGCTACATCAGGGCCGAGGCAGCAAGGGGCTTATTTCGGAGGGGCAGGCGGTGCAAGCTGTACTTGCAGCGCCAAACTGCAGCGGGGGTGCGAGCGCAGCGGCGCACACCTTGGACCCGGCTACGCGGCCATTCCAAGTGCTGTTGGCACCGGAGCGGGGACCTTCAGCAGGCAGGGCGGCATGTTGAGGGTGGGCCAAGACGGGTTGCAGCCACGATTAGCAGGCAAGGTTGCAGGGCCTGCTTCAGAACCCATGAGGCAGGCACAAAGAAGCAGGAACTATGGCGGCACCCCCAGAACTGCACCTCACCCAATACTCGCTCAACAACCCATAGGGCATCAGCACTTCAGGTTGAGTCTGTATATTGAGTGGTCAAAGTCACGGAGTGCACCCTGCAGGCACCCAAAATCACGTGCCATTTTCACCACTTCACCGCCACTTCACCGCCGACTGCCCCTGGCGCCACGGGCCACCTGCGCGCAATATGAGCTCGTCTCCGCGGCCTTGGGGGGCGCTGTGTGCCGTGAAGCACCGGATCGCAGGCCCCTGCTCCACGTTGCGCTCTGCCGAGGCGAGGTCTCGTGAAAACTTGGGCGGCGTGACCTCAGAGGCTGGATAACTCAAGCGAAGCCTTGGCAAGGCAATTGAAGCTGGCGCAATGCATGGGTGCGATCGCAGAGGGTGAATAATCAGCCTGCTGGCCGCGCTGGCAGGGCTTGCCTGCCCCTCTCCCTGTCTGCACGAGCTGCCCATCGCCTTTCTGCGTCCTTCCTCCACCTGTAAGACTGCGATAGGCTGCGTCTAGCATGGAGCCGGGCCGGGTGAGCAGCCAGCGGTTGAACCCCAACTTGCGCAGAGACTGGCAGCGCTCGGCCCTGTTGCCTGCATTTTTCGCATGCGTTGTGTAAGGCCTGACGGCGCAGCACGGGGCGGCGCAGGTCTGCGGAGAGGCAATTGACGTGCCAGCGCCCCCGCCTGCCCCGCCTGCCCCGCGCCAGCGCTCGCCCATGCTCTTCCCTGCAATGCAGACCACCCCAACATGGCTGCACCGGGCAGTGCCTCCTGAGCTACATGACAGCCACTACTGCGTGTCTGGTGCCGCCATCGAGCTCTGCGGCTCGCGGGAGAGCCTGCTGGCCCGCACAGTGGCACACCTGGTGAGCTGCAGTGCCGCTGCCTCCTGCCTCCTGGCTTTGAGACCCAGCAAAAGATAATGGGAATGTTCGGCTGCCAGATGCAGACACCCCTGAATTCGCTTTCAATATGCTCCACAGGCAGTAAGCTAACCAGCTCTCTGCCCTGGCTGGCCGCAAACTGCCCAGCACCCACCTCCTGCTCTCTCTCCCTGCTGCAGGGGCTGCCCGAGATGGACATTTTTGACTTATTTGACAGCCTGAACACCAAGAAGAACTTGAAGCAGTTCAGAGGTGGCCAGGCACACGTGTACACGTGGTCTTGGACAAACTGTGACCTGCTCTCCGCCCGCCCCTCGTCGCCTCTCATCCCAGATGGCGCACCTGTGGCGTTCAAGCACATGATGCCGCCGGGAGTTGGCAGAAACTTCACACTGGTGAAGACTGAGGAGGACCATCAGAGGGCAGGCGAGCATGGAAGTTCAGGCGGCTCAGTGCATGCTGGCAGGCAGCGCAAGCAGCGCACCTTGAAAGGACAGAAGCAGGGTGCAGGCAATGCTTGCGCGTGCCCTGCCGTGCAGCTAGCCTGAGCAGTCTGCCATTACTGGTGCCATGCTTTGGCCTGCAGCATAGGGCCAGCTACTGGCAATTCAAGCTTCTTCGTGCTGCCATGCCTTTAACTACCGCTTCCTTCCTCCTCAACCACCACTGCCCGCTGCCTGCCCTGGCTGCCTGCAGCGCGGCACTCCCAGCGCGCCTTGAGCCTTGAGCTCAACCTGCTGGACGCCTTCCATAGCAGAGGCTGTGGCGACCGCGTGGTCAAGCCCCTCGCCATGGTCTGCTCCCCAGGTGTCTTTTGTGCAGATGAAGAGAGCAGGAAGACGACTTGGTGGGAGGTGAGCTGTCAGTTTGCCTTGCGGGCTGCTTTCAGCACTGTCAGCTTGGGCCAATGTCTGCTTGCCCCGGCGGCGCGAACAGTTGTCGTTTCAGTTGGACCAGAACCAAATCCAGCGCGGGCTGCATCCTAATACCTGCATGTTGCCCGCTGCTCCCCTGCCGCAGCCCACTTATGGATACCTGATGCCCGCCTACCCGCGGGCTCTGTAAACAAGCTGATGGTGGACATCTGCCACCGGTGGGTGCCCCCTGCATCCGCACCTCTAGGTGTTGCGGCACCTCATGGACTGAGACTCAACGCGTGCAGCCTGCCGCCAGCCTGCGCCACGCCCTGATGGATGTGACAGCACTCAACGAGCCCACCATCTCAAGCCCCTCGCCTGGCAAAGTTTCCAGCTGGGCCGCCCTTTCTGCACCCTGCTGCACCCAACGCTCTCGCACAAAGGCATGCGCCCTACCCCTGCAGGGCTCTGCCGCCCGAGGCCGGACAGCGGTTCCTGAACATGCAAACCCTGTCTTCAGAGTACAGCACCCTGCTGGGCGAGCTGCGGCGCTTCCACACCACGCCCGGCCTGCGGCTGCAGCTGCAGGACCTCACGGCCAACAACCTGCTCGTGGACGACAGCGGCCAGGAGATGCGCCTGCTGTTTGCCGACCCCGCCATGGCGCTACCCATCAGCGTGCTGCAGCGGCCCAACGCAGCGCGGTGAGTAATGCCTAAGCCGGGACAAAGCCGGCGGTGGCGCCTATTTCGCGCCTTTCCGTCTCCATGCTGGTGCTGCCAGCAGCACGGATTTACACTGGCCTCCAGCCGCCTGCGCATGCCCCCGTTGCTGCTCTCTTGTTGTGCTGCAGGCGCGATCAGATCCTGGGCACTTGGCTGTGGGGCTCTATGAAGGCGCGCAACGGCAGGTTTGACCCCACCGCCGACCTCTACTCCCTCTCCTTTGTGTTCGCCGAGGTGAGCAGGCAGCAAGGAGCCGCAGGGATGGCAGAAAGGGGTCGGTTGGTGCACGCATGCCTGCAAGTGGGCCGAGCCCTGGTGTTTGGTTCAACAGCAGAGGGCTGGCAGAAGAAGCATGCCTGCCGATGTGCAGGTGCGAGATGGAAGCGGGCTGCTGCCCACAGGGTGCCATCGCCCACAGCCCCCTTCCCTTGCCATGGCGACACCCGCAGATGTGGCTAGTGGCGGAGGGCGCCCCGTCCCCTGTTTTTGAGCTGATCCAGGAGAACCGCATGGATGTTGATAGGTAAGCGCCAGTGCAGCATGCCAACAGCTACTGCCAGGTTGCTGTCCTCTCCTGCTACCATAGCAGGCAGAGTCCTCGTGCCAGCCAGCCTGGTCAGTTGTGAAATCGACTGCTTTCTGGCCATTCGTCCAGCCGCAGTGCTGCCGCATCAAGAGGCTTGTCTGCCTTTGAACGAAGGGAACGTGCATGCAGGTGGTGCAAACTTGAGAGCATGTCTTTCCTTGCCCCTTGCAGGGCGCAGGGCGTGCGCTTTGTGCGCTCCCTGGTGGCCCAAGTGCTGCGCTCGCACCTCAACGCTGGCAGCATCTTCCCCCGCATGAAGCGCCACCTGCCGGTGAGGGGACATGCCCGGTGTCGCCCAGGTCACGAGTGGGAATATGTTGCGGAGCAGGCCGTGATCGGAGCACAGCAAGCGCCACAGGCAGGCGGGGCTGGGCAGCTGGACAGCCACGGCATGGCTTGTGGCCAGCTCAACCCACCAGTCCTGCCTCTCTACCCTCACCACTCCCCCCCCGCGCAGGTGTCGTGGCTGGGCGCCTGGGCGCTGCTGATGGGCTTCCGCGACCACCAGAACGAGGAGCAGATGCGGCTGGGGCTGCCCTGCCTGCGCCCTGGCGAGGAGGAGATGCTCGAGGTGGCGCAGCTGTGGGCGCGCGTCTGCGGCGCCGCAGAGGTGAATGGGCCTCAGGGGTGCAGGGCCAAGCACGGTGGGCCCCGGTTACACTCCAGCCCCACGCACCAGCGCGTGCGTGGCATGTAGCGGGAGGGCTGCAGGCCCTAGCTTGCAGTTGTTGTTTTCACCTTACTTGTCTTGATGGCTTTGCTCCCTGCCGCCTCTCACGCCTGCCCCCGCAGGACCTGCCCCAGGACGTGACTGAGGAGCAGGCGCTCTCGCCCGCCTGCCAGCCGCTGGTGGGCGACATGTGCCGCCTGCTGGCCCGCCTGCTGCAGCTGAGCCGGTTGGAGGCGGCGCCAGAGGTGGGCGGGCAGGGTGTTTGGGTGTTGGGCCGCCCCAGGACATGGCTAGCAGCTGTTTGGCTCTGATTCCGGTCTTTGATGGAACAAGTCCTTGCCTGTGTACAGGACCTCCAGCACGAAGAGTGCATACGCGGGCCTGTGGGTGCATTCCCAAAGCTCCCGCCTGCTGCCAACCCACCTGCCTGCCCCCTGCCCCCAGCCTCCTCCCCACCTAACCCCTCTCCTCCCCCCCCCACCCCACCCCTCCCAGGACCCCGACCTCAAGTGGCTGGCCGCCAACTTCATGGCCCTGAAGCACCCGCTGGTGGCGGCCACGAAGGCGCAGGTGTGGTGTGCCTGTTGTGCTGCTAGGGTCCACTGCAAGTGCCTCAAGTGGGCCGCCCTGCACTGCATGGTGCCTGCCGCCTGCCTGCTCGCCCTCCTGGCCCCCCTCGCCCCACCACCCCACCCCCCACCCCACCCCACCCTGCCCTCGTCCTGCCCGCTAGCAGCCCCTGCTGCCCAGCTGCAGGAAGCAAACAGAGTTTTCGCTTGCTGCCGTATTGCCTCATGCCCATGCAGGGGGCGGCGGGCGCCGGCATCCCAGAGGGGCGATCCAAGGCCGTGGGCTGGTTGCATGCTGTGCAAGTAAGCATCCCGGGCACACGGGCCCCACCGCAGTGCTGCAATGCCGGCTCATGCTCCACAAGACTTTACCCGCACTACCCCTCTGCTCGTCGCCACTCCCCGCCCCTCCTCTTCCCTGCAGCGCGCCCAGTCGGCATGTGAGTATGCCGTCACATCAGAGCAGTTTTCGGCCGCGCTGATCAGGATCCGCGCTGAGCGGGAGCTGGAGCGCGGCATGCAGGCAGCAATGTGGAGCTGGTATCAGGGCATGGCTGCGCAGCTGCAGCCGGGCCAGCTGATGCCAGAGGCTGTGGCTGGACCCCTGCGGCAGTTGGCGGCCGCCGCTGGGGTGCAGGTTGTGTGGCCGCCGCCGGCTGCGGCCACCGACGGCCAGGCGCACACACCAGCTGCTGCAGCTGCAACTCAGCAGGCGGACGAGCAGCATGGGAGCGATGAGGGCGCACCTGTGCTGCAAGGCCGGCCCAGCGTGCTGCAGGGCGCCGGGCAGCAGGCACAGCACCTACCGTCTGTGCAGCAGCGCCCCACTGTGGCAGGGCAGAAGCGCAAGGCTGCCGAGGTGCCAGCTGGCTGACGATGATTGCGGCAGAAGCAGCTGCGGCAGAGGCAGCAGACGGCCAGGTTGTTGTCGGCCTGCCGGGTGACATCGAGATGTGCAAGCAGTTTGCTATGCACACGGCAGATGCATTAGCAATCAGCCCAAGTGGGCGCAACCCCCTGGTGGAGGCTGCTGCAGGGCAGCCCCAGCGCGCCGGCTGCCTCCCCGCCCAAGCCGCCTGGCCCAGCGCCGGCTGCCTCCCCGCCAAAGCCGCCCGGCCCGGCGCCCACCTCCTCCAAGCCTGCTGGCTTGCCTCTTGCCTTGCATGATGACCTCTCAAGTGGCACCTCTGGCAACGTTGCAGCCACCACCTTCACCCGCACGCCCGCCTCTGGTGGCGCCACCTCGCCAGCCAAGGCAGCGGCCTGTGAGACCAGCGCTGGCCCCTGCAGCAAGCGCCCGCGGCGGGGAGACTACAGCGGAGCGCTGCTAGCAGCAGGCGCAGCATTTCCAGCGCCGGCAGGGCCGTCTGCAGGCAGCGGCCCCAGCTTGCCTGCAGACGGGGGCAGTGGCGGGCAGCGGCCAGCTAGACCTGTTCCGGGCCATCACCTTGCCGGGTGAGGGGAGGGAAGGGTGGCTTTGGAACTGGTGGAGCAGCCTGTCAGCTTGGCACAGTTGTGGACCATGGCAGGTGCGCTGCCGTTGGCAACATGCCGGGCGCAGTGGGGTTCACTCGTGGCATGTGCCCGCTGTCATCTCAGTCCTGTGCAAACCAATCCAACAGAACCGTTGTCTTACCCCCGCCGCGTCCTGCAGAACTGGCTGACCGCTGCCTGGCAGCCTGGGCACACACGGCCGGGGACAACGTGGCAGGCCGAGGGTCAGCAAGAACAGGAAGGACTAGCGAGGACAGCAAGGATGCAGTGCTGGGACGCTGCGATCTGCAATTGGTGAGCTAATTGCCAGGCACCAGGGCACTTCTGGTCAGAAGCTGCTGAAAGCAATGCAGGCAGAATGGGGGATGACTCATGATGGCAGGGCAGGCCAATAGGGCGGCATGCCCAAGGGCACACGGTTGGCCGGGGGAAATGGCATGGGAAGCACCAACATGTGCTTGCTGATGATTCAACGCAGGCTAGCCTTGCTTCTGTTACGGCATGCTGTAAGAGCTCTCCGTCACAACAAAATGCAGCATGCACACCGCTGCAACGCTGCAACTGCTGCTACCTACACGACGGGTGCCACCTGCCGCTTCCCGCCGCTGCCACAGCAAGGGGGGCATCACCGCTCAGCCCAGGCAGCGCCCCGCGTGTCACATGCTTGATCGCCTCCATTTGCATTCATTTTACAGCGTAATGAGTTGAAATAATGGGGCACGAAGTCAAGTGGGCGGTCAAACATCACAAGTTGGGTGCCCCTGGCAAGACGCACAGAGTGTGTCGGTCGGTCATCAAGGGTGCGCATACGAATCACATCAAGGCAGGCACAAAGAGCCACTGCCATCTGGCAGTACCGCAAATAGAAAATAGCAGGGCAGCAGCATTACAAGCTCATGCGCAGGCAATACAATGCTGGTATCGCATGGCAGCGGACTGACCTCAGGCACTCGCCAGAACTGTCAGCTCCTTGAATGAATGCAATACGACCGGGGGGGGGACGTCATGTCGGGGCCCGGCTGGCACCCCGCTGCCAGCCGGCCAGGAAGGCGCCCGCCAGCGCCAGCATCAGCTGCGGCAGGAAGCGCAGGTTGGACCTGCGCCACTGCCGCTCCTCCTCCAGCCTTCCAAGGATGGCCTGCGGCAGCGCCAGCGGCAGCAGCAGCGAGGGTGGAGGCGCTGGCACCACAAGCCGTGCGTGGCGAGGCACCCGTCTGCCATCCGCCGGCAGGTTTATGGACCCCAACACCAGGTGCCACCAGCTGGCAGGCTTGGGCTGAACCGAAGGACAAGCTACCGCCATGGCACCACGGCGCGGGCGGCAAGCCAGTCTACCTGTCGATCGGCCGAGGCGATGCGGCGCATCCGGGCAAAATCCGCCTGCCGCGCCGCCTCCGCCTCGCCTGCTGCCTGCAGCATCCAAGAAGCAACAAGTGCATCATTCTTTCTGAGACTAAGCAGATTGTAACATTGCCTGCAAGACTGCCTGCCTGCAGCTGTCGCTGTGCGCTGGTCAGCCAGGCTCCGCCTTTGGCAGAGACTGACGCCCAAGCCGGCCGACGACAGTGCTGCACACTGGCTGTTGCCTGCGCATACTGCACAGTCTGCCCACCTGCAGCAGCTGCAGCAGCTGTTCATTTCTTTGCCGCAGGGCATCCACTGCCGCCGACAGCTCTGCCCCGCCCGCCTGGCTGCGCTTGAGCGCCGCCACCTGCTCAAGCAAGTCTTGTATTGGCACTGCAGCACAGGTGGAGCTCTCGCAGACCTAGTCTGATGCACTTTTGCAGGGGATCTGCAGGCTCCTTTAGCATTCAGAGCAAGCAAAGCAGATGCTAGGCCAGCAAATTTCTGCGGCAGTACTGCACAGCGGTGCTCACCGGTCACCTCTCCCTGCCACCGCTGCATGCAGAGCTCGCAAGAATCCACGACCTCATCGGGCCTCTCGTTGGCTGTCAGCAACCACTGCATCAGACAGTGGTCGTGAATGCCGGTGGTGCAGGCGCAGGGGCAGGCGATGCGCCCTCCTGCAAGGGAGCGCAGAAGGGTAGCAGGGCAGGGCTCGTGGCGGCGGCAAGGAGCGCGGCTTGCAACAGGCGGGCCTTGGGGCGGCCGTTCCTCGGTGATCGCAGCTGCTTTAGCACGCCCTCACCGGGCTCCCAGCATATGCGGCAAACGGGTTCTCCAACTTCACTAACTTCGCTCGGTGCTGTAGAGCCTAGCCGTGAAGCAACCTCGCTCATGCTGACAGGTTAGCGCCCAGGTGAGAGAAGAAGCTCGCAGCCTCCTTGCAAGTCAACCATAACATCTCTCGACACCCCGCCGCAGCGCGCCCGCCGCGTGTGGCAGGATTCCACCCCTGCCTGAACATGCTAAGATTTGCGCCTACATTGTGATGGATCTGTCAGCCAACATTCTTAATTGTGAACAATAATACCTGGGTCCTCTTTTGTTTCTCCTCTGTCTGGAATGCCGAAATCCCTGCAGTGGCAGCACAAGCTGATGCAGGCTGCACAGCCACGACAGCGCTGCTGTCATTTTTTCTTCAACAGGCCCGTGATTCCCTGGCTTCCTGCACGAAGCAGCAGCACTGGAGGGGCACCGTTTGGAGCTGGAGATGCTGCATTGCAATGCGTCCACCGCTGCCGCTTGCCGGCAGCGAGGCTTCAAGAGCTGTGGTCTCACAGCGCAGCAGGCAGCACATGCTGGTGGTGCCGCCCTCTCTCTGTCTACTGTCATCTGCGCCCCTGGCAATTTCTCCTGCACCAAGACTTGCAAGCAGCATTACACATCGCGGCACGCCTGCTATTTGCCTACAGTCAAAGCTACATCGAGTCGTGTAGCGGAGGGCAAGAGGCCTAGCGCTTCTTGCCGCGCCGGCTGCCGCGCTGCTGCACCGCCGGCGCGGCCGGCACGGGCAGCAGGGTGGCGCCCTCCAGCTCCCCCGCCGCCCCCGCCTGCTCGATTGTCTGCCGCGCCTCCAAGAATACCATGAGGTCGCGCACCTGTGAAGGCTCAAACAGCAGGGGAGCAAAAGCAAAGGTGAGGAGCAGAATTAAGGTGATACTTGAGCCGTCAGCAGGCGGGGAACAGAGACCAAGGGCGGCAGCTGGTCGGCCTGGATGGCGCCAACAGCGTGGCTTGCCGTGGCCCAAGGCGAGTCGGCAGCGGGGCGGCGCAGCGAGGCGGCGCGAGCGTGGTACCGGCCGGGGCCCACCTGCTCCTGCAGGTCTCGTATCGCCGCATCCTTCTCCGCCGTCATGCGCTGCAGCGCCTCCTCTGCCGCCTTGAGCCGCGCCTGCAGGCGGGGGCAGGCAGAGGCGCATGGGCGCGCGCTCAATAGGCAGGGTCGGGCTGGCATTCCCCGGCAGGGCTGCGCACGACTGCCCACCCTGCGCGCTCCCCCTCGGCACATCCCACCAAGGCTGCTGCCAGCACCCCGCCTGTGCCCTGCCGGCCAGCAGGGCGGTGCAAAGATCCGATGCCCGCGTCCGAGCTGCTGCCCATGTACAGCGTACCCAGCGCGAGCTCAGGGGACCGCGCCGAGAGTTCCACACAGCACAGCGCAGGCGCGCCCCC
>KQ481993.1:1282003-1296994 GCA_001430745.1 Auxenochlorella pyrenoidosa
CCCCCCCACCCCCCACACACACCAATGGTCAGTCTCACACACACACACACACACAAACACACACACACACACACGCACCCACCCCCGCTCACCGGCTTGCCGTTGAAGTCCCTGAAGAAGTCGTCGGCCCAGGCCTGCGACTCAAAGCGCAGCAGCACCAGGCACACGCTGCCGCGCCCCTCGCGCCGCACCAGCCGCACCTCGCGCACCTGCAGGGGGGTGGGGGGTGGGGTTTATACAAGGGGGTGAAGCCGCAGCGTGTGGCTTGGACACCAGGGGGTGTGGAGTCGAGACCACCGGTGCATGGAGCAAGGGCCCCGGGCAACACAAGGAGGAAGGGAGGCGCAGCGCGGCCTGAGCTGTGCCAAACAGCCGTGCAGCACACACCCACCCCACCCACCCCACCCACACACCCACACACCATCACCACCCCTCCGCCCTCACCCGCTCAAAGTACGCGCCCATGAAGGTGCACAGCTCGGCAAAGCCCATGTCCGCGGGCAGCGCCAAGATGCACAGCTGCTCGTTGCGCCCGGGCTGCGGCAGGGAGCGGAGGGGGGGAAGGGTCGAGGCTGGGCAGCACCGGGCAGCAAGGCTGGCAGTCGCGGGGCTGCAAAGGAGAAGACAGGGTGCACACCAGGCAGCCGCACCCCGAATGCGGCAGGAAACGAGGAAAACTGGCTGCGGGCCGGCGCCAGCAGAGCAGGCCCAGCCTTTGCTGCCCGAGGCCTGCATCTGCCTGCGCTGCCGCTCACCGGCAGGCCCGCGCCCTCCCCCGCCGGCTCCGGCTCGATTTCCTCGCTGGGCCCTGCTTCGCTGCCGCCGGCTGCCTGCTTCTGCTTGAGGTCGGCCATGCCGCTGGAGCTGCGAGGGGGCAGGTGGCGGTAGAGATGGACCCGGCCCACCTGCAGCGGGGGACAGCAGCCGTGTGGTTGCGCTCGTGCTCACTCTCATCCTCAGAAGGAAGCCTGGTGTGGCGCAGCAGCAGGAGTGTTTCTGATTTCAATCTCGCCGCAGCTACCATTTGGCTGGCCTTGCATGGCAGCAGCAGATGGTGGCAGCGCGCTTGCGCTGCGAAATGCAACCCATGTCCCGCCTGCCATTGCAGGATTGCAGGCGCCGCAACCCGCACCCACCATGTGCTCCACTCGAGGGTTGCCCGCAGAAAAAGTGATGTGGTCCGTCTCCACCTCAGCTCCAGTGGGCGTGCGATCGCCGGGTGTCGCAGGGTGCGAGCCCGAGGGCGAGGGCTGGCCACTGCCGCCGGCGCCCGCGTCGCCCCCGCCGGCGCCCGCCAGCCCCGCCGCCACTGAGGCGTAGGAGGCCGCCTGCCGCGGCAGATGGTTCACACGTATAGAGTACATGGCGCAAGGGCACGCCCTGGGCCCGCTGGGGCCCAAAAGGGTGGGACTCTGTCTGCTTTTACTGATCGCCGAGCCCCTGGAGAGGTTATGTCCCGCTTCCTGCAATGTCCATCGTTTGCAGCTGACATTGATTAGGAAGAGAACGTTCCCTCCGCAGCAGAAAGAGTCCTTGCAGATGAGCTGGCCGAAATGCACGAGAAACGCTCGCTTTTTCAGATGGATCGCGCTCTACAGTATTGTTCTGATCTTTGTTAAGCTTGAGAACAGCGCACATGAACTCCTTTTGACATTCGGTTGCGACTTGCCTGTCCGCTCGTTTCAAGGGCAGCGCGCAGCACGATTCAGCTGTTCACAGCATGATGGCGGGTCCAGGGGCGCTGGCGGTGCGCTTGACGCTTCTGGTCTCCGTCTTGTGCTCGGTGGCCGCCAGGCCGGTGCCTGGCAAGGTTGCGACCCCAGACTATACACTGTACCACACCAAGTGAGCCCCAGCTGCTAGCAAGCAGGGCCAGGGAGGCGCCATCCAGTCGTGAGCAGTCACCGCGCTCCCGCCGCTGCCGCCGGCAGGCGAGGGGTCACCACCCTTCCTCTGGCTGCGTGCCTACTCTCCTTTTCTGCAGAGACGGCGTGTTTCAGACGGTTCGGGAGATTGTGGCCAAGTGTCCAGACATCATGCGGGTGCGTATGTGCATCGCAGGGGGAGCAAGCCAACCTCACGCAGACGGGCGGATCTTCGCAGTACCTCTCTGCTCATCACCTGCCCACAGCTGCGCTCAGGCCGCTGCCAGCTCGCCCCTCCGTCCTTCCCGGCTCTCTGCAGATCGACGAGGACACACAGGCAGACGGCGTCTACTCGTCCACCCTCACTGTCGTCACAGTGGAGCCTGCTGGGCTGAGCCCGCCTGGCGCCGACCTCACCGGCAAGCTGCGACTGCTGCTGGTGAGCGAGCGGGAAGGGAAGGGGAGGAGGCAGCGGTCTTCCTCCGAGCGATTCGCAAGAGACTGCACAGCTGTTGAGCTCACGCGCTGCCCTGGATGCAGGCAGACTTGCGGGCTCGATGCGCCGGCCGTGCCCGCGCGTGTATCGCCCTCTACGGCCGCCCACCGGCCCCCCTGCACCCACTTCCGTGCCGCGCAGAACTTTGGCGAGCACGGGCGGGAGCTGATTTCCAGCGAGATCGGGCTGAACGTGCTGCGCCTGCTGTGCGACGCCGAGGCGCGCGCCCCGCTGCTGGCCAAGTACAAGATCGACCCCAATGCCCTGGCCTCGGCCCTGCAGCGCGCCGTGTTCAAGGTGAGGCGCGACGGCATACGTACATGTGCATGGTGCATAGTTTGTGGCTGCTTGCTCTCGGCCGGCGGCAGGTGGCCAGAGGGGGAGGAGGTGTGGCTCTGCAAGCCAGGGATGCTGCAGCGGAGGGCGTTCTCTGTTCGGCACGGGGCACTGCCACAGTCGGCACCGCACTAGGACCTCCGGTCCTGCGATGCACCCAAGGGCATGCTCCCACATGCCTGCCTGTGGCCCATGTGCTGCTGCGCAGTGCGTCCGCCGTGGGCAGCTGGCACCACTGCCGCCTCGCATGGCTAGTCTGCTCGCTCGCACAGTCCACCCCTCAACATTGAACCCAATCCGACCCCCCTTGCCTGCCGCAGGTTGTGCCCATGGAGAATGTGCGGGGACGGGAGCGCGTGGAGGCGGGGCAGCTGTGCGAGCGGAAGAACGGTCGGGGCGTGGACCCCAACCGCAACTGGGCGGTGCACTGGGGGTTCAAGGAGAAGGGTGCGCCCAGGGGCGCAGCGGGGTGTGCGCAGGCCCGGGCAGCCCTGTGCAGCCGGCGCAGGCCTGGGCAGTGCTGGGCAGCCGGCGCATGCTTGGGCAGCCGGTGCAGGCCTGGGCAGGCGTCTGAGGGACGCAGAGGCTCGAGGATGGACACACTGTGTGTGCCTCGAGGCGGCGGCCTCCCAGCGAGAGCTGGCGGCGGCGCATGCCCCTCCTTGTGCACATGCACCCTGCTCGCACAGTTTCTACCCCACGCGATCACACCACAGGGCGTAAAGCAACGCTTTCCCTGGCCTGCCGCTGCAGACTACGACCCCGCTGAGGAGTACCCCGGCGCAGCGGCCTTCAGCGAGCCCGAGGCGGCGCTGCTGCTGCGCCTGGCGCGCGCGCTGCGCCCGCACGTGTGGACCAGCGTGCACAGCGGCATGGACGCCATCTTCATGCCATACGACCACAAGGCGGAGATACCGGGTGCGCCCTGCTGGCCCTCCTTTTCTATCTCCCTTCCTGTTTGTGTGGCACCCTTGCCCCGCTTGCCGGCAGCGCGCCGCTCACAGACACGCCGCTGTGCCACACGGCTGGCGGCCGCGCCATGCCCATTGCTGATGCTCTTGGCCGGGTGCAGCCTCGCAACGGCTGTTCAGCAGCCGGTTGAACTCCGCCTGTGCATGATGTTTCCTGCAGAGGGCCCCGGTGCTCGGGCCACGCTGGAGATCATAAACGCCCTGAACGAGCGCACCTGCAGCAAGAAGTGCGCCACCGGCTCGGGCGGCAAGAGCGTCGGGTGCGCTCGGGAGCAATGGGGGAGGGAAGTGCACGCCACAAGCGCTCGCCCGCTGGCTGCCGCCATCGGAAAGCTTCCCTGCCGGCTTGCATGCGGCGTGCACAGGCTCAGAACGGGCCCCCAGAGCCCAGGCCAGCACGCCTGCCTGCTGCCTGCCGCATGGCCGCCCCGCTGTCTTGCGGGCTGGACGCCAGCACGCCGCCGCCCGCTGCGGTTTGCCGCCTGGATCCCCGCCTCTATTGGAACCCCACGACCCCAGACGACCCCACCCCCCAACCCCCCACCCCCCCCTTCACAGCTACCTGGCCCACGGCACCGCCACCGACTACATGTGGCAGGAGCTGCACGTGCCGGTGCCCATGACCTGGGAGGTGTACGGAGACCAGCGGGCCGCCTTTGAGGACTGCTTCCGCATGTTCAACCCGCTCAGCCGGCAGGGCTACGACGCCACGGTGGAGGCCTGGACGGCGGCCGTGCTCACGCTGCTCACGC
The DNA here is from genome assembly GCA_001430745.1 of Auxenochlorella pyrenoidosa. Classification (NCBI taxonomy): domain Eukaryota; kingdom Viridiplantae; phylum Chlorophyta; class Trebouxiophyceae; order Chlorellales; family Chlorellaceae; genus Auxenochlorella; species Auxenochlorella pyrenoidosa. The sequence continues at coordinate 1,286,424 of KQ481993.1, forward strand.
TGGCACCGGGCCACCCGGAGATTGCGCCGGAGCTGGCGGCAGGCGCCGGCGCTGCCGCCGCCGGGGGCGACAGCCAGCAGCAGCAGCAGCAGCAGGGACAGCAGCAGCAGCAGGGACAGCAGCAGCAGCAGGGACAGCAGCAGGGCCAGGAGCCGCAGCAGGGCCAGCAGCAGGGCCAGCAGGAGCAGCCGTCGCAGCAGGGCCAGCAGCAGGGCCAGCAGGAGCAGCCGTCGCAACAGGGCCAGCAGCAGCAGGAGCAGCAGGGCAGCAGCGGCGGCAGCGGTGCGGTCAGCACAGGCGGCGCGGCACCGCGTGAGGCCGCAGGAGGCGGCGGCAGCGGCGACGCGACGGGCGACAAAGCGCTGGAGATCGCTGCGGCGCTCAAGCAGCACATGCAAAAGGAGGAGCAGCAGGATTCGGGGCCAGCAGCAGACCAGCAGGGCGCGGCCGAGGCGGCGGCTGCTGCCGAGGGCGTGCAGCGCATGCTGGGGGTGCGGCGTGGCGCGGTCCCGCGGCAGCGCGGTGGGCGTGTGGTGCAGGCGCTTATCTGGCTGGTGATGGCCGCCACAGGTGGGTTTGTACAGTAAGGCCACGCAGGCAGGCAGTGTGTCCGCAGACAAGGGTCTGTGGATGGGGGAGCGCCAGCTGCCTCTTGCCTGGCAGCTGCCTGGCCTGCATGCAGAAGGCGACAGCTGGCCTGGTGCAGCTGTTGCAGAGATAGCCAGCCCTGTGGCCCACTGCGATGCATGCGGCCCCTGCCTCCCTCCGGCTGCTGCAGCGGGCATGGTGGCCAGCTACCTGTGGAGCAAGCCGCGGTTTCGCTACGTGCTCTCCTCCCTGCTCAGCAAGCACCTGGGGCTCGGCCGGCGGCGTGGCACGCGGTCGGGGCTGATCCCGGTGTGAATGCACGCAGCGCATGTGCCTCCAAAAGTCAACATTGTTAACATGCTTTTGAAGACCCAGCATGTGATTCGTTCCAGCAGAGGATGTGCGAGCAACTTGCATGGCGGTCGTCTGCGCGCAGCTGCGGATGGCGGCGCCACAGCAGGCGCGCCTTTAGCAACCCTACATGCCATCGGGACCTGTTCAGGGACAACGAGAATTTAGCAAACTTTGTTGAGGACCCGAATCGCTGCAGCGCAAGGAGGAAGCAAGCTTTGTCGTCAGTCGGGCAGAGCAGCCCAGCCACCGTCTCGCTGATTGCCCAGCCTCCATGAAGCTCGCCAGCAGCATGATCGTCCAACAGGGGGCGAAGTGCGCGAGGGCAGGTGGGCTTGTGGGAAGGGCGCGCCTGCGAAGGAGCTGCGGGGCCTGTGTGCGCACCCCCCACGCATGGTTTGGCACGTGCCTAGCGTAGTCAAGTCGGCGCTGCCGTCACCCGTGCAGGCTGGCAGCGCGCCGCCAGCGGCCGGCGCTCTCCCTCTACCGCCGCTGCCGCCGCTGCTGCCACCGCACCTGTGCGGGTGCTGACTTTGACCCCAGCCGCCGGCCGGCGCGGCCTGAGCGTGCGTGCTGAGGCGGAGGCCAACGGCAACGGCAGCACCTCTGGCGCCGATGGCGGGTTTGACTACGACCTGTTCTGCATCGGCGCTGGCAGCGGCGGTGTGCGTGCCTCGCGCGTGGCAGCCGGCACCTATGGTGGGTGCTGGGTGGCCTGCGCTTTGGCCGTGCTGTAGCGGAGCCCCGCTTTGCGTGCTTTGGAGCAGGCAAGCCGGCGCCACCTTGGCCAGGCCTGCCTTCCCGCAGCTTTGAGAGCATCGTCTCTGCTCGCTGTGCAAGCTGAGTGTATGCATGGCAGGCGTGCCGTGTCTGCATGCAAGCAAGCAAGGCCAGCACGCCCCCCTCGCAGGCGCCAAGGTGGGCATCTGCGAGATGCCGTACAACCCGATTGCTTCGGACGAGGCGGGCGGCGCGGGCGGCACCTGCGTGCTGCGCGGCTGCGTGCCCAAGAAGCTGTTTGTGTACGCCAGCGAGTACCGCGAGGCCTTTGCCGACGCCGAGGGCTTTGGGTGCGGGGGCGGAGAGAGCGGCGGGAGGGGTTGGGGAGGCCAGCAGGGGCGGCAGGGCCGGCATGCCGGCTGGAGGCCCTGGCTTTGGCAGAGGCATGCTCAAATGCCGAGGTTTTAGGCAGCAGAGTGACTGGCCCCGGCTGAGGGTTGTGGGTGCAGGCAGGGCAGCCAAAGGGCGGGCATGGCCTGGCCCAGCCAAGGCGCGGCCAGCGGTCGGGTGCATCGCAGCCTTGGCGGGCTGGCCCTGCACTGGTGGCAGAACTCGCTTGCTTGTTCGTCACACCGCTGGTGCCTCCCCCCCCTTCTTTGCCCCTGTGTCCGCCGCAGGTGGCAGCTGGGCGGGCAGCCCTCCCTGGACTGGCCCACCTTCCTGGCCAAGAAGAACGCGGAGCTGGAGCGGCTCAACGGCATCTACATGAACCTGCTGAAGAACTCGGGGGTGGAGGTGGGCAGCTTTTGCGTGCATGTGCTTGCTTGCTGGTGCTTGTGTGAGTTCAGTGCCTGTCCAACCGCACCGGAACTTGCAAAGCGGAGCTGCGGCCTAGGCTCCTAGACCCAGGCTTGCGGCGCTGCCGGGGGGCCGCCGACCGCTGGCGGGCGCTGGCCTCCTGAGGCCTGGCGACCCCCCTGCCCTGGGCCCCGCCCTGCTGCAGTACATTGAGGGCCGGGGCAAGCTGGTGGATGCGCACACGGTGGATGTGGGCGGCCGCCGCGTGACGGCACGCAACATTCTGATCGCCACTGGCGCCCGCGCCTTTGTGCCGCCCTTTGAGGGCCACGAGCTGTGCATCATCTCCGACAATGCGCTCGAGGTGCCAGAGGTGAGGCCCGCGGCCCGTGGCTGGCTGCAGCGGCAGGCATGCGCCGCAGCGCTGGCATGCTGGCCTTCAGGCCGGCCGGTGACGGCCTTGCGCTCAGGGCGGCATCTTTGAGGTCCGCCTTCCGATGTCTGCAGCATGCAGACCCCCCCAGCAGACGGCCCTCCTGGGCGGGCGCTCCCCCTGCCAGCACGCCCGGCCCCCCACCCATCTGCCGATTATTTGAGAAAAAGGTAGCAAACTCAAGCCATCTACCCGCTTTGCGGCCCCCTCGTTGCAGGTGCCCAAGCAGATTGTCATCCTGGGCGGCGGCTACATTGCGGTGGAGTTTGCGGGCATCTTTGCGGGGCTGGGCTCCGAGGTGCACCTGGTGTACCGCGCCGACCTGCCGCTGCGCGGCTTTGACGAGGAGGCAAGCAGGGCGGGGCGCACCTATGGCGGCATGCTTTGCTTGCGTTTAAAGCAGGGCGCATCTGCGGCTGCACGCTTTGCGTTTGAAGCAAGGCGCAGGCGGCTGCTTGCACTGCCGTTTGAGATGCGGGGCCTGTGGGCGTTGTCCCCGTCTGGGTGGCGGAGGGCAGGGAGGGCGCCCGAAAAGCGCGAGGCAGGGGTGTGTGCGCGTGGCTGGCCGCGCTGCGCATGCGCCAGCACTCTCTCTGCACTTTTGCACCCGCCATACCCCGCCCATCTCTGATCCCCATCGCTGCTGGCTCAGACCCCTGTTTGCCTTGCCTCCCTGCCCCGCGCGCAGGTGCGGAAGTTTGCCGCCGAGCAGTACGCGCAGAACGGCATCCACCTGCACCCGCTGACCACGCCGCAGCAGCTGGAGAAGCTGCCCGACGGCCGCCTCAAGTTCACCGCTGGCAAGCGCAGCGGCGGCCAGGTGGGCGGCGCCTCCCTGCCCGGCATGGCGAGCACGCCCACCTTAGTCGGCACTACTTGCACCCCCCGTATCTGCCTGCCCATGCTGCTGGAAACGAGCACACCTGAACAGCCCAGTACTTTCTCGCCATGAGCCCCTGCTAAATCGCCCAGCTGCCACCTGCCCTGCAGTCTTCCGAGGCTGAGACGTTTGTGATTGAGTGCGACCACGTGCTTGCAGCCACAGGTGGGCGCCCGCCCCCCCCCCACCCCCCCCTCCTCCTGCACACCGCCCTGGGCAGCCTGCCTGCATGCCACCGAATGGGGCTATGTTAGTTGATATAATGGACGCCGCCGGCGGAAGCTGAACGGGCTGACACAGGGCACCGCAGACGGTGGCGGAAGCAGGCAGCAGCGAGGGCCAGAAGCAGCAGCGGACGTTGACCACAGGCTGTGCTACGGATGCCTGCGGCTGAGGCCTCTTGCGCCTGCTGCGCCTGCCTCCCCTCCCGCAGGCCGCCGCCCCAACACCCACAACCTGGGCCTTGAGGAGCTGGGCGTGCAGCTGAGCAAGAGCGGCGCCATCGATGTGGATGACTACTCGCGCACCAGCGTGAGCGCTGGGCTGCCGTGCATGCAGCATGGTAGATTCTTCCCTTCAACAGAATGCTCGCAAGCCCGTGCATGCTTTTGGGAGATCATGTGCTTTACAAGAATGCTTGCATGTCCGGACAACAAACGCCTGCTGCTTGCCTAGCGCGCGCGGCTGCACTGGCCGCCGCGCTGCAGGATCGGCGCCTGCTTTCCTGTGCGGCACGGCGGGCTGCGTGTGCTCCTGCCCTTGGCAGCCAGCAGCCAACCATCTGCAGCGCCCCCCTTCCCGCTCTCGGCGTGCAGGTGCCCAGCGTGTGGGCGGTGGGCGATGTGACCGACCGCATGGCGCTCACGCCAGGTCAGCGCCGCCCGCGCCTGCGCCTCCTCCCGCCCTGTTCTTTCTCCTGGGGGCCTGCGTGGCATGTGCGCCCGACCCCTGGGGCAGCGCCGCCTGCCTGCCACCCACGCCCCGCCCTGCAATTGGACGTCGTAGCTGCCGGCAATGTGCGCGCCTGAGCCATACTGCTCGCCCCCGCTGAGAGGGACACATGTCCATTGCTGGGCATCAGCCTCTGGGCTGCCCTGTGCAGAGCAGCCAGCCAACCTGCCCGCCTCCCCCCTCCCCTGCCGCGCCCCCCCCCCCCCCCCCTGCAGTGGCGCTGATGGAGGCCATGGCGCTGACCCGCACCCTGTTTGGCGACGAGCCCACCAAGCCCGACCACGCAAACGTGCCCACCGCCGTGTTCAGCCACCCGCAGATCGGCACGGTCGGCATGTCCGAGGAGCAGGCAAGCCGCGCCGCCCGCGCTGGAGAGCTGCGCCATGCACCGTGCAGCGCAGTGCACAGCCACCCTTGTGGGTGTCTGAGGCTCCCATGGGCTGGGGCAACGTGTCAGCGGCAGCGCACAGAAGGTCCCGGCATGAGCCAGGCCTTGCGCCTCTTCCCCCGGCGGACCCCTCCCCGCAGGCCCTGGCAGCCTACGGCAACGTCGACGTGTACACCAGCAGCTTCCGGCCCATGCGCAACACCATCAGGTGGGGACCCTGCGCTGCCGTCCCATGCTCGGGACTGTCAGCTCCCTGCTCGCAGCCCCCGCCCGTGCCTGGGGCGCCTGCCTGTGGGCGCAGAGCCGGTGCGGCAGGCAGGGCCGACCCATGCTGGGCGCGACCTGCGCAGGGTCAGGTGCCGCCCTGTCATGGCTGTGTGGCCGGCAGGCTTCTTTGCTCTACTTGCGTGCTGTGAGGGAGCGGGCCTGCAGCCTTCCCAAGCGGCCGCTGCCGGGTGCTCGTGCCGGGTCCTCTGTCCACCTCCCGACCGCACCCCGCCGGCCTGCCGCCCACTCTCCTTGCAGCGGCAACCCCGGCCGGACCTTCATGAAGCTGATTGTGGCGGCAGACAGCGATGTGGTGGTGGGCTGCCACATGGTGAGTGAGGGCCCCGGGCCGCCCCGCCCCCGTCGCCCCGCCCGCCCCGCCCGCTCCGCCCGCACGCATGCACAGGCGTCGGCCTGCCCCGCACGCACGCACGCATATACGTCGGCCTGCGGCTGCCACGGTGCGCTCGCCCCAGGCGGCCGCACCCCGCCAGCCTGTCTGCTCCCTGACGAGCCCTGGGCAGGCCCCGCCCTGTGCTCGCGTGGCTTCCCTCCATGAATCCCACCCCACCCCACCCCACCCCACCCCCCGCAGGTGGGCCCCGACTCTGCGGAGATCATGCAGGGCATGGGCGTGGCCGTCAAGATGGGCGTCACCAAGCGCCAGCTGGACAGCACCATCGGCATCCACCCCTCGGGTGCGGCACCGCGCGCTGCGCCCCCCTGCGCCGCTTGCCTCTGCCTTCTGCGTTGCCTGCGCTGCTGCATCGTGCAGTTGATCGGCACACCTGGAAAGCGCGCGTCCCACGCAGGCGGGATGCCGTGGACTGCTGCGCGCGCCGCCCAGCGGCCGCCTGCCCAGCCACCTCGCCCAACGCCTGCCCGCCCGCCGCCCCTTGCCTGCCTTGCCCTGCAGCCGCGGAGGAGTTTGTGACGATGCGGAGCCCCACGCGGCAGCTGCGCAAGGAGGAGGCCAAGGTGGCGGCGTGAGCCCCCCCCTTCCGGAGCCCCCGTGCCTCGGCCCCCTCCTCTGTCAGTGGAGAGCCTAAGGCCCGGCCGCACTGCCATTGCCTCGTCCGAAGAGCTGATTCACGGGATATCTTGGCTTCTGTGCCCCAGACTGGAGCAGCGGCCACCCGCGGTTGTCGTCTAGCTGTTCAGTGGAGCGCTGTGTTAAGCGGTGCCCCCTGGCATGGGTTGGCCTGCACGGTCGCTGCACGCTATTTTCACTGCCGGCCTGATATCAGGCCATTTTGAGAGCCCCGCCCTCCTCAGATTTCATTCTTCTTTCACCGTTCAGAGCACCGACTGTAACTCACACTGCCGCAGCACAATACGCAGCCAGCGATGCATGCACTAGGGTAAGGGTGCGCAATTTTGGCCTGCACAACCTGACCTGGGACAGCCAGGCCTGAGGCAGAAGGCGTGGTGGCCTGCCCCAGCTCAGGGCCCGCTGGCTGAGCAGTCCAGCTGAATCTCCTGCTGAAGCGCTCCATGCTGTCGTTGTCCGTAATGCACACCGAGAGAAGCAACATGCTTTGCAGAGCGTGTAACGGGTCCCCAGGGCACAAACTGGGTACCTACTGAACTCCTCAACAGTCCTAAGCGCGTAGCAGAGAGAGCCAGACAACAGGGAAATGTCAATGCCGGATAGGGGAGCGAGCGCACCAAGCATCAGTTCACAGTGTTCACAGTGCTTTGATGGATTGAAGAATTGAAACATCAAATCAAGGCGGAGCGCCAGCGGTTCTGGTGCGATCGGGAGCACTGGCGCCAGCATGGTTGGTGCCCGCCTGCCCGGCTCATGGCAGCTCCAAATGCTCGCGCCCCCGCCAGTAGGCGCGCCCATAACTGCAGGGCAGGAGGCGAGAGCATGGCCGGCCAGTAGGCACTCAATGCCGTGCTGGCAGCTGGCACCCCCATCACCCCTGGCTCCCGCCCCCAAGCGGGTGCCCAAACCCCACCGCCAGCTTGCACCGGCCCCCTCACAGGGCCCCGACCAGCCATACCGGCAGACATACACGAGGCAGCGAGATGCGGCATGCAAGCAAGCCCCCCCTGCAGAAGCTCACTCGTACAGCAGCTCCTCCCCGGGGGCCACGTCCCGCGTGGTGAAGAAGGAGATGCGGCACTGGCCGCGAGCGTAGTAGCGCGCCACGTTGCAGCGGCTGCACGAGTGGTTCATGTGCACCTGCGAGGGTGGGCAGGCGGCAACTGGGTTGAGGGCGCAGCAGACAGGGCAGGGTGGCGCAGAGAGGAAGCGCAGCCGCAAGGAGGGCGGGTTGCAAGCAGCGGCACCTGCAGCCCCGGCGGCAGCTGCATGCGCGTCCCGGCCGACATGCCACAGAACAGAACGGCACAGCGCGGCGTGGCACAGCATGCAGCACAGCGTGGCAGGCAGCAGCGCCCACCGGGTGGAAGTGGGCCACATCGCCCACCGCCGCCGCCGCATCGATTGTCCATTCATCATCAATGGCAGCCGCAAAGTCGCCCTGAGCAGGGGGCCAGCCAGTGAGGGTTGGGGTATGCGCCGCGCCCGGCGGTTTGGGCAAGAGGAGAGGCGGGCGGCTGGAGAGTGCCGCGCAGGCGGCAGGGCCTACGGCGTCACAGCACGCAACAGGCAGCTGGCTCACAAGTGGGCATGCCCGGCCCACCGGCACCTGGCATGCCACCCAGCAATGCGGCTGGCGCAGCCTCTTGGCGTTTTGTTGGTTGCACGACAACAACAGCAGCGCTGAGCACCGCCCACTATCTCCGTCCCCACCCGCCCTCCCCTGCAGTTCCCCGCACCACTCCGTCTGGGTAGCGGGCATAGAAGGCCGCCCTGTCCAGCAGCTCCCCAGTGTAGTCCCCCAGGTGCGTGCCCGCCGGGATGGGCGCCGCCGCAAAGGCGCCGTTGCCGCGCACATCGCCCGTGGGCGCCACGCGCACCGCGCCCGGCGGCAGTGCCGAGCCAGAGCTCGGCACCCCAGCCTGCACGTACAGCCGGCCCCTGCGGGGTGTTGGACGAGGCAGGCGGCAGGCGGGCACGCCGTGAGCCGTGGCAGGCGTCGCGTCAGGGCGGGGGCAGGCACCTGGCCGTGGGCCGTTGGGGCGCGTGCGGCGCGTGATTGGCCTGCCTGCCTGCCTGACTGCCTGTCCAACGTCCAGTGCAAGCTGGCGGCGACGGCAGGCAGCAGGTGAGCCATGGCCAGAGGTGCACACATCTGCTGCTCAGCAGGTCTGCAGCACGGGGTTCAAAGTTCGGCGGGCCGTGGCCCCCCCCAACCTGCCTGTGCAGCTCGACATGCAAGCGGTCCCGAAGCGCCGCTTTTGCTGCCGCCAGCACCAGCAGTGGCCCTCCCAGCAGGACAGTTGCTGCTGCCACCAGCACATCCTCGAGTGGAGGCAGCTGGGGCTGCGCTGACAAAGCTGCATAGCAAGCTGCGCCGCTGCCCGCCAGCGCCGCCACCGCTGCTGCTGCCGCCACTGGGCGGCCAGTGCCTAGCGGCGCAGCATTGTGCGTTGCAGCGCACTGCTGCGCCAGCTGCCGCTGCTCAGGTTGCTGCACCTGCTGCTCCGCAGCGCTGCTCTGCTGCTCCAAGCGAGTTGCGCGCAGCGGCTGTGCTGATCGTCGTGGCGCAGACACTCGTTTATTCGAAGCAGAACTCGGTCTGAGCTTGTGTGAGATCGCATCTGGGGCCCAGCCTGCCTGTTGCCCAGAGTGCATACCGGTAGCACGAGGCTTTGCGAGGAGGACAGTGCCCAGAGCCACTCTTCAAGGCTTGCACATGAAGATATGAATTGCGCTCGGGACAATGTGATCCATGCCATGCTGCCACGTCGCGCCGCCTTGCCCTGCTTGCGCTTGAAGTGGCCCGACCGCTGCTGCCTTGATTGTTGCCCTCCGCCCCATCTGAGTCTTAAGCTCAGACCCACATGTGATGTCGTCTTCACAGGCTTCAAACCCGCCCCTATGCTGTTCTGTAGGCTGCCACATTATGTGTAGGCGTGAGGCGAGGCGTGTGCAGTATGTGTCAGTCACTTGTGACAACCCAGGCTCCATTTCTAGCCACAAGCAAGGTGGTGTACAGGACTCAGCAATCCTATCCTGGGACCAGCCAATGCACGTGTACTATACCCGGGCCAACTCATGCACGAGAACACCGAAGTTGCTTGTGTCAATTTTTGTTGATTGGGGGAAGAGACAGGACCATGTGCACTAGTGAGTTCCACACAGTGCAGGTATGCCTCCGTAGATATTGAAACCGCTGTCAACATGTCCCAGCATGGCCAGGGCCTTCCTCTCATTGAATCCGGCATCCCTCCACCGCATGGGGTGTGGGCAAGGCTGCTCAATATTGGGTGGTGGTTCAAAACACCTCAGGCAGGCATCTGGAGTGGGGAAGGCACCCCTCAGATGGGCACATGGGCTGTAAAGATTGCGTGCATATCTTGCCTGGAAAAACAAAATAAACAACTTGTTTAATTTTTTTAACAAAAGGTTTCACACTCCGACAGTTCTTGGGGGTTCCTCGAACCAACTGAACCATGCTATCCACCACGCCAGCCACATCGGGAAGGTGTGCTGCTCGGTTTCCCGCCTTACACGCTCCCTCCCGCATTATCGATTGTCACACACTGCCTTCAGGCAATCGATCGAACCGAATGCGTCTTCGCAATGGACACAGCTCATGTGTTGAATCGAAGCCGAGACCTCATCGGAGGCAATCCCTCTAACTAGCCTCTCTTGACGAGATTACAGGGCAAGCCCCGGCGTGTGGGAAACGTCAGCTCAGGAATTTCGGCGTTCCCTGGCTCGTGGCGGATTTTTTCACTCAGATTTTTTTTTTGCTCCCGACCAGGATGCTCCCGCATGCTTTCATTCTTGATTGTCTGCACACCCCCGCCACGTGTAGTGGCGCAGCCTGTGTAACCCCCCAAAGCAAAGTTTTTGCTCCCGACCTGCTTTTTGGTAGCCGCCTGCTTGCAGCCCCGGTTGAAGGCGTGTCCTGATGCATCAATCCAAAGTGACCCAGCCGCCTTACCTCTTCCGCTGCCTGCCCTGCTTGCCTGAGCCCCCACAAAGGTCATGCATGATATTCATTCTTTCCTGCAGGTCCAGAGCTAGTCACCTTGAGTTCCAGCCCGTTAACGGGCAAAGTCTCTGTAAACACACACACACTTTTGCTTTGTGGTGCTCCCTGACCCTTCTG